>MU224295.1:366486-419162 GCA_018584345.1 Thuja plicata | reverse complement strand
AAGGATTTTAGATGTGATGCACTTGTTAGAATGCAACTACATAAGTCTTTGATCTGATGATGTATGCAATCTCTAATTGCTGATAACATATCCTATTAAGCTTCATACATATAAGTAATCATCCTTCTATGATTGAATAATACCTTTATCTGCTCGTCGGTAGCCTCTGTGTGTTCTTGACAACTGATGTGATCTATTTCTGAACTTTACATGAATTCTACCTTCTACTCCTTATATTCTCTTTGTGGCTATCAACAACAATGAATTCATTACTCACAATTGATTTGAACATCTATTTATACTAGTTTTAGTCTCAAATCTTGATTCACGCTTCGCAAGTTAACTCTAGATCCAAGGTTTACAACTTGACCTTGATCTTTAGTTAGATATGTTTTAGATCCATTAGGATGCATTAAAACATTTACATAAAGCTTGCTTGACCCTCAAGTTATGATTTAAAATAAATTAAAACTCTATAAATAGAATTACATTGCTTTATCTGATGTGTTAACCTTAGATTCACTATTTGTGGGTTCTCTAACTAACTGTCAGTTCTGATGGTTAGTTTTCTTGGTCACCGGTGTTCCTTTCTTGAACTGGTTGTTGGGTATGCCTTTCCTGTTTCATCAGTTTTTTTCTCAAAACTCTGTCATCGATAATGTTCTCAATGTTATGTTATTGACCCGTCAGTGATGTCCTGTTCACTTTGTCCATGCAACACTTGTCAGTGTTCGTCGATCAATTCCATACTTAGCATTTTCTCATGACCTTTGTGTTCTGTCAGGTATGCTCATTGTTTTCCAGTAATGCTTGTAGTCTGGTGGTAATGCTTGTAGTCTGTCAGTGAACTCTATAGTCTGGCAGTGATCTCTGTCAATGTTTCTCACTAAGTGTACTAATGGCAAAATTAATGTCATCAATCTCCCCCTTTGACATTAGTATCAAAAACATGATATGTGCAACATACTGAGTGTATTTAGTATGTACACCTATATATACTCCTTTCTTAGTCATTTGAATGACTCCCCCTATGTATATGTCGGTAAGTGTAAGTGTATATACATATCCTTATGTACTTTTCTTTTCCTCTTTTTTTTTCTTTTGATATATATTGTACATAACTATATTTATATATATATCTATTCTTTTTGTACATACAATATACATTTCCTTTCCTCCTTTTTTGATTCTAAAGGAAAAGGTACTTACAGCTTCTCAAAAAGGTGGGAATGTGAGGACTTGATCTCCTCCATCATCTTTTCCCATTTCTCCTTTAGCATTTCAAGAGCCATGTGCTCTAGTGATATCATTACATGTATATCATAGATGTTGTCTACTACAGACATCTCAGGGGTTGCAATAAGATTTCTTACTTCAGAAATATGTTGTTGTAAAATAGTAAGATTAGGAAGAATGTGTACCTATAGTTCTGTAATCTCACCTCTTAGCTGTGTTTCAGCATCCCATATTTCTTTCCTTAGCCTGTTAGCCTCTATGACCTTGTCATGATGTGCCTTTATACTCTCTGCATGTGAGGTTAGGCTTTGTGCACTGGCTGTGATATTAGAATCTATTTCTTCTAATTTGTCACTTTTTTCTTTTGTAAAATTCTCAAGTGTGCACATTTTTTGAACTAAGGTGGTTGCTTCAGCAATCATTAGCTCTAATTGATCAGTGAGTTCAGAGAGCTTTACCTTGTTCAATGCCACTTCTTGGCTGATTTTATCAATTAACTTGTATTGGTACTTCTTTTCTGCTTGTTCTTCCATAGCTTGTTCTGCATCGATATTCTGCTTTGTGATTGCATCGGTAAGAATAGCAATTTGTTCCTTAACTGTAGCATTTGTTTCAAGTTTTACTTCAGGAACAAGTTGTTGGAGAATGTCTCTTGCCTTGTCAAGTGCCATTGTTTCCTTGTGTTCTTGTATCATTTTCTTTTGAATGGCTTTTCTTTGACATAGCACTCCACACTCTTGAAGTTTATCACTGTCCAAAGTGGGAATATCCCAGTTTGGAACTTCTATCACTTCATCTAGTGTAACAACCAAGATGTCTTTCTTTACTATTTTCTTCTTCTTCTTCTTTGGCTGGGTGGCAGATTGATATACTACCATCTGTAAAGAATGAGATTGGGTTGATATGGTGGGTGAGGGTCAAGAAGATGAGGCATCCTTTTGTATCTGTTCTGAGTCCACTGGCTGATTTGGTGAAGATGTCTCCTCATTTGCTTTGGGTGTATCAACAGATGTATCTTCTTTAAGTTTTATACCTTCATCCTGCTTGACTCCTTCATTTTTATCTTTTTCTTCAACCTTTCTCAATGTATAATCAGTTTTGTTATCTGCCTCTTTGTTTTGATCTTTTGATACTTCTTGCTGGTTATCGGTTGCATCTTTCATTTCTGTATCTCTATCCTTGTGAGTGTTGGATGCATCTTTTTTTTCATCCGTACCCATATCCTTGGGTATATTATCATCTTTCATAGATGATTTGTCCTGAATTGACTGAATATCAATAGCATCTATTAATATATTCATGTTTGTAGGTGTATTGACTATTGTAGTGTCAATAGCTGTATCCTATCTATCGATATTTCCCTTTGCAACATTAATGTCTTCATCTTTTTGAGCATCTACTGCCGAGTCTTGTCCTGTAGTGGTATTGACAATGTTGTCTAACCACGATTCATCATTTATATCAACATCTAAGTTACCTTTTATTGACAATTCTTCTTTGGTAACTTCTTCATCCTCTAAGCTGATGTGGATGGGGCTTGTTGGTACTTGATCATCTTCACCATCTTTTGGCCAGTCTTCATCTATAATGTCAGTCTATTTTTGGCCTATTATTTGTACCTCTTCACTATCTAACTCAACTGTTGAGTTATCTATTTTAGTGATATTTTCCTTCTCATAATTTCTTTCCTCATCAGGGTTGAGTATCTTACTCCATATATTATGCATTTCTTGTTCTAGCTCTATAAGTTTCTCTTTAAGAAATTTATAAGCTCTAATTTTGGGTGATAAGCTTTTCACATATTTCTCCATGATTTCTTCTCTCTTTGATTTAGGAGGCATAAGAGAAACCAATACTCTTTCTCTTATCCTTTTCTCATCATGAAGTGCAAAAGTGAATCTAGAAGAAATTCTAATAATAATTCTTGTGGTACATCACGTGTGGTGAATTATAGTGGGACATAGTAGTGTCTGCACATCTTAGCAATAAGTGAATCTTCAATCTTATTCTATTCTACAGAATCCCATCTTAACCATTTCTTAATCTTAGGATGTCCAATAGATGCAGCTTCAGAAATATACTTACATATTTCATCAATGTCTTCAGTGGGTGATGTAACCTTTGTTGTTTCCTTTGCTTGTTTTATAGTGTCAAGTTAATCCATAGCTGAATCCTCTATGTCCTCATTTGTCTGAACAAATTTTCTCCTTTTAGCTAGTGCCCTGACTGGTTGTTTTACCTTTGGTGTGTCAGGTTTCCTTTTATACACCTTTCCTTTTACCATGGGAGAAGGAATTACATCCTGTGTTGTTTGACTTCTTGTTCTTGACTTCTTAGGTGGAGGACAAGGTGGCGAATCAGACTTCTCTACCTCTGATTCATTTTTCTCTGTTGTGTCACTGATGGGAAGCTGGTTCTCAGTGAGTTCCTCCTTACCCTCTTGTTTCTCTTCACCTTATCTTTCTTCTTCTCCTTTAGAAGATATATTCAAATTCTTTTTCAAGTTCTTCACCATTCTTTTTAACTATTTTACAGCCTTCTTGACAACAAGATTTGTTTTAATCTTCTGTTTGGCCTCTTCATAGGTACCAAATCTTAGTTTCTTGTTGTCTAATGGTTCGTGTAATAGTGCCTTAATGCACTCATTGGCTAATCCTATTTTGATTTCATAATCCAATTTTCAAAGCCATGATTTCCTTGGTGCTACTGCTTGGATGTATGTGAAATCAGTATCTACCATGAAACATATTTCTTCTCGGTGTTCCTCTATCAGATTCTTAGGAATTATAGTTCTTGCTTGCAGCATTTCCTTTATGGTTTTGAAATATTCATGCATAACATTATCAAGATATTTCAAGGTGTAACTTGTATTTAGGTTCAACACATGAACCTCTACTGATAAGCTTGAAGAATTTCTTCTTATCATCCTTAATTTTCTCAACTCTCAAAGTCGATGCCATCTTGTTTGCAATTTAGGGAATTTCACAAATAAAACAGTGTGATCAGTGAGTGTTATTACTTACGTATTCTCTGTGATTGCCTATGAATGTGAATGCTTCATGTCAAATTGATTTCTGTTGGGTCACTTTCCAATTTTCTCTTAAATCACTCTGCTCTTCTCTGCTCTGCTCAAAAATTGCGGGTGCGAAAATGAGTTTACCCGTTAGGATTTTATAACCTCTTTATACCCTAGGTTTTCATTAATGCTTACCAACTCGTTGGTATATGAAGACTGATTTTTTCAGTAGAGACATTCATAACATCTTTGGTGTTTGTACAAAGTGTCAGGGTAGCTAGCAATTTTGGAGACTTCACTGATGATTGTCGGTGAGGTTGCGAAGACAACTTTTTTTGATTCAATGTTCACCGATATCCATTGCTTTACACTTAGCTTGTGTAATGACCGATACATTCTGGTAAGTAATGCTAACTTTTCTGTGTGTGTTCACCAATGCAAATTCTACCCAATAACTGATGGTTCCTTTTTAATAGTTTAGCAAATAACAATATATTGCATCTTTATTCATGCTAATATTATAATATGAACTATGTGTGATGGAACCGATGCATAGTAAAACTTGTCATAATGCAGTTCCATACTTACTTGTGTAATCTAGTTGGATGCAGTGATGTCACTGGATCCATTGGATGAGGTGTCACCATTTTCATTGCTTGTTCCAGCACCTTCAGTGTTAGTGGCTTTTACCCACATCTTTTTTCTCATTCTCTTGATGTCATCAATGGTATTTCCATTGGGATGTGTACTTGTGTCTGTCAGTCGATCTTTGCAATCTTTTATCACATGTCCAACCTTATGACAGTGCAAGCATGCCATACCTGGATTGGTCCAAACTCTTGACCTTCTGGTCCACTTTCTCATGCAGTTGTCAGTAATATGACCATACCTTCCACATGCTATGAAATTTACCCATGTGTTATAATCCCAAACATATGAGTTACCTACTATTGTTGGTTTGTAGATTTTATCAGTTTCCTTTGTTGTCCATTCCTTGTTGTTCTTTTTCCAGCATTCCTTATGTGTGTGCCCATTCATCTTGCATGTAGGACAGTACTTGTCCATATAGGTTTTTCTCTTTGAATTTGTCACTTTGGATCTACACTCATGTGCCTTGTGTCCTTTCTTTTGACATTTATAACAATTACCAATAAAAGTAGATTGTGTTTGAGAGATACCTTTCATTTTGCTTCTGCAAATGTTTGAGGTGTGGCCTAGTTTTCCACAGTGATTACATGACAACTTCTTGGATCTTGGGTTTGTGAAAGCATTCCTCTGATCTGGTTGATTAGAAGATTCACCATTCTCATTGTACCCTAATCCTTTGTAATTGTTGACTCTTCTTTGTCCATCAAGAAAATCATCCATCCTTTTGTTGCTATCCTCAACCTTTTTGATTAATTTGTTTTGTTGATTCTGGACTTTGATTTCATACTTGAATTTTTTATTCTCTTCTCTTAGCTCACCTATGATCTGTATTATTTCAATGAGTTCTGTATTTAATCTATTTGCTTCTTGACTCATAAGAATTATCTGGTTGGTAACCTCATGGTGATGCTCAGTAAGTCTTTGAATTTTTTATTCTTTCTCTTGTAGCTTCTTTGTAATTTTCCTCCTATCATTAATGGCTAGATTTCTTTCATTTTCATCTTTTCTTGCATCATTCATGACATCAATCATTTCCACCATTTGAGTCTCTTGACCAATTTGCAGCATCTTGATTTGATCTGTCAGATGTAGATTGACCTCTTGTAGACTTGCAATTTCTTCTACTGATGCGTCTGAAGCTTTGCTCATTGATGATTCTGTTGTTTCAAAGTAATCTTGTATTTCCAATTCTTTGTAGTCTTTCTCATTCAGTCTGGTTTCCATAATCTTTCTTTCATCAAGAATTTTTCTTAGTTTTATTTTTGCCTCCTTATACTGCTCATAGTTTATTTGCATTTGTAACTGCTCATTCTCAATAGTCATGTCCGGTCTGAACTTGTCCATTGCTCTGATCTTTTCTCTCAAGTCTTTAAGCTTTTCAAGAGAGAGACTTCGCTCTGATGCCAATTGTTGGAATTATATTGGAATGATGTACTAAGAGGGGAGGGGTGAATCAGTACCTCTAAAACTTTTCTTGGTTAGCCCATTAACCCTTAATCATCAGTTTGTAAATTATCTTATCTAACTATTCATCTTTCTTTATATATATGCAATCATATCATAAGTTCTTTAATATGTAACCATAACAGAAACATTCATAAAAATAGATAACACATAACACAAGATATGATATCACAAAAAACTCCTGTTAGGAAGTAAAAACTGCGGTGGGAATTGTTACTAACAAAACTTCACTATCTGCAGATAAGAAGGGGCCAGTTAAGGCTTACAATTGGTCACTTCTGATGACCTACCCTGTTAGGAGTATTACAGTGGAGACCTGTTAAGATTTACTTAATTTGAAGCTTTAGCAACACTGTTAAGTGTGCACTCTGTTAAGAGAATTGGAAAGAATGGTTAAGTTCACCTTCTACAAAAGGATATTAGATGTGATGCGCTTGTTAGAATACAACTACATAAGTCTTTGATCTGATGATGTATGCAATCTCTAATTACTGATAACAGATCCTATTAAGCTTCATACATATAAGTAGTCATCCTTCCATGATTGAATAATACCTTTATCTACTCATCGGTAGCCTCTGTGTGTTCTTGACAACTGATATGATCTGTTTCTAAAATTTGCATGAATTCTACCTTCTTCTCCTTAGATGATCTTCATGGCTATCAACAATAATTAATTCATAACTCACAATTGATTTGAACACCTATTTATACTAGTTTTTGGCTCAATTCTTGATTCACGCTTCGCAAGTTTACTCTAGATCCAAGGTTTACAACTTGACCTCGATCTTTAGTTAGATATGTTTTAGATCTTTTAGGATGCATTAAAACATTTACATAAAGCTTGCTTGACCCTCAAGTTATGATTTAAAACAAATTAAAACTCTATAAATAGAATGACATTGCTTTATCTGACATGTTAACCTCAGATCCACTATTTGTGGGTTCTCTAACTGACTGTCGGTTCTAACGGTCGGTTTTCTTGATCATCGGTGTTCCTTTCTTGAATTGGTCATCGTGTATGCCTTTTGAATTCTATCAATTTTTTTCTCAAAACTCTGTCATTGGTAATGTTCTCAATGTTATGTTATTGACCCATCGGTGATGTCCTGTTCACTTTGTTGGTGCAACACTTGTCATTGTTTGTCAGTCAATTCCATACTTACCATTTTCTCATGACCTCTGTGTACTGTCGGGTATGCTTGTAGTCTATCGGTAATGCTTGTAGTCTACCAGTGAACACTGTAGTATATCAATGATCTCTGTCAATGTTTTTCACTAAGTGTACTAATGGAAAAATTAATGTCATCACCCCTTTCAAATCTGGAATCTTGTCGGTTGTTGGAGGTCATCAAAAATTCATTTTCCCGCTTTCAGGTTGGTTGTTTTGGGTTTCGAAGTGGAAAATCCTAAATTATGTTTAATATAGGTCCTCTTCTAGGGGAAAGATTCTAATTGGAATTTAATCCTCCTATGTTAGTGTCCTTAGAATATTGTGTCCTAGTTTGATATAAAAGGAAGCCTTTCTCTCTCATTTTCTCTAACCATCATCAAGCAAGAACCATCAACTAAGTGATATGAGGTGATCAAGAAAAAATTTAAAGAATCCATTGTTCTACATCTTTTCAAGCTCTCAAGGTGTTCAAGTCTTCCTCCTCAAGCATTCAATTTCTCCATTGAAGATCAAGGATTCAAGCTTTCAATCCTTTGAAGGGATTAGGTTCAAACATTCAAGATTCATCACTCAAACCCTAGATCTAGCCATCATGGTGGTGTGATCTTCCTTCAAGATCCTTTGTGCATCGTCAACACTCATTCATTCTCTTCAAGGTAGATTCCAAGCATACAATCATGGAGGTTTATGGTTTCTATTGAGTCCAAGCTTTCATATTTACATACTTGCTACATTAGAATTACAATTTCATATCTATTCAATATCATAGTTTCATTCTTAGATTCAATTCTACTACTTGCTAGCATTCTATACTTTATTGATTTCAAGGTTAATTCCTAAATTAGAGTTTGAATAAGGCAAACCCCTCCCACCCAAAAAACAAATATATTTTTCTTGTAGGTACAGGTTCAGGATTGAAGATTTGAACACAGATCTAGATACCCTTTTCAGTGAACTATCAGGATCCACAAATAGATTTTTCGTCGGTCCTATGCAGGTCAGGGTCGAGATTATTGGGTCAGGGCTGAGATTAGTGGGTCAAGGTCAAGATTTTTCATAAGACAGTGTCGGATCGGAAAAATATTTTTGGGTTTTGTTCGTCTCTGCGTTTCGATTCTGGATCATACTTCAAATTTTCCAGAAATAGAGTATAGACCTCAGAAAATAGCATTCTTTGATCTGCACTATTTCAAGGTTAGTACTTCCTCTCATCCTTTTCAATTACTTTCATATATCATATTTCTTTAATTATAAAATAGAATTTAAGATATTCTTCCTTTCCCTCATTTCCAAATGATTGATTCACTTGTGCATTGACCCTTCTTTTGGGTTAATCAACTTGGATCTTTCATTTGTGCATTTGGGGTTAAAAGAGGAACATCTTATCTTCCTTCCCCTTATATTCTTAATCACATTACATAAATTACAACTAAATGTAAAGGTTAAGAAAGTACAACACACCTAATAATCAAACATACAACATCATTTTCTTCCTTTACACATATTTTCAATACTATCAATAGATTCCAACTAAATTTTTCATTATGGTACCATTGGAAATAACTTGTTACTAAATGACCCTTGTTAAGAAAATTTTTAAATTTGAAAATTTTCTTAACAATTGTTGTGCAACTTTTAAAATTATTGCATTTGGTGAAAAAATAAATAGAAAAACAATTTATAACAACATAAAATAACCTACGTATTCCTAAAATAGGCTTATTTAACCTTATTATATCATAAAGTTCTGTGGAACCCTCATTGGAAACTTTTGCTTTCACATAGAAATATTGACAATTTTGGTACAGTTTTACATTTTGGACCAACTATGACCTTCCATGACATGGATTAATTAGAAATACTTTAAAAATGGTCCTTTGGACCTTATTTTACACAAACAAAAATATAAAAACATGATCAGTACATTAGGAGGTATAAAAATGGCTACGTGCTCCTGCACCATACACCTAGCCTAGAAAGAAACTAAAGTCCCTTTGAGGACCATGCTACACTAAAAAATGTTGGGAACCTCTTTTTCCTAGCCTCCAAATTATGTATCTTTCTAGTATACCCTTCCATTCAATACACCAAACTCTCCTTCCTAGGTGCACAAGCCTAGGGCTTTGTCAACAAGACATTTCCAGACACTTCCAACTCCTACCAATGGATCCTACACCATCCAAGTAACCTATCATGACATACTAAGTCATAAAAATTGGCCATCCTTTTGTGTAACTCTTAGACCTCGACTGGTCCAACCACCATGTACCCTCAATCAACAATATCTCTTCAATCAAAGATCGTCATCTTCAATCCCTGCATACCCCTGCAACCAAACACATATGGCACATATCATACATTTTTTAGACTCTCCCCACAAGTCATATTAACCACAGTAAGTGGGGGAGTCTTATACATTCATGGTGTCTTCAAAGTAATTGTTTATTGCACACCAAGACCCTGTCTAGGAATAGTCAATACAAACTTGACTTTCTTTGTTCAAAACTTCACAAAATAATGCAACCTTTGCATGGAAATGAATAAAAATTTAAACCAACGCCATTTAAATCCATTCCAAATTAGTATTGCATAGAATGAAGAGTTTACGAACACAAACACATTGACTATGTCCTTACGATGAAGAATAGACAGTTTGCAAGGAAATAAAAGTTTGTTGATTTAAAATTCATTATTCTACCAAACTCCTTAAAAATCCTCTCTCACTCTCATTCATGCTCACACTATCCAAATACCCTTCTACTAATCGATTGACAGTTACAACTCCCTCCCAAACTACTTGTAGTCAGTTTAATGACTGTTACATTTAGTATATTGTTGTCAAGTTGACAACTCTCCATTCCTTTATCATTGTATTTAACTCTTTGAATGCCTTCTATGATTCTATCCTAACACTAAATACATAAGAAACTATTTTAACATGGGGGAAATACACTTTTAGCATGGCTTGTAGTAAAAAATCCTTAATAGACCTACATGCCATATTTATTATTTGTTCTTGCATGCTCCATGTTTGTGAAACCTATGCCAATCATGTTGCTCCTTTTATCTTGATATTTCAAACTGATAAGATTCTATGGCGTGGGGGATTGGTGTGATCTTATCTCTTTTATGTCTTGGTGAAAGTCTTTTGATACTAGATCTTATTCTTTACTAAGAGTATGATTGCAAGGTCAAACTCTTGCTACAATGAGGCCTATATATAGTGTTAACAGTCGTATACTCATACAATTTCACACTCATTTGGGGAGCACTTTGGTGGTTTCACTTGTTCTATTTCTAAATGATTGATTATGCTTATTACATGGCCAAATTTGGAAACCTAACACACTCAGGAACATACAAACCAAATTCATGCTAATAGGTGACAATAGGTTACAATGTCCTCATGGAATATGGATCTAGGCACCAATGTTCAACCATTTTGGGCTCAAATCTAAACCACTAATGGTCATAAGTTTGTTGAGTAGAAAAACATTTCTCATGTGTTGATTCTACATCTTTCAAAAAGGGATTCAAATTCATGAAGTGAATACTATGACAAAAAAAATCCATACTTTGAAGAGAAAAAAAAATTGGTCACCATCAATCTACTCCAGTGATTGACACTTTTTTGCCATAATTTTGGAAGAATGATTTGTAGGACATCCTAATTTGGAACCTGCTCATGAAATCTATGTCAAAAACCTTCAATTCAGGGTGCCTATTGACATAGAACCATAGGGAACACCCTTGTTGAGGATTTGTAGGATAAATGAAAGAGACTATTCTAAATGGTGACTTTGAGTTGGGTAACTTTCCTAGCTTGAGATCTTGTTCCATTTCCTGGAAAAAATATACTTGTACACCTCTCTTCATGATTCGTGGTTCCCAAGTTTTCCAATGATGAGGGTTAGTAGCACCAGTTTGCAATGATAGAAATCAAATATGCAAAGATACCAACAATGAATACTTAAAACGTAACCAATAAAATGTACAAGCAAAGAAAGGAAACCAAATGAATGCAAACCCCAAAGTGCTTGCAGCTTCTATGGTCTCTCTCTACTCCTTCTGAAATGCTATTTTTGATGCTCAGTATTAGTGTGGGAAGCATCTATGACTTGAGGAGTGTCGATAATTTGCTAATTGAAATGGGTGTGTGATCGCAAGATGGCTTGAATGCTAGAACCAAACTAACAAAGTAATGGCGCACGAGAGCTTGAAATCCTGGATCCTTCAAATGGGTATAAAGGGTTTATTATATAGGAATTGAGGGTGATATGAATGGTCGAGATCAATCCCAAAGATAGGGAGATGAATGGTTGAGATCAAAGGGAACTCAAGAAGCCATCAGTAAACTCCATCTCTTCAATTGGTAAATATGAGATAGAGTTTGGTTGACTGAAGAGCTAATTGTGAGTTACCTTTTAGAACTGAAGAGGTGGGTGGAGTTACCCATGTGAACTAGAGAGATGGGTGGAGTAACCCATGTGATTTAATTAAGGATTATCTCTTTGAAAATAAATCAATATTTAATTCATTTAAGTAATTAAAGTTTTCAACATGTGAGATAATTGAATTCTTTTTTATTTAGATTTGCTTTATTGAACGAAATTAAATTAATTTAATTGGAAGAATTTAATTAGTAAGTTTAAATATTTCAATTTAAACTATAGGAAATTGAATTTGATTAATTAATTAATGGTAATTAATCAATTAAGGTTTAATTAATTAAATAAAATTAATTATTTAATTAATTTTGGGAATTTGATTAAACGATTTGGGGAATGAATTTAGAGGAAAATAGATGATTAATTAACGATTAAAAAACTATTAATTAATAGATGAAAATTAGTGTTTTTAATGTAAAGTCGCAAGCCTATCCATTTTAGGGTGTCTACATTTGCCCCTCTTTGATGCAATGTGGCTTGTTGCAGTGTGTCAAAGATTCTATGTTTTGTTCTTGCCCCAGCTTTCCCTGATGATAGTAGTTGTATTTATGCCCCCTTAACAAATTTGAGTGAAAAGTCACAACGTGAGTGTTAATTTTTTGAAACTGTAACTTGTGAATCTGCGTAACTGGCTGATTTTGAAAATGTTGTATTATGCCCCTAATATGGACTATCAAATTTTCCTATGACTAAAAAGTAATTTTTGAAGTCCTGGTGGAATTAGGGTTTATAAAAATCCCTATAAGTAGATGAGAGAGCCCTTCATTTCTCATTTTTCATTCTTGGAGCTCTGGAGATCTTGGTGAGTTTGCTCTTTATTTTCTTTATTTTCCTTCCTATTTTTGTTCGATGGCGGGCTTACCTAGAGTCACCCACATTTCTGACCGAGTCCAGACGTATCAAAGGCCAGCTAGCGTAGGACGTCTGATGAGTGTTCTTGCCTTGTGTTTCATTAATACATTTATTTGTCACGTTGAAATTTTTTTGTTTTCTGTCCCATTGTGAAGATTGTCGCAGTCGCCTACAGTTTTGCCGTGATTGTAGTTTTAATGCTTCCATTGCCGGCTATGAGCCACAAATGATAAGTGGCCAACATTTTCCAGCTTTGAATGCCGCATTTGCTTTTTGGTTGCCACATTTGTGTTGTGTTCTGCAATCGCATAAAAGTATAGCATTTGAAGGGTTTTTACCACAATTGCCTATATAGTTTTGCATTTGATTTGTATGATCTCATTTCTTCTTTTCCTTACTTACTGAAACCTGCTTGTTTGATTTGGTACTGATAAATTTCTGATTTTTTACCTGTTGCAGTTCATTAGGAGGATTCTACAGTGCTGAGAGTCTAGACCGGTGGGACTTGTTTATAGATTCCACCTATCTAAGGATGAGAGGTCTGTTCTTAGGGAGTTAGGTTTATATTGGGTATGTTATATGATAGAGATTACAACCAATAGGGGTCTAATCTTTGCTCTTATAGAGAGTTGGCATTCTGAGACATGCACTTTCTGGTTACCCCCTGGAGATTGTACTGTTACTTTGGAGGATGTTTACCGCATTCTTCAACTTCTGATTAAGGGTGCACTTGTTGAGTATGCCACCCGATCTAGCATTGTAGCTTTGACTGAGTTATCTAGATTGCCCCAGGATCAGTTGGGTTTTTCTAGCCCATATGATATCCCATGGTCTCGATTTAGCATGGGCTTTGATATATTTTCCACTTTATTAGGTACCTTGATATGTGGCATCTTATGCCCTGATCGACGCCAGTGTGGTTTCTCTGAAGACTTTGGTGTTGTATTGTAGAGTATGGTATGTGATCACACTGTATTTGCATGGGGGCCATGCATGTTATCCCACATGCACTTTCATATTTTCTATGCGGCTTACCTTAATGGTAAGTTGCTTGGCTATGGTGCTACCCTTCTGAAGATATGGGCATGGGAGCACATTGTTGTTTTCTGTCCTGTGGGTGCTCGTGATCTACCTCTGGATAGGACCTATGTCTTTATGTATGATGGAGCCATTGTCCAGACTCACATGGGTCATTTTTTCTACTGGTGTCAGTAATTAGATATGATGCCATATTTTATTTGGAGACCATATAGAGAGTGCCCCATCTGGGATGGAAAGGATGTCCATGTCCCATTCTATCGACAGCGGAGATTTTTGATTGGGCGTGTCACACGCCATGTGCATATGATTGATTTCCACAACACTGAAAAGGTGTTGCGATAGTTCAAAGAGAAATAGGATGTGTCTAAAAATTATGCCTATTTTACACGTAGATCGAGGGACATTACACTATGGGGTATTGTTGTTTCACTTGATGTTGCCTAGACTAATTTTGTAGGTTTACTTCTTGTTTCTTGGATATGGCGATCTGCTACTGTAGATGTAGCTATATGTTTGTGCTATTAATTTTTTAGTTTCATTACTACTCTCTTAGGTTATCTTCTTTATGATACTTGTTGCTTGATCTGATATGGTACTTATATTCAAATTGGATCATTTGTAGGCACCACCCCCTAGTATAATGCTTGGTGGGCATAGGCCCATCTTGTTTCACTTACTGATGTCTCACATCCCATTGCTAGCACTATCATGAGGAGGCATCGACAGTTACGACAGGGTAGGGGTGGGTGAGATAGATGGAGAGATGGGGGCCGAGATGGAGGGAGAGATGGCGGCCGAGACTAAGGGAGAGATGGGGGTAGAGATGGTGGGCGTGGTAGGGGAGATGATGGTGGAGATGATCCTAGTCCTAGGGGAGCTGGTGGTGAGGTGCAGATGAGGGGTGGGTGGAGAATTTATTGGAGAGTTGGATTGGGTTCTATTTTGGAGGAGGCACCTCAGTTAGTTTAGACAGTACGTCAGTGCACTGGTGTTGTTCTTCCTTAGAGGTTAGATGAGAGATTTATTGCAAAGCATGTGGATGTGGATATAGGTGATATAGACATTGAGGCCTTGGATATAGAGAGTGCAGGTTCGAGCTCCTCCACTAGTAGTAGTAGTACAAGCAGTAGTTCTAGTGATAGTTCTAAGAATGAGGATTCCTGGGTAGTGAGGGAAATGAGAGATGAGGGATTGGGGGATAGGGCTGAGGAGGGAGACATGGATGTGGCTATGGGGGTATGGAGGAGGATCCCTAAGAGTTAGAGTGACTTACTCAATAGGTACAGGATCTGCAGGCTAGACTTGTTGCTTCAGATGTGTGTACTACTACTTTGGAGGATAGAGTCTTAGCAGCTAAGGAGAGAGAGAGCGATAGGCTCGCTTGGAGGCCAGATCCTTCATTGACAGTGTACATTATGCCACTCATCAGGAGGTATTGGACTGATACTATAGATCTGGGTGGGATGCTCAGAGAGAGATTGACTACTAGAGGTACCACCATGAGGGTGTAGTTCCTTTAGATTAGTAGGTTCCTAGCTACACTGCCTCCCAAAGATCCAGCAGAGTGCAGAGATCACAAAGTAGTGGGATTGGTGCTCCTGCTCCACCACATAGGAGTGCCCCTCATATGCCTCCCCCTCATCCACCTGGTGGTGAGGATGGGGGTAGCACATGCTCAGTTACTATATCTATTATACTCTGATTCACCATTTTTGTAGCAATGTAGAATTAATGTATCTTTGAGGCTTATATATGATTGTATCTCAACACACCTGATATTTATTGATATATATGTTGATCACCTTCTTGTGTATAGACTTGTGACTATTCATTGTACTAAGATATTTACATTTATATGAGATGTATCTATTGATTTACTTGCTATATGTATGGTTCTACATGATTATGTTTATATGTTTAAATGCTTATGCGATGCGATTCTATTATGCAGACTCTTAGATGGATGTTTTACTTTTCCTATGATACTGACATGTGTATGCTAGATGGTGGAAATGAAATGCATGTTTATATGAGATGTTTATGGATGCATGTGATTCTATGATGCAGACTCTTAGATGTATGATATACTTTTCCTTGATACTGACATGTTTATGTAGGATGGTGGAAATGAAATGCATGTTTATATGAGATGCTTATGGATGCATGTGATTTATGATTTACCATGTATGCAACTACTATGTTTTTTTCATTTTTTTGGATGCACTTAAGTAGAATGGATGCAATCTATTATGCACAAAATATTTGAGTAATGCATGTGTTAGTTAGAAGATAGTTAGTGGATATGTGCTCTCTGGGATTTGATTTGATAGATATGGAATGATCGAAAGGAATTTTTTTATTTATTTTTATTGATATGAATTGATAGAATGGATGAGTGACCCAAGTCATTGCCCCTGTTTCCAATATTTTTCATCATTGCATATTTTTATGAAATTCTAAAGAGTGTCCAATGCATCTAGATCACATACCATCTAGATACCACCATGACCTCTTGATAACCAGAAGGAGTAGGGAGATTGAATAGAAAGAGAACTTAGTGCACCCAAATATTAACCATTTGGGTTCAGCTATGTTCCCTGTTTGAAAAGAAAGAGACCCTAAAGCACCCAAATATTGACCATCTAGATATCGCTTTTCCCTCTAAATAATCTGAATAAAAAGAAAAAAGAAAACCAAGATAGAACTCCAACGCACTCAGAGTCCATCTGGATAGCACCATGATCTCTTGATTTTGAAAAGAAAGACCTAAAAACCAAGATAGAATTCCAATACACCCAGATTCCATCTAGATAACACTGTGAACTCTTGATTTTAAGAAGAAAGCCCATAAAAACCAAGATATAAATCCAATGCACCCAGAGTCCATCTGGATATTTCTATGATTCTATTGGTAAATAAACAAGCATATAACAGAGAAGGAATGTCCCATTCTTTCCCAGGGTTAAGCTCAGATCGTGGAACTGTGTGGCTTCCAGATAAGTGACAATGCCTACCGCATTTATCCTAAATCATCATGGCCCTTGAATTGAAGTGAACATTTAATAGAAAACAATCAAAGAAAATAAGTAATGATCCATCATAGCTACTCTCCTCACTTTTTAGATCCTAGAGTAGCGTAAGAACATAACTGTGAAATATAGACTGACATCTGACCAACTCACTGACCTAGTCAACATTTTTTATTGTTCCTTGATTTAGTTTGATTCTCTTGATTAGCTCGACTCTTTTGATAGGCTTGATTGGCTTGATTGCTTTGATTGTGTCTAGTTTCAGTTAATAGATGACTCATACAAGACTGACCTATCTGGTGTTGAGTGTATCCATCACTATGTAAGACGATTGATATGATTGATTGATTGATTTTGATCATTTTTGGTAGCTGATCAAGCTATGTCAGATGGGCCCAATGCTGATTCACAAAGCTCATGGTTGTGACTTTTGATAGATTGGCTTGGTAGCTAGTTTGTTGTGTTTGTAACCGAGTTGTTTTTGTTGCTTCGATTTTGCAATTTTTGATTATTTTTGATGAAGATTATTTTTCTCAAGATTTTTGATCCTTTTAGGATTTTTTATGAGTTTTCTAATTTTTAGGGATTTTTTAAGGACATTTAGAATCGTCCCCTAGTCTGGTGGACTAGTACTAACCATGGATAAGTGTTGGTGCTTAGAGGGGTTTTTACTTTTGGATACAACCTGGGTAGTCAATCTTGTATTGAATTTTGCTCAAGCTTTGGGTTGGGAGATCATTGATGGTGAAGCTAGATTTGAACACTCGGCACCTATTTTTTAGGTTTTTGCCAAGGTACCTACTCTATAGCACCTATTTTCTAGGTTTTCATTGAGAGAGAAATTTTTCTCTTTACTTTTTTGCTTTTTTTTTATCGCAAAGGCGCTTGGTTGCCAGGTTTTCACCAAGGTAACATTTTGTATTTTTTTGATTTTTTTGGTATTTTCTAGATATGTAGATAGTTTCCTTAACCATTGAGACCTCAAGTGTAGAATCTCTTGAGGTGCATGTTGTTTATGTATCCAGGGACCTGATCTCCTTCTGGTGTCGCTAGTTGGTATGCTCCACTCTAGGTAGAGTTGACAATGACATATGGTCCTAGCCAGTTAGGCTTAAACTTTCTTGGTTTCACTCTTTCTACTTGGTTCTTTTTATTTTCCATGAGGATGAGGTCTCCTACCTCAAATGTTCATGGCCTCACTTATGATAGTTCCTTCTAAGGTGATTATGATAGCCTTGTAAGTGATTGAATGCATTTTGTCTTCTTTCGTCTAGTAGTTCCATTTCACTAAGCCTTGCTACTCTATAGTCTCCATCTGAAATTGGGTTCTTTAATGATATCCTCAAGGATGGGATTTCCACTTTGAGGGGTAGGACCACCTCTGATCCACAAACTAGGGAGAAAGGAGTGTCTCCTATAGGTGTTCTCATGCTAGTTCTATATGCCCATAATGTGAGACTAAGTTGTAAATATCAGTTTCGCCCTGATTCATTAACTATTTTCTTCAAGATTTTCAAAATGGTTTTGTTTGTTGCTTCATCCTAACCATTCCCTTGAGGATAATAGAATGAACAGAACCCTTGTTTTATTTGGAACTGTTCACAAAGATTTTCAACATATTTGTTTTCGAAGGGTGTACTGTGATCTATCAGGATGGTTTGAGGAATCCCATATTGACAGATGATGTGGTTGAGTATGAACATTGATATTTGCTTTCCAGTTATGTAAGTGAGGGGAATTGCATCCACCCACTTATTGAAGTACTTTTTTTCTTCTATGATGTATTTGTGTCCATTTACTGAAGGTGTAATTTTACCCACTAGGTCAAATCCCTACATAGAAAATGGAAATGGTGAAGTGATAGGATTTTATTCTTGGGCTAGTGCATGGATGAGATCTCCATGAATTTGACACTTCCTACACCTTTGTACATAGTTTTTTGCATCTGTCTCTACTATGGGCCAGTAGCATGTGGATGATCTTTTTAGCTAAGTTGTTGCCACCTCTGTGGGTTCCATAAATTCCTTCATGTACCTCATACATAGTTATTTGGGATTCCATGGAAGTGAGACATCGTAATAACATCCTGTCAGAATTCATCGATATAGAGTAGTTGAGAAGATGGTATACCTAGAGGCTTGGCAGATGAGGGACTTTTAATGGTTTCTAGACAAGTTGGGAGGTATGACACTAGTTTGGAGGTAATTATACACATCATAGTACCATGGAGTTTCAGGACCAACAAGGACACATGTTGATTCTATGATTTGTGCTTGATGTGATGGCATCATGAGTTGCTCCACCAAAAACTAGAATCGAGTTTCATTACCTGACATATTGATCAGTGATGCTATGGTATCCATCACATCTGCGACTTTGTTTTGAACCCATGGTATTTTCTCAAAGAAGATGTATTGGAACTTAGTTTGCAACCTATCCATCTGTGCTCTGTATGGTATTAGCTTCTCATCTTTTGTCATATAATAATTGTTGACCTGGCTAATGACCAACTGTGAATCTCTGTAGAACTTAAGGTTCTTGATTCTCCATTGAATTGATGTTTTTATCCCGATAACTAGTGCTTTGTATTCTTCTATTTTGTTTGTGCATGGGAAGTTGACACTAAAGGATTTTGGAATTGCATCATTATTCAGAGTGATGAGCACTATTCCTACCCCCGCACCATGGTTCATGCATGACCCATCAAAGTATAATTGCCATACCCCGATTATTGGTTGTAGTGTCATAATAGATTCATCAGGAAAGTAAGAAATGATAGGCTGATGATCCTGAATAGGTGCCTCTGCTAGTTGATCTGTAATCACTTGCCCTTTGATGGCCTTTCTATCTACGTACTCAATGTCAAACTTGCTTAATATTATTACCCACTTTTCAAGTCTTCTAGTGAGTGCTGCTTTACTTAGGAGGTACTTTAAAGGATCAATATGTGCTATCAACTTTGTTTGGTGACTCAACATGTAATGCCTCAGCTTCTTGGAAGAGAAGATAACTACAAGGCATGATTTTTCAATTGGTGTATAGTTGAGCTCATACCCTACCAATGTTCTACTTAGATAGTAGACGACTCTCTCCTTACCTGTGTCATCATGTTGTGCAAAGAATACACCTAATACTGATTCTATTGTTGAGATATACAAAAGCAATGGTCTACCTTGGACTGGTGGCACCAATATAGGAGACTTGAGTAGATAGTCCTTGAATATTTGGAATGTTTTTTCACATTGCTTTGTCCATATGAATTTGATCTCTTTGTGCAATAGATGTTGGAATGGGTGGCACTTGTTTGCTAGCTAAGTTATGAAGCACCTGATTGATTGGAGCCTTCCTTGTAACCCCCTTAGTTGCCTTAGGTTGGTCAGTGGAGGCATGTCCAATATTGCTTTCACTTTCTCTAGGTCTACTTCAATGCCTCTATGTGACACTATGAACCCCAATAGATTCCCTATTGTGACCCCAAATGCACTTTCTTTGGGTTTAAATAGACTTTGTATTCCTGCATTTTGTCAAAGATTGGTCCCAATACTTATCGATGATCCTTTCGAAGCATTGACTTGGCTAGTATGTCATCAATGTAGTCTTCCATTGTCTTGTGGATGAGGTCATGAAAGATGGTTTTAATGGCCCTTTGATATGTCGCTCTGGCATTTTTTAGACCAAATGATATGATGTTCCAACAGTATGTGCCCCAAGGACATATGAAAGCCATTTTATGTTGGTGCTTTGGTGTGATCCTTATCTGATTATACATTGAAAATCCATCCATGAGTGATAGCATTTGATGTCCAGCAGTTAGATCTACTATCATATCAATGTTAGGAAAATGAAAGTCATCATTTGGACAAGCTTTGTTAAGATCTCTAAAGTCTATGAAAATTTGAATCTGACCACTGTGCTTTGTAACTATTACTAAGTTAGATATCCATTCCGCGTATGGGATCAATTTTATGAACTTAGTATTCAGGAGCTTTTTCAATTCTTCCTTGACTAGTAATGCAACATGGGGATGCATCTTTCTTAGTTTATGTTTGATAGGTTTGGCATTGGGTAGCAATAGGAGATGATGTAGCACAAGTTTTGGATCTAATCCTGGCATATCTAAGTAGGGCCATGTGAAATTGATCATTCTTCTTTGAAGAAACTAATGAACTATTCTCTCTCCTTCAAGGTGAGTGATTTTGCTAAGTAGATGTTCTTTGGGTTCTTGTCATCTCCCAAGTTGACTTCCTCTATTTCTTATGTTAACAATGTTGACTTTTCTTGTATCAAGGGGAGGATTTCCTTGTTTCCATCTTCTAGCACCTTAGTGAGGTTTTCACTAGAAGATACATCTTGTTTTGTCTTTTTATCATTATTTGTTTTAGTAAGCGCCTTTCTGTTTTTACTTACTAATGATTCTTTTTTATTTTTCAATTTGTTTTGATGACTGGAAAGAGGGGCTTCCT
Source organism: Thuja plicata (assembly GCA_018584345.1). NCBI lineage: Eukaryota > Viridiplantae > Streptophyta > Pinopsida > Cupressales > Cupressaceae > Thuja > Thuja plicata. The sequence goes on along the minus strand of MU224295.1, from coordinate 397,791 downwards.
CCCCAAAGTGTGCTGATTTGTCAAGGTCAATGGATAAACCTGCATTATGGTCTCTTGATGGCGTTCCCTCTCTAAGTCCCATGAAATCTACAATGGCCTCATCATTCTCAAAGACATCCATATCAAGCATTCCTTGCTGATTTCACTCTATTAGTTCTGGGTGTACAAGACATAGGCCCTCATGTTGGGTTGACTCTATTTGGTTGAAGGGGACTATGGAGATGGTTTGAAAAAACATAGACTATGATGTGGATGCACCACCTAAGGAATTTTTATCGACATGTTTATCAATGCAAGGTTGGTCATCAATGGATAGTTAGTCAAATAGGTCATCAAGGTGTATGGTGGTGGCTAACCGAGGGGAATAGTCTAGGATCTATAGTTTGGATTTGTGAAGGGATCTCCACTCATACTTGTGGGAGTCAATTTCACTAGAGCACTTGTTGAATGTCTCACTTCCTTCATTATCATTGATGGCTATACTAAGGTTTATTCAGGTTTGAGAGGTCCCCACTTTAGCGGGTAACAACTGTTGTAGTATGTTTCTTATCAAGATATCTTCTGGGTTTTTCCCCTAGTGTAACTCTGCTATTTTCTCTTGATCAACTTGTATGTCTCAGGTGATAGGACTGGTTCTTTGTTTCCCATAGCCTAACCCTCTCTTGTTTCTATGGATTGGCAGGAGAGACAATTCCATTAAGCCTTGTTGTCTTTCCCCCATACCAATTGTACCATCGTACCCAAATCTTTGTAGCATTGTATAACCATTTCCATAGTTTGATATGGGTAGGGGTTGTTGAAGTGTCTCCTGTGAATCTTGGTACAACCATGTATTGATATCTTGATCAAATGGGTTTTCTTATGCAATGTCTCCCCATCTAACAAAGGTTGTGGGTGGAAACCTGAACAGAACAGGCTCTAGATTTTCTGTTATAATAACTGGTTGTGGCATGCCATATGTTCTTGGGCTCTGAGACATGTTCGTGATAGTGAAAGCTTCCTCGTAGCTATATTTGTATATGCTAGAAACCTAACTATTGCGATCACGCTCAAACATGCAAATGTTAGAGATATAAATCAAATAAATACACTAACATGTCTAAACATACTCTAAAACAAAGGATTCCATCATAACCTCCGATGAGCTAAACAAGGGCACCCAATGCCTTATTAATTTTCTCTTAGAGAAGGTTTGTGGGTGTGCTCTCCCAACACAATATACATAATCCCACTTGATTGATTGGTGGAAGAAACTAGAATGCAAACTAATGGATGGATGAAGAACTCCAAGACAAGTATGAAGAACTTGTCTCAAGCTATTCATCATATGATTGAAATGCAAAGTAAACAACTAAGCTAGAATGATATGCATGAGATGATAAAACTAGATTCATTTTCCATTATCGTAACATATGATTTCTAGATTCAACTATGAATTAAGCATGAAATGAACTAAGAGCTAAGATTTAAGACCATGAACTAATGCAATTTTAGAGCTATTTTAACATGATAACAATGATAAAAAGGAGATGATTTGCTCTTGACAATGGCCTCTATTTATAGATTTTTTTTGAGGAGAGAGAGGGATTGGATGAGAAGGAGCTCATGTGGCATCCACATAGGTGCCACATGAGGGATATATAAGCCATGCAAGAGGCCCACTTTTCTCACACATGTGTGAGCAACTTTGGATGTGATGAATCAAAGTGTACTTAAAGTAGACATGTGAAGGATCTTGTAAGAGGTGTAAGAGATTTGGGCCAATGAAACACTTTTAGAAAGTGTAAGAAGGTGTCATCATAGGTGTAAGAAACCTTGATGGCACCAAATAAGGATTATTTTGAAAAGACAATTTTTGGAAATTTGCTCACACATGTGTGAGCAAATAATTAGGACTAATTGGTGTAGGAATCAATAAATTAGTCTAATTAACCTTAGTTAATTAGTGAATAGGTTTATTTGGTGAGAGTAATGTGAGGTAGGGTAGGATCTAGGTTCAAATTAGCTTAATCTAAATTTAAAATTTAGATTAATTTGGTTTAGTAGCATTTAAGTCATGTGGAGGAATAAATAAATTAAAATTTTATTTAAAGGGGATTAATGAAGGATAATGTATTAAATAAGATTTAATACATCAAAGGGGGGTAGTATTTAAATTAAATTCAAATACTAAGTAAAGTGAATCACATTTAATTAAATAAATTTAACTAAATAGATAGAAGAATATAAAAAATATAATTAATTAAAATTAACTATAATGTTATGGAAATATTAATTAAATTAATATAAGGATGATTTTAGACGTCTACATTTTGCCCCTCTTTGATGCGGTGTCAAAAGTGGCATCACATCAATGAAAAGAAAATAAGATGCCCTAGAGAGGTCAGGAAAACCTATGGCAGTGAGAGTCAAGGAGTGTGCCCCCTCGAGAAAATAATAGGAAAAAAGAAAATTTTTTAATAAAATTCTCTCAAAAAATGCAGGAAAATAGGGAAAGCAAACCAATTGCATGGTGTGTCCAAGGAAAATGGAGGAAAAACGGGAACCAATATGGGGACTGGGGACACAGATGGAATAAATGGGGCCCAAGAGGCTATAAATAGTCCATCGGGGCCCATGGACAAGTCATTTTCACCCACAAAGAGAAAAAAGAGAGAAGAAGAAGAGAGCAATGGCAACACAATGAGAGTGATCACAGCTTGGAGAGTGCATTCGGGTGCACCAGTGACCAGTAGATGCGGGACCACCAATGAGTAGTTGACCACCTCTTAGTCCCATGGATCAGAGCATGAGCATCATTTATGGGGCTGATTGAGGTCCCATGGACTATAGCACGGGAGTCATTACAGGAAGCAGGTGTAGTCCCTGCATACGCTCAGTGGTGGGCTGCTCATAGACCGATCAGATTGATAGTACCAGAAGTCATATAGGAGGATGAGCATCCAGGGGCTGTAAGAGATGGAGAGGTTTAGGATGGAGATGATGATGATGAGGATGGAGGATAGTCTAGCCTAGGGTTGCAGCACCGAGGTGGAGAGGACATGTGGAGATACCCATAGGGGGGAAGCCTCCCATAGTGTCAGGTGCTTAGATACAGCGACAGGATGATCTATAGGGGCCATAAGGGCCACTGGGATAGGTACAAGGGCCACATGGGCCACCAGGATAGGGACAGGGGTTACCAGGATAGGTACCACCAGCAGGCTATGTAGCCCAGGAGACTCATGATATTGTTATAGTAGAGTGGGATAGTCTGCAGATTGAGCTGGGTAGAGTATAGGGCTTGCTAGTGACATCTCAAGTGACTGAGGTGAGCATGCAAACATAGATCTAGAGGCTTCAGAGTTTACTAGCTACAGCACAGGCCACAACAAGTAGTTTATAGATAGAGCTGGTGAGGATACAATGGGAGCTACCAGCAAAGATCGCTTGGGGGGATAGTGCTCAGAGAGCACTAGATATTTTGTAGGCTCAAGTGGATAGTGGCGAGTTTTCCATTATTGAGGAGCATGGGGATCCTTCAGAGGAGCTAGCAAAGATGTCAGCATAGATAGCAGCTCTGACCGTAGAGTGACACCTAGCACAGAGACATGCGAAGGATTACAGAGCAGAATGAGATATAGCTCGGTTGGTAGGCAGGGCTGCAAGTTTGGGTTAGATGATGGTAGATGCGATGGCAGCACAAAGAGAGGCTGGGCGGAGAGGACAAGAGGTTGCATACTATATGGGTCTCTATCATAGCACAGTGCTAGAGGAGGCATAATAGTCTACTTACTCAGAGAGAGCGTAGACAAGGAGAAGAGGATGAGGCTCACAATTATCGGTGGGGTTACCACCGTGCCCAGATAGTGGTGTAGGACCATCATGGCCACCATCATGATTTGTCTCAGACCATTTTTGATATACATTTTTGACACATTATGTATGATTTTGACATTTTGAGATATATACATGGACTTTGTGGGCTTATTTGGACCTTATGGAATTTATTTATGATGCTATATGATGTGGTATTTATGCAGGATGTATGGATGCATTGTGATAGTATATTACATATGTTATATGATGTTTATGACTAATATTCAGGATGAGATGAATGTATATGAATATGCAGACATATTTGTGATGCAGGGATGAGATGCAGGTATATATAGATGTTAGATGTGATGTGTTAATGCTTATAGATGGATATATTTTGTCATGTGTTGATGTAATGTGATGATGAATAAATATAAATGCATATATGATTTGTGAAATGTGAAATAAATTTAAAATGAATGGATCCTTAAAAAATGTTAAGGACTTTACAATGCAACTAAATGTAACTATATGCAATGGTAATGAATAATGTTTTGAACAAATGAAGTAACAATGAAACTAAAACATGTAATGGAACTAAATGAAATAATGAATGAAGTAACTAAATGTAACCTTAATGAGTAATGATTAATGAATGAAGTAATAATGCAACTAAATGCAACCGTAATGAGCAATAAAACTGTAATGATTAATGATTAATGAATGAACTAAATGGATAAAAGTAACCTAATGAATGAATGTAAGATGAGACACATGAGGACACTATTTTTGTGTGTATCAAATAGGTCTAATAAAATCATTTAGGTGACTAGATAGGGGGAATAGATAGAAACCTTTTCCAAGAGCAAAATCAAAGTGCAATATGACCTAACTAAAATGCAAAGACTAACTACATGATGATAGTGGGATTGATATTGTGTTAATGTTGGAGAGAACACCCTAGTTTGATATTGCAAAAGGAGTTATGCACCATGTGCTAGAAAACACAAGTGACATGGTTCCTTTATGTGGACTAGACTCTCAGACAAATACGTTGTTAGGAACAAGAATGCGAGATATCAGATATGATGAGATCTATAAAATGTTACTTCATGATTAGACGCAGTACATCTAAATCTTTTGAGGAATTTGAGATGCATGAATCCTACCCCTAGTGAGGCATACATACTCATAACCAAATATCACAACATAAATGCACTAACAAACAATGACAAGCATATCATAACACAAATAACACATATTTCACTATATACTCACCATAACGAACCAAGATATAAAAGATCAAGGTTGTGATGATAAGGACATAGTAAAAAACAAGATAAAATCAACCAAAAGGAATCCTAACCAAGTGGTCATTCAGTCCAAAAGTTCCCGCCATGAACAATTTCTATGTGAGGATTGATAAAACAGCCGACACCAGAAGGATGCATCTTGATGGGCCAAAGATTTGATTGATAAAAATAGGAATTCGCTGGCAATTTCTTGTGAATAGAATGATCATTAGGAAATTCAATCTATCTGCTGATTTGTGTGAAGCATTTATGATCAATGTGTCTAGAACAAAGCTCAGTATTTGATATGGTAAGCTCAGTCGTGCAGGAATTGTTATTACGGAGATGAAAAATGGTCAAGGAACTACCTACATGGATATGGGTAGTGACTTTTATTATGATAGGTGATGTAGGCTGCTTGGAAAAAATGTGGGAATAGATGGTGGATCTGACTACACATGGCACCTGAAACAGGTTTTCACCATGGTACTTATCCATTGCACCACCGAAGTGGTTTTCACAAATGGATGAATTTATTTCTCTTTCTCTTTTGCTCTTTTTATTTTTTTTATTTTTTTATTTTTTGATATTGTTTTCAAGCTTTTGTAACTTTTATGTTTTTTTATTTTTTTATTTTCTTTCTTTTCTGATTGCTTTTTTGAATGTTTTTGGATTTTCTTCTTTTCCAATTTTTTGGATTTTTAAAGAGTTATGTTGTACAATGGACTACTGATAGATCAAGCGTAGAAGCGCTTGAGATGTACAATATTTACAGGATCAGGGAGTGGATCTCTCTCTAGTGACACAATTTGATAAGCGTTAGAACCATATTTTGCTGTAACAATGAAGGGACCCAACAATTTAGTCTCAAACTTTCCTTTCTTTTCACAGTTTTGGAGGTTCTTCATATTGTGCTCTAGGACAAGATCACCAACCTCAAACTAATGAGGCTTGATCCTTTTGTTGAACTGAAGGCAAAGGCGATTTGATACATGTGGAGGTGGTCTAGGGCATTGAGGCATCTCTCTTTTTTCTTTTTTTTCTTTTTTTATTTTTTTGCTTTTTAGATTGCTTTTTTGAATTTTTTTGGATTTTCTTCTTTTATGATTTTTTGGATTTTTGAAGATTTATGTTGCACAATAGACTACTGACGGATTAAGCATAGAAGAGCTTGAGATGTACAATATTTATAGGATCAGGGAGCGGATCTCCCTTTGGTGACACAATTTGATAAGTGCCAGAACCATATTTTGCTATGACAATGAAAGGAACCAACCAATTAGGATCAAACTTTCCTTTTTTTTCACTGTTATGGTGGTTCTTCATATTGTGCTGCAGGACAAGATCATCAAACTCAAACTGACAAGACTTGATCCTTTTGTTGAACTGAAGGTGAAGATGATTTTGATACACAAAGAGGTGGTCTAGGGCATTGAGGCATCTCTCATCAAGGAGTTCCAACTCTTGCAAGTGGGAAATTCTATATTCTTCTTTGGACAACAGATTCTTGAGAGAAATTCTGAGGGAAGGGAGCTCAATTTTGATGGGTAGAATAGCCTCAGTACCCTAAACAAGGGAAAAGGGAGTGGCTACCATCAGTTTTTGAATGGAGGTGCAATAATCCCAAAGGGCATGGTTGAGGCAAAGGTGCCAATCATGGCCAACTTCATCAACTATTTTCTTGAGGATTCTAACGATGGTTTTATTCGTAGCCTCAGCTTGACCGTTACTTTGTGGAAAGTACTTGGAAGAGGTATGGTGGGTAATGCTAATCTTCCTACATAGCTTTGTGACATCCTTGTTCTTGAAAGGTCCTCCATTATCAGTAATAATGTCCTGAGGAATACCATAGTGAGAGATATGATAGTTCAAAATGAACTTTGAAATCTGTTTTCCACTAGTGTAGGTAAGAGGAATAGCTTTGAACCACTCGGTAAAGTACTCTTTAGCAGCAAGGATTTATTTATGGCCATTGGAAGGATTAGGGAAAATCTAGCCAAGAAGGTCAAGAACCTAGTGTGAAAAAGGCCAAGGGGTGATGGTGGGTTGGAGGGATTGGGAGGGAGCATGTATCAAATTGTCATGCTGCTGACAAGGCACACACTTCTTCACATAGTTGTAGGCATCTTGCTCCATAGTAGGCCAATAATATCCAGTTCATAACAACTTCTTGGCCAAAGTAAGTCCACTAGAGTGAGCCCCATAGATTCCTTGATGTACCTGATCTAAGGACATTTGCGCTTCATCAGAATTCAGACACCTTAAAAGAGTTCCATCGAAATGCTTTTGGAAAAGGGTATCAGCAAGGATTGTGTATCGGGAAGTGCGGTGAATAAAGGTTTTACATTGGTTGGGGGTTTAAAGTAAGTGGTGTATGTCCATTATGAAGGTAGGAATATACTTCTTGGTACCATGGGGAATTGGGTTCAGTAATTTCACACACCATTTCAGAATTCGATTTGTCATAGGTAGGGACCATAAGACTCTCAACAAGAAACTCACACCATGCACTGTGTTCTGGCATAGTGATCAAGGAACCAATTGTTGCCATGGCATCTGCTACTTTGTTGTTTGTGCGAGGGATCTATTGGAATATTAGCTCAGTGAAATGCATTTTGATATCTTCGACTGTACGATGGTAGGGAAGAAACTTGTCATCCTTTGTTTGATATTCATCCATAACTTGTTTAATAACCAATTGTGAATCACCAAGCACCAATAAAGTGAGAATATTCCATTGTATGGCATGTCAAAGTCCAAGTACAAGGGATTCATATTCTACAATGTTGTTGGTACAAGGAAACTATAATTTGTAAGATTTAGGGATGAGATCCCCTTTCAGTGTAACAAACAAGATTCATGCCCCTGATCCTTTTTGAGTGAAGGATTCATCAAAATAAAGCTTCCATGGTGGACTTAGGGGAGGATTAAGGACTGATTCATCTAGAAAATCTATGATCAAAGGATTTTTACCACCAAAAGGTGCTTCAGGTAACTAATATGTAATTACTTGTCCCTTGATAGCTTTGCGATGCACATAAACCATGTCGAACTCACTAAGAATCATGACCCATTTTACTGTATGACTAGTAAGAGCGGCACGTGCTAGGAGGTATTTGAGAGGGTCAATTTTGGAAACAAGATGAATCTTATGATTAATTATATATTGTCATAGTTTCTATGCACTGAAAACAATAGCCAAACATGCCTTCTCAATTAGGGAATAATTCAAATCATAGCTAATAAGAGTCTTGCTGAGGTAGTAAATTGCTCGTTCCTTTCTAGTATCATCTAATTGTGCTAGGAGGTCTCCCAACATGACCTCTATAGAAAATATGTACAAAATCAGAGGACGACCAGCAATAGGTGGTACCAATATGGGTGGATTAGCTAGGTAGCCTTTCAGCTTCTTAAAGGCATTTTTACATAAGCAATCCCACTGAAAATTGATATTCTTGCATAGGAGATGGGAGAATAGATGTACCTTATTTGCTAGTTGTGACATGAATCTTTTGATTGATTTTAGTTTTCCTTGTAAACTGCATAATTGCTTCAATGTTTTGGGTGGTGGCATCTCTAGGATTGCTTTCACTTTCTTTGGATCAACCTCTATTCCATGCCGTGACACAATGTATCCCAGTAGTTTACCAGATTGTACTCCAAAAACACACTTCTTAGGATTCAACCTAAGATTATATTTCTCCAATCGCTCAAAAATGGTAGTAAGAATAGGAATATGTGATTCCCTTGTTTTGGATTTTCCTAAAAGATCATCCACATAATCTTCCATTATGACATGCAAAAGGTCATGAAAGATGGTAGTCATTGCTCGTTGATAAGTGGCTCCAACATTTTTAAGGCCAAAAGGCATCACCTGATAATAGAAGGTGCCCCAAGCCATTGTGAATACAATTTTGTGCTGGTCTTCTAGTGCTATCCTGATTTGATTGTAACCTGAGAAACCATCCATAAGTGACAACATTTCATGTCCTGTCGTCAAATACACTATAATGTCAATATTTGGGAGTGGAAAATCATCCTTGGGATATGCAAGGTTTAGATCTCTAAAATTAGTGCAGATGTGAATGCCCCTAGAAGGTTTACCTACTGGTATAATATTAGAAACCCATTTAGGATAATCAATTGGCTTGATTACTTCAACATCCAGCATCTTATGAAGCTCTACTTTAACTACCAATGCTACTTGCGAATGTATCTTGCAAAGTTTCTATATAATAGGTTTTACACTTGGATCTACAACAAGATGATACATGCCAAGATCTATATCTAGCTCAAGTATGTGCTTGTAAGTCCATGCAAATTTGATTTTGTGTTTATGCAAGAATGGTGTCATGTCTTTCTTTTCTTGATCACTGAGAGAAACTGCAATGTAGGTGATTTGTGGATCTTCTTTTGTGCCTAGGTTGATTGGAATAGTATCTTTGATGATCATAGAGGAAACTTCTAGTTCTGAAGATATAAATGGCAAGTCAATGTCTCCCTCCTCTAGCACCTCAGAAAGGTTTTCACTAGAGGAAGCATTCTTTATTTTATCTTTTTCTTCATCCAAAGATGCCTGTGAGAGGTTTTCACCAGAGGATGTATTTTCATTTATTTTTATTTTTATTTTCTTTTTCATTTTCGTGACTAAGAGAGTTGACTTGGATACAAAAGTAGGCTTGTTCTCTATAGTGTATCTGATGTTCATACTCTCAGAGATTCTTAAGTCCAAAGAGGGCTAAAACTACCTCATCTGAATCACAAACGTCCAAAGCTGGTGGTGAGTCTTGCTGATCCCAGTCAATTAATTTAGGGTTTGTGAGGGGTAGATGAGGGGATGAAAGGTTGGCTTGGATGATAGTGAAGACATGATGGTTTTTGTTTAGGTCATCTTTAATATAGTGGAAATGATTTTTTAAGAACTCTTCGTCAATGTCTAAATCTGAGGCAGGTAGACAATAATCCTTAGCGAAGTTAGTCTTGGTCTCTACGGAACCCAATCCATGTCCTTTAGGATAGCCATTGGCTATTATAATATTCTTCTTACTTGTTTCATTATCTCCAAGGCCAATACCATGATATCCCATGCTTTCACATTATAGAGCCAGTCAAGAACATTGTATTCCATGTGTTCATCTGATAGGGACCCCCAATGTTCAAAAATAGTTGATTTGTAGTGCATAAGTGCTTTATCTTTAGAGGGGGGTAATGGTGATGGTCTTCCATAAGAATTTTGAGACAAAGGGAGTTTCCCAATACATAGCACACTTTCAAATCTATACTCTCCCATGCCTTGATCTGTAAATGTGACCTTTACTTCACATGAGGAGGGTTTGTCTTCAATAGCCTTGTCTTCAGTAAATTTTTCCTTTCCTTTGGATTGCTTAGCTGGTGTTTCTGATGTCTTTTCTAGAACTAATGGAGTGTTTGAAATAGGGGTTTCTTGAATGAAGTGTCGGCCAAACTCATTCAATGGACAGTAGTTAGATTGTTTGCCTTACAATCTCTTGCAGTATTGAAAGGGCTCAGGATCTCTAGGAATTGTGATTTCTCTACCATGATGTGGGAACTTTAGAAATTGATGATAAGTAGAGGGTACAACTTTGATAGTGTGTATCCATGGTCATCCCAACAAGATATTATAAGGTAGATCTAGATCTAGTACATGGCAAACAGTTTCAATCAAGATCGGGCCTACTTGTAAGGGTAGTGTGATCAAACCCTTTCTTTCTCATTCTCGATCATCATAGGCTTTTATTGTTATTCATTTGTCTACATTAATGAGGTCCTCAGAAAGACCAACATTATGAATCATTTTCAATGTGCACAAATTCAAACCAAATCCACCATCGATGAGGACTCATTTTATTCTTGTAGAGAAGATTTTTCCTTCTATATGGAGGGACTTATTATGATGAGGGTCAGGACCACCAAAGTCCTTATCAGTGAAGATGAGATGTTCTTGCATGGCTAGGTTCCCTATCATAACTTTGAATTGTGCAACATTAATGTTCTCAGGGACATGGGATTGATTTAGAGCTTTATCAAGGATTTCTCTGTAAATTGGCAAAGTTGTTAGGAGCTCTAGAATGGATATCTTTGTAGGAATCTTCCCTAATTGGGCCAATAGGTCATAACATGAGGCAGGCCAAGCAGCAGTAGGCGGTGCAATTGGTGGATTTGCAGATGTAGAAGGTTTATCAGTAGCTTGGACAGTGACTCTGGGTCTACGTGTAGTGGCATTACAATTAGCAGCTTTAAGGATTATGGTGTTAACATGCATGTCAGTTTCTTCAATGTGACACAAAGCGAGTCAAATCCAAAGATATCATTTTCACTTAAACTCCCACGTGTTTGATCATGGCATGTGATAGTATTGGTAGAATAGTCATACGAGATCACGTTTGATGCATTGTTTTGATTGTGGGGTGGGAAGGGCTGATTGTAGACTTTGAGTTTTGTATTAGATGAGGATGTATTCTGACCTTGAACTTCAATTTTCCCATCCTCAATGAGATCTTGCATAAATTTTCTAAGCTTCATGCATTTCTTGGTATCATGTCCCTTGATTCGATGATAATCACAATACTCATTATCTCTATACCACACAGGTTTCGGTTGATTCTCATCAAAAGGTCGAGTATTTCGATAGACTATCATTCCTTGATCTTCAAGTTTTTTAAAGATCACATCTAGAGGTTCTACCAAAGCTATGAATTTTTTCCATTGTTGATTTTCATTATTTTTGTTGTTGTTGTTATTGTAATTGTTGCCAGGAAATAAGAATAATTGATTGCACGGTTGTTGACTCTTGTTCTGATTGTTCTGATTCTGATTGTTGTTCTGATTCTGATTGTTTTGATTATTATTGTTGGATGCTTGAACATTTTGAACATGCTTGGCATCAGTCACTCCATCATTGAAAACTCCTTTGTTTTTACTCCAAAATTTTGGTTTATCATTGTTGGAGGGAGTATAATGTTTGATGCTACCTCTTTGCAAAAGGCCATCTTCAATGTCCTTTCCCTTCTTGAAAAGGGATTCAATGGTGTCAGGTGAAGCCATTTTCATTTGGAAAGACATCTCAGAGATTAAATTCTTTGTGAAGATGTCAATCAAGTGACTATCATGTATTTTCTATGGCATGCGATTTGCAATATGTCTCCATTTTTGTAAGAAACTAGAAAACGTTTCTCCATTCTTTTGTTTAGTATTGCAAAAATCACTGAGTGTTTCTTGATGCTCAATGTTATACAAATATTGTCCAACAAACTTCTCTGCAAGATCAAAGAAAGTAGAAATTGACCCATAAGGGAGGGCCATGAACCATTCTAAGGTTGTGCCTCCAAGACTCCTAGTGAAGAGCCTTTTAAACTAGTTTTCATTATAGGAAACCTCTTGACATGATATGTAAAACTCTTTGAGGTGTTGTAGAGGACATGTTTCACCTTTGTATTTCTCAAATTTGCACATCTCAAAGTTTGGTGGGAATGGTTGCATTGTGATAGACTTATCAAACGGATAGGGAAAAATCTCTTCAAAAGAAAACTCCTTCTTGCCTCCATTTTCTAAGCCTTGTACAATGCTTTTGAGCTCATTGAATTGTTGGGTGAATTTTGGAGTATTTTGTGAAATAAACGGTGGTACATAACCTCTGCCTCATCCAAATTGTGCGGCTAAAAATCCCATGGAGGTCATACCAATAGTAGGAGGAGGTATATATTGATAGGTTCATGATGTATTGGTTGTAGATGTTTTTTCCCCTATTGTTTGAAAAAAAGATGTGGACAAGGGCATGGAAATCTTCCCTATGTTGTTGACATTATCACTTTCTCCTTGAGTTGTCATCATTTGAGTGTTGTTATGTGTAGTATTGTTTGGAAAAGCACTTATGATCTGTTGAATTTATTCTGGTGTTAATTGAGGTATTGATATAAATGTTGATAGAGGTGCTGATGTAAGTACTGATGTGGATGGTTTTCTAATAGGTCCTCTACTGGTGTCACATGATGATGTAGAATTTGAAGTAGAATCCATGGCTGCAGTAGCAACAACAGTGGCTTTGGTGACATTTTGGGTAAAGAGTGTTTCATCAAAGTCAGGTGGAACCGTGACACCATTATGAACAAGATTCAAGAATATTTTAGCACTGTTATGCATGATGGCCTTCTCAACCATTTATGAGTTGTATGGATCACTAAGGAAGTCCATCACTTGGGTGGGTCTTTCTTCTTGGTCTACTAGTTCAGTTTCTTTGGGCACTTCCTCAGCTTGTACCCCAGTTCCTTGAAAACATTGAGTGGTGAAAGGATTATCCTCATGGGTAATAGTATTGAATGTTGCACGCCTCATGTTTCTTTCTTGGGATCGAGTGACTACCATCCAATGGTGAATTAAGAAGAATGGAAGATAAGAAGGTATGAGAAATGAAATGGAGAAAAGATCTTGATTCTGGATTTGATTAGATTGATGTTTGACTAAAGATCAATTGATTGATTGATTGGATTGAGGATTGATTGATTGATAATTGATTTAAAGGTTTTTAGAACAAAACCTAAGCATGTCAAAACCTTATGATGATACAAACACAAAAGGATTTAAAGTAACACATGTTCTACTTGAAGATGGACTTGTGATCTCAAGTAAAATGGGACATCACTAAGGGATTTAAATTACTTGAGACGGACTGATGGTCTGCAAGCAATGTTGTGTTTGTTTGAGGATGAAGGTTTGTAATACTTTGATTAAGGTCATTCAACCTAAAGGATTGATTTGATTTGATGATTTGATCCAATGCTGCAAGAGAGGGAATAATGATGATGGAAGAATGATCCAAAAGCAAGAGGTTATCTAATCGTATTACTCAATGGCAACAAAAGCACTGTTGATAGAATACTTGCCCATGAAATTGCAAACTTTGTTATTGTAGAGGATTTTGTCAATTTTCTCATGATGCTCAATCTCTTGTTTGATAGATGTTGTAATATGTTGGTATTCCTTGGATTTATGAGTGGTTTCCTTCTTCTCTCGATAGACTGGAGGTGTTGGAAGCTTAACCTTCTTATGTTTCTTGAAATTGGTCATGTCATGTGAAAATTTTTATTTTGGGTGAATGATTGAATGATCTAGGACAAATGATTCTGGGGTCCTATAAAAGGTCAGATTTTGAATGTTTGAATAGATTTGGAAGCTTGCTATTTTCAAGTGGAGACAGCAATCTCAGACACAGCTAGCGATCTACATAGACGGTAATCTGCAGAGACGGCAGATCCAGAGAGGAGATGACCGACTGTGGCTAAGGCAATGTGTTGAAATTTTGGGCAAATTTTTTATCTTAAGTCTGATTTTGGGCAAATTTGTTCAATGGAAAGAACTGATTTCAGCACATTCAAACCAAAAAAATAATAGACACACATCTCAAAACAATCCAACAAGGGACAAAGCAACCTTGAGGGATACCAACAAATGTGACATTAGGAAACCTTGATTTCAAATTGTAGGATCTGGTTTGTGTATGTTCAAGTGACTCTTTCAAGCCAATTATGTTTTTAATGGGTCTAGCACAATGAAGATAGTTCAAACAGTAGCTACCTTAAGAAATTGGCTTCGCATGAAATATTATAGGCCCATTGCTTGGTAGTCCTTCAGCTCACACAACAGTGTCACCCACAGAAGGGCACCCATATTTTTGCCTTTTGCCAGGTATTATTATCATGCTATGAAGATATCTTTTGCAACAGAACACCTTGGGACACGTATGATGAGAATCTTGGGGGGAGAATCTTCCCTCCCCTTGCAATATAATAAGTCACCATTTAGAGGTGAATTAGGTAGGCTACTAATTTATAGTTGTTAGCAAGGTTTTATGGCATCCTCACAATCGGTTTGTACGATGTGAGACACTTAAGTCTCTAGTTCAACCATGCCAATATGCTGAGGATATTCACTCAGTATGGACTACCATTGAACATGACCCACCCAAGCTTGAAACCTGCCTATTGGGAGCACACTCAGACATGAAAATGTTAGAGATATAAATCAAATAAACACACTAAGATGTCTAAACATACTCTAAAACAAAGGATTCCATCATAACCTCCGATAAGCTAAACAAGGGCACCCAATGCCTTGTTGATTTTCTCTTAGAGAAGGTATGTGGGTGTGCTCTCCCAACACAATATACTTAATCCCACTTGATCAATTGGTGGATGAAACTAAAATGCAAACTAATGGATGGATGAAGAACTCAAGAACAAGTATGAAGAACTTGTCTCAAGCTATTCATCATATGATTGAAATGCAAAGTAAACAACTAAGCTAGAATGATATGCCTGAGATGATAAAACTAGATTCATTTGCCATTATCCTAACATGTGATTTCTAGATTCAATTATGAATTAACAAGGAAATGAACTAAGACCTAAGATTTAAAAACATGAACTAATTCAATTCTAGATCTATTTTAACATGATAACAATGCATAAAAAGGAGATGATTTGCTCTTGACAATGGCATCTATTTATAGATTTTTTCAGAGGAGAGAGAGGGCCTGGATGAGGTGGAGCTCATGTGGCATCCACATAGGTGCCACATGAGGGACACATAAGCCATGCAAGAGGCCCACTTTGCTCATACATGTGTGAGAAACTTTGGATGTGATGGGTCAAAGTGTACTTAAAGTAGACATGTGAAGGATGTTGTAAGAGGTGTAAGAGATTTGGGCCAATGAAACACTTTTAGAAAGTGTAAGCATGTGTCATCATGGGTGTAAGAAACCTTGTTGGCACCAAATAAGGATTATTTGGAAAAGACAATTTTTGGAAATTTGCTCACACATGTGTGAGCAAATAATTAGGACTAATTGGTGTAGGAATCAATAAATTAATCTAATTAACCTTAGTTAATTAATGAATAGGTTTATTTGGTGAGAGTGATGTGAGGTAGGGTAGGATCTAGGTTGAAATTAGCTTAATCTAAATTCAAAATTTAGATTAATTTGGTTTAGTAAAATTTAAGTCATATGGAGGAATAAATAAATTAAAAATTTATTTAAAGGATATTAATGAAGGATAATGTATTAAATAAGATTTAATACATCAAAGGGGGCTAGTATTTAAATTAAATTCAAATTCTACGGAAAGTGAATCACATTTAATTAAATAAATTTAACTAAATAGATTGAAGAATATAACAAATATAATTAATTAAAATTAACTATAATGTTATGGAAATATTAATTAAATTAATATAAGGATGATTTTAGATGTCTACACTTTTCCCCTGTGTGATGCGACATTGAAAGTGGTGTCACATTAATGAAAAGAAAATAAGATGCCCCAGAGAGGTTAGGAAAACCTATGACAGTGAGAGTGGAGGAGTGTGCCCGCTTGAGAAAATAATAGGAAAAAATATAATTTTTTAATAAAATTTTCTTGAAAAAGGCAGGAAAATAAGGAAAGCAAACCAATTGCATGGTGTGTCCAAGGAAAATGGAGGAAAAATGAGGACCAGAATGGGGACAGGGGAGACAAATGGAAGAACTGGGGCCCAAGGGGCTATAAATAGTCCATCGGGGCCCATTAACAAGTCATTTTCACCCATAAAGAGAAAAAAGAGAGAAGAAGAAGAGAGTGATGGTAGCATAGTGAGAGCACATCCAGGTGCACCAGCAACCAGCTAATTTGGGACCACCGGTGAGTAGTCAACCACGTTTTAGTCCCATGGATCAGAGCATGAGCATGATCACAAGCATCATTTATGGGATGATCGAGGTCCCATGGATTAGAGCACGGGCGTCGTTATAGGATGCAGGTGTATTCCCTATATATGCTGAGTGGTGGGATGCTCATAGACTGATTAGATTGACATTACCAGGAGTTGTGCAAGAGGATGAGTAGCCAGGGGTTGGAGGAGATGGAGAGGGCCAGGACATAGATGATGATGATGAGGATGGAGGAGGCGGAGGAGGGGCTGGAGGGAGGAGAGTTCATCCTAGGGTTGCAGCACTGAGGTGGAGAGGACATGTGGAGATACCCATAGGGGGAAGCCTCCCATAGTTTCGGATGCTCAGGTACAGAGACATGATGATCCATAAGGGCCACAAGGGTCACTGGGATAGATACAGGGGCCACATGGTCCACCAGGATAGGGATATGGGAAATAGGGGCCACCGAGATAGGTACAAGAGCCATATGGGCTGCCAGGATAGGGACAGGGACCACAGGGGCCACTGAGACAGGTACCACCAATGACCTATGTAGCCCAGGAGACTCATGATACCATTATAGTAGAGAGAGACATTCTAGGGATTGAGCTGGGTAGAGTATAGGGCTTGCTAACAAAATCTCAGGTGACTGAGGTGAGCGCACAAGAAGAGATCCAGAGGCTTCAGGGTTTACTAGCTACAACACAGGCCACAATGAGTAGTTTACAGACAAAGCTGGTGAGGATACAAGGGGAGCTAGCAGCAAAGACTGCTTGGGGGGATAGTGCTCAGAGAACACTAGATATTTTGTAGGCTTAGGTGGATAGTGGCGAGTTTTCCATTATTAAGGAGCATGGGGATCCTTCAAAGGAGCTAGTAGTGATGTTAGCATAGATAAAATCTCTGACAGTAGAGTGAGACCTAGCATGGAGATGTGCAAAGGATTACAAAGTAGATTGAGATATAGCTCAGTTGGAGGGCAGGGTTGCAGGTTTGGGTTAGATGATGGCAGATGTGATGGCATCACAGAGAGAGTCTGGGTGGAGAGGACGAGAGGCCGCATACTATATGGGTCTCTATCACAGCGCAGTGCCAGAAGAGGCATGACAGCCTTCTTACTCAGAGAGAGTGCAAACAGAGAGCACAAGATGAGGCTTTTAGGGATTGGTGGAGTTACCACTGCACCTAGATAGTGGTGCAGGACCATCATGACCACCATCATGATTTATCTCAGACCAGTTTTGATACACATTTTTGACACATTATATATGATTTTGACATTTTGAGATATATACATGGACTTTGTGGACTTATTTGGATCTTATGGACTTTATTTATGATGCTATATGATGTGGTGTTTATGCAAGATGTATGGATGCATTATGATGGTATATTATATATGTTATATGATGTTTATGACTAATATGTAGGATGAGATGTATGTATATGAATATGCTGACGTATTTGTGATGCAGGGATGAGATGTAGATATATATAGATGTTAGATGTGATGTGTTAATGTTTATAGATGGATATATTATGTCATGTATTGATGTAATGTCATGATGAATAAATATAAATGCATATATGATTTGTGAAATGTGAAATGAATCTAAAATGAATGGATCCTAAAAAAATGTTAAGAACTTAACAATGCAACTATATGCAACGGTAATGAATAATGTTTTGAATAAATGAAGTAACAATGCAATTAAAACATGTAATGGAACTAAATGCAATAATGAATAAAGTAACTAAATGTAACCTTAATGAGTAATGATTAATGAATGAAGTAATAATGTAACTAAATGCAACCGTAATGAGCAATATAACTGTAATGATTAATGAATTAACTGAATGGATAAAAGTAACCTAATGAATGAATGTAAGATGAGACACATGAGGACATTGTTTTTGTGTGTATCAAATAGGTCTAATAAAATCATTTAGGTGACTAGATAGGGGAATAAATAGAAACCTTTTCCAAGAGCAAAATCAAAGTACAATATGACCTAACTAAAATGCAAAGTCTAACTACATGATGATAGTGGGATTGATACTATGTTAATGTTGTAGAGCACACCCTAGTTTGATATTGCAAAAGGAGTTATGTACCATGTGCTAGAAAACACAAGTGACAAGGTTCCTTTGTGTGGACTAGACTCTCAGACAAATAGGTTGTTAGGAACAAGAATGAGAGATATCAGCTATGATGAGATCTATGAAATGTTACTTCATGAGGAGATGTAGTACATCCAGATCTTTTGAGGAATTTGAGATGCATGAATCTTGCCCCCAGTGAGGCATACATAGTCATAACCAAATATCAAAACATAAATGCACTAACAAACTATGACAAGCAGATCATACCACAAATGACACATATTTCACTATATACTCACCATAATGAACCAAGATATAAAAGATCAAGGCTGTCATGATAAGAACATAGTGAAACACAAGATAAAATAAACAAAAAGGCATCCTGACCAAGTGGTAATTTAGTCCAAAAGTTCTTGCCATGAATAATTTTGATGTGAGGATTGATATAACACCTGACATCGGAAGGATGCATCCTGATGGGCCAAAGATTTGATTGATAAAAATGGGAATTCGCTGGCAATTTCTTGTGAATAGAATGATCATTTGGAAAGTCAATCTATCTGTTGATTTGTGTGAAGTGTTTGCAATCACTATGTCTAGAACAAAGCTCAGTATTTGATATGGTAAGCTCATTCATGCGGGAATTGTTATTATGGAGGTGAAAAATGGTCAAGGAACTACCTGCACAGATTTGGGTAGTGACTTTTATTATGATAGGCGATGTAGGCTGCTTGGAAAAAATGTGGAAAAAAATTGTGGATCTGACTACACATGGCGCCTAAAATAGGTTTTCACCATGGTACTTATCCATTGCCCCATCGAAGTGGTTTTCACATATGGATGAATTTATTTCTCTTTCTCTTTTTCTTTTTTTTGCTTTTTTTCTTTTTTGATATTGTTTTCAAGCTTTTGTATTTTTTTATACTTTTTTTATTTTTTAATTTTTTTTCTTTTTTGATTTCTTTTTTGAATGTTTTTGGATTTTCTTCTTTTCTAATTTTTAGGATTTTTGAAGATTTCTGCTGTACAACAGACTATTGACAGATCAAGCATAGAAGCACTTGAGATGTACAATATTTACAGGATCAGGGAGTGGATCTCCCTCTGGTGACACAATCTGATAAGCACCAGAACCATATTTTGTTGTGACAATGAAGGGACCCAACCAATTAGGCTCAAACTTTCCTTTATTTTCACGGTTTTGGAGGTTCTTCATATTGTGCTGCAGGACAAGATCACCAATCTCAAACTAACGAGGCTTGATCCTTTTGTTGAACTGAAGGCGAAGGTGATTTTGATACATGCTGAGGTGGTCTAGGACATTCAGGCATCTCTCTTTTTTCTTTTTTTCTTTTTTTCTTTTTTGATATTATTTTCAAGATTTTGTATTTTTTATGCTTTTTTGATTTTTTGATTTTTTTTCTTTTCTGATTTCTTTTTTGAATGTTTTTGGATTTTCTTCTTTTCTGATTTTTTGGATTTTTGAAGATTTCTACTGTACAACGAACTACTGACGGATCAAGTATAGAAGTGCTTGAGATTTACAATATTTATAGGATAAGGGAGTAGATCTCCCTCTGGTGACGCAATCTAATAAGTGCCAAAACCATATTTTTCTTTGATAATGAAGGGACCCAACCAATTAGGCTCAAACTTTCCTTTGTTTTCACGGTTCTGAAGGTTCTTCATATTGTGCTGCAGGACAAGATCACCAACCTCAAACTGATGAGGCTTGATATTTTTGTTGAACTGAAGGTGAAGGCAATTTTGATACATGCAGAGGTGGTCTAGGGCATTAAGATGTCTCTCATTGAGGATTTCTAGCTCTTGCAAGCGGGCAACTCTATATTCTTCTTCGGACAATAGATTCTTGAGAAAACTTTTGAGGGAAGGGAGCTCAATTTTGATGTGTAGAATAGCCTTAGTACCATAAACAAAGGCAAAGGGAGTGGCTCCCATGGGGTTTTGAATGGAGGTGAGGTAAGCCCAAAGTGCAGGGTTGAGGTAAAGGTGCCAATCGTGGCCAGCTTCATCAACTTTTTTCTTGAGGATTCTGCAGATGGTTTTATTCGTAGCCTTAGCTTGACCATTGCTTTGCAAAAAGTACTTGGAAGAGGTATGGTCGGTAGTGCTGAATTTCCTACATAGCTCTATGACATCCTTGTTCTTGAAAGGTCCTCCATTATCAGTAACAATGTCTTGAGGAATGCCATAGCGATAGATAAGATAGTTCAAAATGAAATTTGAAATCTATTTTCTAGTAGTGTAGGTGAGAAGAACAACTTCAACCCACTTGGTAAAGTACTCTTTAGCATCAAGGATGTATTTATGGCCATTGGAAGAATTAGGGAAAATCTGGCCAACAAGGTCGAGACCCCAGCATGAAAAAGGCCAGGGGGTGATGGTGTGTTAGAGGGATTGGGAGGGAGCGTGTATCAAATCATCGTGATACTGACAAGGCACACACTTCTTCACATAGTTGTAGTCATCTTTCTCTATAGTAGGCCAGTAATATCTAGTGTGTGACAACTTCTTGGCCAAAGTAAGTCCACTAGAGTGAGCCCCATAGATTCCTTGATGTACCTCCTCCAAGGACATTTACACTTCATCAAAATTTAGACACCTTAAAAGAGTTTGATCAAAATGCTTTCAAAAAAGGGTATCAGCAAGGATTGTGTATTGGGAAGTGTGGTGAATAAAGGTTTTACATTGGTTGGGGGTTTAAAGTAAGTGGGGTATGTCCATTATGAAGGTAGGAATATACTTCTTGGTATCATGGGGAATTGGGATTAGCAATTTTACACATCATTTTGGAATTCGGTTTGTCATAGGCAGGGACCGTAAGATTCTCAAGAAGAAATTCACATCGTGCACTGTGTTCTGGCATAGTGATCAAGTACCCAATTATTGCCACGACATCTGCTACTTTGTTTTTCATGTGAGGGATCTATTGGAATATTAGCTCAGTGAAATACATTTTGAGATTTGCGACTGTACGACAGTAGGGAAGAAATTTGTCATCCTTTGTTTGATATTCATCCATAACTTGTTTAATAACCAATTGTGAATCACCAAGCACCAATAAAGTGAGAATCTTCCATTGTATGGCCTGTCAAAGTCCAAGTATAAGGGCTTCATATTCTGTAATGTTGTTGGTACAAGGAAACTATAATTTGTAAGAATTAGGGATGAGATCCCCTTTCGGTGTAACAAACAAGATTCCAGCCCCTGATCCTTTCTGAGTGAAGGATCCATCAAAATAAAGATTCCATGGTGGACTCGGGGCAAGATTAAGGACTAATTCATCTAGAAAATCTATGATCAAAGGATGTTTACCGTCAACAGGCACTTCAGCTAACTGATCTACAATTACTTGCCCCTTCATAGCTTTGCAATCCATATAAACAATTTCAAACTCGCTAAGAATCATGACCCATTTTTCTGTACGACCTGTAAGAGCAGCACGTGCTAGGAGGTATTTGAGAGGGTCAATTTTGGCAACAAGATGAATCTTATGATTAAGCATATAATGTCATAGTTTCTGTGTACAGAAAAAAACAACCAAACATGCCTTCTCAATTAGGGAATAATTCAACTCATAGCCAATAAGAGTCTTATTGAGGTAGTAAATTGCTCATTCTTTTGTGGTATCATCTAATTGTGCCAGGAGGGCTCCCAATGCGACCTCTATAGCAAATATGTACAAAATCATAGGATGACCAACAATAGGTGGTACCAACATGGGTGGAAATTAGCTAGATAACCTTTTAGCTTCTGAAATGCATTTTGACATAAGAAATCCCACTGAAACTTGATATTCTTATGCAAGAGATGGGAGAACGAATGCACCTTATCTGCTAGTTGTGACATGAATCCTTTGATTGATTTTAGTTTTCCTTGTAAACTGCATAATTGCTTCAATGTTTTGGGTGGTGGCATCTCTAGGATTGCTTTCACTTTCTTTGGATCAACCTCTATTCCATGTCGTAACACAATGTATCCCAGTAGTTTACCAGATTGTACTCCAAAAACACACTTCTTAGGATTCCACCTAAGCTTATATTTCTCCAATCGCTCAAAAATGGTAGTAAGAATAGGAATATGTGATTCCCTTGTTTTTGATTTTCCTAAAAGATCATCCATGTAATCTTCCATTATGACATGCAAAAGGTCATGAAAGATGGTAGTCAGTGCTCGTTGATAAGTGGCTCTAGCACTTTTAAGGCCAAAAGGCATCACCTGATAACAGAAGGTGCCCCAAGGCGTTGTGAATGTGGTTTTTTGCTAGTCTTCTAGTGCTATCCTGATCTGATTGTAAGCTGAGAAACCATCCATAAGTGACAACATTTCATGCCCTACCATCAAATCCACTATAATGTCAATATTTGGGAGTGGAAAATCATCCTTGGGACATGCAAGGTTTAGATCTCTGAAATTAGTGTAGATGCAAATGCCCCCGGCAAGTTTACCTACTGGCACAATATTAGAAACCCATTAAGGATAATAAATTGGCCTAATTACTTCAGAGTCCAAAATATTTTGAAGCTCTACTTTGACTACTAATGCAACCTATGGATGCATCTTGCAAAGTTTCTTCTTAACAGGTTTTACACTTGGATCTACAGCAAGATGATGCACGACAAGATCTGTATCTAGCCCAGGCATGTCCTTGTAAATCCATTCAAAGTTGATTTTGTGTTTATGCAAGAATGTTGTCATGTCTTTCTTTTCCTGATCACTGAGAGAAATTGCAATGTAGGTGATGTGTGGATCTTCTTCTGTGCCTAGGTTGATTGGATTAGTATCTTCGATGATCATAGAGGACAAATTCTGGTTCAAGAGATATAAATGACAAGTCAGCCTCTCCCTCCTCTACCACCTCAGAAAGGTTTTCACTAGAGGAAGCATCCTTTATTTTATCTTTTTCTTCATCCAAAGATGCCTACGAGAGGTTTTCACCAGAGGATGTATTTTCATTTTTTTGATTTTTATTTTCTTTTTCATTTTTTAAACTGAGAGAGTTAACTTGGATATCGAAGTAGGCTTGTTTGCTATAGTGTATCTGATGTTCATACTCTCAGAGATTCTTAAGTCCAAAGAGGGCTAAAACTGCCTCGTCCAAATCACAAATGTCCAACACTGGTGGTGATTCTTGCTGATCCTAGTCAATTAATTTAGGGTTTGTGATGGGTAGATGAGGAGATGAAAGGTTAGCTTGGGTGATAGTGAAGACATGATAGTTTTCATTTAGTTAATCTTCAATATAGTGGAAAGTAATTTCAAAGAACTCTTCCTAAGTGTCTTAATCTAAGGTAGCTAGACAATAATCATAGCGAAGTTAGTATTCATCTCTATGAAACCCAATCCATGTCCTTTAGGATATCCATTGGCTGTTATGATCTTCTTCTTACCTGTTTCATTAGCTTCAAGGCTAGTACCATAATATCCCATGCTTTTGACAATGGGAGTAACCTTAGGATACTTTCCTTTGAGGAAAATTATAGGTCATTCTTCTTCATCATTATAGAGCCAGCCAAGAACATTATATTATATGTGTTCATCTGATAGGGACCCCCAATGTTCAAAAATAGTTGATTTTCAGCACTTAAGTTCTTTATCTTTAGAGGGGGGTAATGGTGATGGTCTTCCATAAGACTTTGTAGACAAAGAGAGTTTCCCAATACATAGAGCACTTTCAAATTTATACTCTCCCATGTCTTGATCTGTAAATGTGGCCTTTGCTTCAGATGAGGAGGGTTTGTCTTCAATAGCCTTGTCTTCAGTAACTTTTTCCTTTCCTTTGGATTTCTTAGCCGGTGTTTCTGATGTCTTTTCTGGAGCTAATGGAGTCTTTAAAATAGGGGTTTCTTGATTTTAGTGTCAGCCAAACTCATTCAACAGATAGTAGTTAGATTGTTTTCCTTCCAATCTCTTGCAATATTGAAAGGGCTCAAGATCTCCAGGAATTGTGATTTCTCTACCGTGATGTGGTAACTTTAGACAATGATCATAAGTAGAGTGTACACCTTTGATAGCATGTATCCATGGTCATCCCAACAAGATATTATAAGTTAGGTCTAGATCTAGTACATGGAAAATAGTTTCAATCAGGGTCGGGCCTACTTGTTAGAGTAGTGTGATCAAACCCTTTCTTTCTCATTCTCGATCATCATAGGCCTTTATTGTTATTTGTTTGTCTACATCAATGAGGTCCTTAGAAAGACTAATATTACAAATCATTTTCAATGCACAAATTCAAACTAGATCCACCATCGATGAGAACTCATTTTATTCTTGTGGAGCATATTTTTCCTTCTATATGGAGGGACTTATTATGATGAGGGTCAGGACCACCGAAGTCCTTATTAGTGAAGATGAGATGCTCTTGCGTGGCTAGGTTCCCTATCATAGCTTTGAATTGTGTACTGTTGATATTCTTAGGGATACGGGTTTCATTTAGAGCTTTATCAAGGATTTCTCTGTGAATGGACAGTGACTTTGGGTCTACGTGTAGTGGCATTACAATCAACATCTTTAAGGATTATGGTGTTAACATGCGTGTCAATTTCTTCAATGTGACACAAAGAGAGTCAAACCCAAAGATATCATTTTCACTTAAACTCCCACATGTTTGATCATGGCCTGTGATAGTATTGGTAGAATAGTCATATGGGATCACGTTTGATGCATTGTTTTGATTGTGAGGTGGGAAGGGCTGATTGTAGACTTTGAGTTTTGCATTAGATTAGGATGCATTAAACTTCAATTTTCCCATCCTCAATGAGATCTTGCACAAAGTGTCTAAGCTTCATGCATTTCTTGGTATCATTTCCCTTGATACAATGATAATCACAATACTCATTATCTCTATACCACATAGGTTTAGGCTAATTCTCATCAAAAGGTCAAGTATTTGGATAGACTATCATTCCTTGATCCACAAGTTGTTTAAAGATAACATCTAGAGGTTCCGCCAAAGCTGTAAATTGTTGCCGTTGTCGATTGTCATTATTATTATTGTTGTTGTTATTATAATTGTTGTGAGGAAATAAGAATGATTGATTGCATGGTTGTTGACTGTTGTTTTGATTGTTCTGATTTTGATTGTTGTTTTGATTTTGATTGTTCTGATTATTCTGATTCTGATAGTTGTTGCAATTCTGATTTTGATTTTGATTGTTATTGTAATTTTTTTTATTGTTATTGTTGGATGCTTGAACATTTTGAACATGCTTGGCATTAGTCACTCCATCATTGACAACTTCTTTGTTTTTACTCCAAAATTTTAGTTTATCATTGTTGGAGGGAGTATAATGTTTAATGCTACCTCTTTGCAAAAGGCCATCTTCAATGTCCTTTCCCTTCTTGACAAGGCATTCAAAGGTGTCAAGTGAAGCCATTTTCATTTGGAAAGACATCTTAG
Source organism: Thuja plicata (assembly GCA_018584345.1). NCBI lineage: Eukaryota > Viridiplantae > Streptophyta > Pinopsida > Cupressales > Cupressaceae > Thuja > Thuja plicata. Next base: position 371,471 of record MU224295.1, on the reverse strand, counting down.
AGATTAAATTCTTTGTGAAGATGTCAATTAAGAGACTATCAGGTATTTTCCATGGCATGTGATTTGCAATATGTCTCCATCATTATAAGAAACTAGCAAAGGTTTCTCCATTCTTTTGTTTAGTATTGCACAAATCACTGAGTGTTGCTTGATGCTTAATGTTATACGAATATTGTCCAACAAACTTCTCTGCAAGATCAGAGAAAGTAGAAATTGACCCATAAGGGAGGGCCATGAACCATTCTAAGTCTATGCCTCCAAGACTCCTAGTGAAGGGCCTTTTTAAGTAGTTCTCATTATAGGAAATCTCTTGACATGCAATGTAAAACTCTTTGAGATGTTGTAGAGTACATGTTTCACCTTTGTATTTATCAAATTTGGGCATCTCAAAGTTTGGTGGGAATGGTTGCATTGTGATAGACTTATCAAATGGAATGGGAACAATCTCTTGAAAAGAAAACTCCTTCTTGCCCCCATTTTGTAAGCCTTGTACAATTATTTTGAGCTCATTGAATTGTTGGGTGAAGTCTGGAGTATTCTGTGAAATAAACGGTGGTACATAACCTCTTCCTCCTCAAAATTGTGCAACTGAAAATCCTGTGGAGGTCATACCAATAGGAGGAGGAGGTATATATTGATAGGATCGTGATGTATTGGTTGGAGATGTTTTTGCCCCTATTTTTTGAAAAAAAGATGTAGACAAGGGCATGGAAATCTTCCCTATGTTGTTGAAATTAGAACTTGCTCCTTGAGTTGTCATCGTTTGAGTGCTATTATGTGTAGTATTATTCAGTAAAGCACTTATGATCTATTGAATTTGTTCTGGTGTTAATTGAGGTATTGATACAGCTATTGACGGAGGTGTTGATGTGATTCCTTCTGTGGATGGTTCGCTAATAGGTCCTTTACTGGTGTCATGTGATGATGTAGCATTTGAAGTAGAAGCCATGGCTGTGGTAGCGACAACATCATATTTGGTGACATTTTGGGTAAGGAGTGTTTCATCAAAGTCAGTAGGAACTGTGACACCATTATGAACAAGATTCAAGAATATTTCAGCACTGTTATGCATGATGGCCTTCTCAACCATTTCTAAGTTGTATGGATCACTAAGGAAGTCCGTCACTTGGGTGGGTCTTTCTTCTTGGTCTACTAGTTCAATTTATTTAGGCACTTCCTCAGGTTATACCCCTGTTCCTTGAAAATATTGAGTGGCGAAAGGATTCTCCTCATGGGTAATAGTGTTGAATGTTGCACACCTCATGTTTCTTTCTTGGGGTTGAGTGACTACCATACAATGGTGAATTAAGAAGAATGGAAGACAAGAAGGTATGAGAAATGAAATGGAGAAAAGATCTTGATTCTGGATTTGATTGGATTTGATTGATTTGATGTTTGATTAAAGATCGATCAATCGATTGATTGATTGATTGATTTATTGGATTGAGGATTGATTGATTGATAATTAATTTAAAGGTTTTTGGAACAAAACCTAAGCATGTCAAAACCTTATGATGATACAAACACAAAAGGATTTAAAGTAACACCTGTTCTACTTGAAGATGGACTTGTGATCTCAAGTAAAATAGGACATCACTAAGGGATTTAAATTACTCGAGACAGACTAATGGTTTGCAAGCAATGTTGTGTTTGTTTGAGGATGAAGGTTTGTAATACTTTGATTAACATCTTTCAGCCTAAATGATTGATTTGATTTGATGATTTGATCCAATGCTGCAAGAGAGGGAAGAATGATCCAAAAGTAAGAGGTTATCTAATCGCATTGCTCAATGGCAACAAAAGCACTGTTGATAGAATACTTGGCCATGAAATTGCAAAATTTGTTATTGTAGAGAATTTTTTCAATTTTCTCACGATGCTCAATCTCTTGTTTGATAGATGTTGTAATATGTTGGTATTCCTTTGATTTATGAGTGGTTTTCTTCTACTCTTGATAGACTGGAGGTGTTGGAAGCTTAACCTTCTTATGTTTCTTGAAATTGGTCATGTCATGTGAAAAATTTGATTTTGGCAGAATGACTGAATGATCTAGGACAAATAATTTTGGGGTCCTATAAAGGTCAGATTTCAAATGTTTCAGCAGATTTGGAAGGTCACTATTTTCAAGCAAAGACAATGATCTCAGACGCAGTTGGTGATCTTCATAGATGATGACCTACGCAGACAGTAATCTGCAGAGACGGTGGATCTAGAGTGGAGACAACTGACTATGGCTAAGGTAGTGTGTTGAAATTCTGGGCAAATTTTTGGTGTTTAGTCTGATTTTTAGAAAATTTGTTCGATGGAAAGAACTGATTTCAGCACATTCAAACTAGAAAAATAATAGACACACATCTCAAAACAATCCAAGGGACAAAGAAACCTTGAGGGATACCAACAAATGTGACATTAGGAAACCTTGATTTCAAATTGTAGGATCTTGTTTGTGTATATTCAAGTGACTCTTTCAAGCCACTTATGTTTTTACTAGGTCTAGCACAAAAGAAATAGTTCAAACAATAGTTACCTTAAGAAATTGGCTTTGCATGAAATATTATAGGCCCATTGCTTGGTAGTCCTTCAGCTCACATAGCAGTGTCACCCCCGAAAGGGTGCCTGTGTTTTTGCCTTTTTCCAGGTATTATTGTCATACTACAATGATCTCTTTCACAACACAATACCCTAGGACATGTATGATGGGAATCTTGGGGTGAGAATCTTCCCCCCCATTGCACTATAATAAGTCACCGTTCGAAGGTGAATCAGGTAGGCTACTAATTTATAGTTGTTAGCAAGGTTTCATGGCATCGCCGCAATCAGTTTGTACAGTGTGAGACACTTAAGTCTTTAGTTCAACCATGCCAATATGCTGAGGATATTCACTCAGTATGGACTACCATTGAACATGACCCACCCAAGCTTGAAGGGATAAAGAGGACCTTTGGGTCGCACTTTATTTCTATACCAACTGAAGAGATTACCGGTTTGAGGTCATCCTCTAAAAGGGAAATGTACCCTCTAGACATGCCTCTCGAGAAGCTTGATTAAGCTAAGCTTTCTCTTCACCCAAGATCCATAAAGGTGAGGGGAGAGAATATGGCTATAACTTAATTATAGCATCACTTATATTAAGGGTTTTAATCTAAATAACAAAATAGCTTGAAAGAAGTGTTGAAAAACACTCCTTCAAATACACTAAGAAGTGTTCATTCCAAATTAAACCTATTAAAAGCAACTATGTATTTTATACCTAGGCAAAAGACACAATAGTATGGTTAATCATTCATGTTCAATTTATTTCTCACATAGCAAAAAGAATGCTTGTAAAAGGTGTGTTAATTTGCCTTATGTCATTCAATATTGGTTAAAATTCATTCCCTTAACATTCAAGATTGATGTGAGGTAACTTTTGAACAACATACATTCCAAGACAAGTGTTTAGTCATACAAGTTCATTTTAATAATCTGTTAAAGAACCATCAGGGAACCTGCATGAAATATGTTAGTAGTCTTGAAGTTTTAGATATGTTGCAAAAACAAACACTAAAACTAGGAAAATGCACAGACGGCGAAGGATCACAGATGGTGATTTGCACAGACGGTAGACTATGCAGATGGTGATACATGGAAATGATGAAGCACCTACACAGACAGCCAAATACACATAGTTAGATTCTGTTAAAAAGACTTAATCAGACTTAAAAATAAGATTTTTACAAAATTGAACAACATTTAACTCCTAAAAATTGCGTTACTGTCAAAAACCTAAGAGTTAAATGCTAAAAACTTGATAAAAAATAGTTTAAACCACAGTCTTATGAGTCTGTTTCTGAATAGACAGAGACGGTGAGTTATATGTGCAGATGACTGAGTGTCGTAGACAGCCAAAAAGCACAGACGATAATCTAAGGAAATGACAACTCTAGAGTAGAGACAGGTCTGCATGAAATTTTCCTGAACAACAAAAAATTTACAAAAAGTGTTAGAAAACAAGGGACGTGGGTCCCACCAAGTGTGCCAAAATGTATATGCTGGAAACCTACCTATTGGGAGCATGCTTAGACATGTAAATTTTAGAGATATAAATCAAATAAACACACTAACATGTCTAAACATACTCTAAAACAAAGTATTCTATCATAACCTCTGATGAGCTAAACAAGGGCACCCAATGCCTTGTTGATTTTGTCTTAGAGAAGGTTTGTGGGTGTGCTCTCCCAACACAATATACATAATCTCAATTGCTTGATTGGTGGATGAAACTAGAATGCAAACTAATGGATGGATGAAGAACTCAAGAACAAGTATGAAGAACTTGTCTCAAGCTATTCATCATATGATTGAAATGAAAAGTAAACAACTAAGCTAGAATGATATGCATGAGATGATAAAACTAGATTCATTTTCCATTATCCTAACATATGATTTCTAGTTTCAATTATGAATTAAGCATGAAATGAACTAAGAGATAAGATTTAAAAACATGAACTTATGCAATTCTACAGCTATTTTAACATGATAACAATGCATAAAAAGGAGATGATTTGCTCTTGACAATGGCCTCTATTTATAGATATTTTTGGAGGAGAAAGAGGGCTTGGATGAGGTGGAGCTCATCTAGCATCCACATAGGTGCCACATGAGGGACACATAAGCCATGCAAGAGGTCGACTTTTCTCACACATGTGTGGGCAACTTTGGATGTGATGGGTCAAAGTGTACTTAAAGTACACATGTGAAGGATCTTGTAGGAGGTGTAAGAGATTTGGGCCAATGAAACACTTTTAGAAAGTGTAAGAAGGTGTCATCATGGGTGTAAGAAACCTTGTTGGTACCAAATAAAGATTATTTGGAAAAAACAATTTTTGGAAATTTTCTCACACATGTGTGAGCAAATAATTAGGACTAATTGGTGTAGGAATCAAGAAATTAGTCTAATTAACCTTAGTTAATTAGTGAATAGGTTTATTTGGTGAGAGTGATGT
>MU224295.1:350674-366349 GCA_018584345.1 Thuja plicata | reverse complement strand
AGTATTTAAATTAAATTCAAATACTAAGGAAAGTGAATCACATTTAATTAAATAAATTTAACTAAATAGATAGAAGAATATAACAAATATAATTAATTAAAATTAACTATAATGTTATGGAAATATTTATTAAATTAATATAAGGATGATTTTATATGTCTACAGTATTCACCACAACCCTTGTTAGTAATCGATAGTTTTCCCACTTTCCATGTGATATACTTGGGAATTGAATCTGTAGAGGAAGGGATGCTTGCATCTGGGTTTGAGGGTATTTGGTTATCAGTGCTGATTTGGACCGCATTATAGTATTGAAAAGGATGTGGATCTCCCTCAATGATTATTTCTTCTCCTTGGTGTGGGAACTTGATGCACTGATGGTATGTTGAAGGTACAACTTGCATCTCATGTATCCATGGCCTCCCTAGTAACATGTTGCATCACAAATCAAGATCTAGGATCTGTAAGGGAGTTTTCTTGATGACTAAACCAATCCAAACATGTAGAATGATAATACCTTTAGAGGATCTTTCCTCTTCATCGTAAGCTCTGATATTTATCCTCCTTGTGACATCAATGTTGGATTCTGAATAGCCTAATTGATTGATTAACTTTAGAGTACAAATGTTTAATCTAGCCCCAACATCAACAAGGACTCTACGGATAGCACTTTTGTGGACCTAAACAAGCAAGTGTAAAGGATCATTATGTAAGGGTTTATGTAGTGGCACATCACAGTCTGTAAATGTTGCATGTTTGTTAGCAGCTATATGGTTAACCATCATTTGGAAGCTCTCAAGGGTTATGTCCCTTGGGATAGTTGTATTCTGAAGGGCTTGGTCAAGTGTATGTTTATGCCGTGAAGATATGTGCAAGAGGTCAAACATGGATATTTGGGCAGGCGTGCACTTTAGCTGATCCACTAGGCTTGTCTGTGGATCCAAGGTTTCTTGAGGGTTGGCTTGTGTAGCAGATGAGGAAGGTGCTCCTTGCAAGACAAATTTTGTATGATGGGTGGTTACAACACATTTTTTACCTTGGTCTCTGATAGTTATCGTAGCCACATGGTTATCTGAAGGATTTAGGCAATTGATAACGTTATCACTATTGGCATAAGTGTAGTTGACCTATTTGGATTGTCCACCTAACACATAGGCTTTCCCTTTATTGTGATCATGAAATGTATTGTCAAATATTGTATGATCTAATGTTCCTTTGGTTTGGGTATTTGCTACATCGATGACCCCTATGTCAATCAGATCTTGGATTGCATGTTTCAATCGGTAACAGTTGGGTGTTTTGTGTCCCTTCACTCGATGAAACTTACATAAATCATTATCATTGTACCACCTTGGCTTGATTGCACCGTGTTCATATTCCCTAATTTTTGGGAGAGTGATGTTGTTTGATTGTATCAACTTTCACAAAGTTGATTCTATTGAAGCTCCCAATGGTGTGAAGTCTCATTGCTGGAATTGAAATCGTGGTTTGTGTTGAGTCTATTGCTGACTGCTTGACACAATGGCCACTTAGATAGGGGGAGGTTGAGTTTGAGTGTATGATTATGGAGAAGGAACCTTAGATTATTGGTTGGCCACAGGTGCACCTTGCAGTGACATTTTGGGTTGTGCATAGTTGACTGTCTTCACATCAATGACACCATCGTTAGTGAAATTTTTTTTATTCCACCACTTAGCTTTGTCCATTGTAGTCTTATTTGTATTCATTTGGGTAGGATCTACAAGGACACCTCCTTTGACCAAGTTCTTCTCACAACAAACTCCGCGTTTGATAAGTTGTGTAAAGTTTGGAGCTAACTACAATTCTCTTGTGAATGACATGTCTAGAATTAGATTTTCAATGAGCATGACTATTAGGTCTTGCTTGGGTACATCATACATTATTTAGTTTACAGTATTCCTCCATTCTCTATATGAATTTTACAAAAGACTCTCCATCCTTCTATTTAATATCACAAATGTCCTTGATACTAACCTTGCACTCGATGTTATGATGGAAGTGAGCGATGAACATTTTGACCAATTCACCCCAAGATAGAATGCTATGAGGTAGATATGATAACCATTCCATTGATGGTCCGGCTAAGCTTTGTGGGAATAGTTACATTAAGTATGACTCATCATGTGCAACTTCGAAAAAACTAGCAAAGAACTCTTAGATATGCTCAATAGGGTTGGTATTGCCCCTATATTTGTCAAATTTTAGTACCAAGAAGTCATTTGGGAATGGAGACATGTGAAGAGAATGATCAAAGGGATATAGGTACAAATCCTTTGTGATATAGGATTTAGTCTGCACTTGATTTTCCATATCCATCATTTGGGTTTGAAGGTTCTACACTTGTTGGATCAACATATCTATTTGAGACTGAGGAGGATTGGTGACATTATACCTCTATGTTGTAGTAGGTATGAGGTTGTGTCTCACTACCCCTTGAGTAGGAACATAGGACCTCATCCTTGGGGCTTGATATTGATTTCCCAACACATGATTTTGAATTGGGGACACGTGAGTGGCCCAAGTTTGGTTATGTTGTGTTTGCTTTTCAGGTTGGAGATACTATTGTTGTTGAAGCTGTGGTTGTTGCAGCTAAATTTGAGGTTGTTGCTATTGAAGATGGGGTTGAGTTTGTTGTAGCTAAGGCTGGGATTATTATTGCTGGGGTTGAGGTTATTGTAGCTGAAGTTGGGTTTAATACTACTAGAGTTGAGGTTGTTGTAGCTACTACTGGGGTTGAGGTTGTTGTAGCTGAAGCTGGGGTTGTTATTGCTGGATTTGGGTGAGCAAAGGCGTAACCTTGGGTGGGAATTGACTGAAAGTCAGTCCTATAGAGATGGATCCCTATGGGAATGATGTGTTGAGCCCAAGGCTAGTAGGGATTGACTATAGTAGTGGCATGGTGGAAAAAAGGTTACTTCTTGTTGGTGGGATGGAAGGCATAGCATGAGAGCTTGATTGGCCAAACCATAAGACCGAAGGTTGAGGCATACTAGTGACCATGGGTACACTTAGTTGGTGATGGGGAGCTCCTCTCCTAGAGCCCTCAAGCTCTCTCCAAGACCTTCAATTTTATTCCTTAGGGTCTCTTTTCTCCACCCTAACTAGAGGATTCTTCCCTAATCCCCTGACTCCCTAGGAACTTCCCACCAACTTCAAACTCTTCTCTATTCACTTCTCCATAGTGTGCTTTATCTATGGCTTCACTAGCCTTCTATCACTCCAATGGTGAAAAAACCTTAAGGATTGGTTTTCCCAACTCCCCTTAGGTCTAATCCAACTTCTATGGATCCAATGTTTTGAATCTTGCACCCAATTTCCAATTGAGCTCCAAGAATCAAGTCTATTAGGCCTTGTAGCCTTTTTAGGCCAATTAGCCCCCTAATAACTGAAAATGTGATTTTACTACCAAAACCCCTTAACAACCATAGAAAAAAATTGCATATTATTTGTGGGTTTTTCTTCCTCTTTAGGATTTTCTAGGTCTCTGGTCTCAACTCTATCAGTACAGTGGACTTTTACCAAACCTCTAAAATAAGGGTTTTTAGAGCATGAAGACTGATATGGTTTCTTGATCTTCTTCCATTGATCTAATGAGCTCCTCAAAAATCCTCCTTCCATAAAAAGGTCTACACCTCATTCCCCTACACTCTCCTATCACTAACTAGCACATACCAATCTTCTTGCAACCTTCATTGTTGCTACACTGCTCAGTAACCTTAGCTAGAATAGCTAGTACTTGCCTAGGGCCTGATTATTTTCAAGCTTCCCTTTCACACACACACACACACACTCCACAATACATATGTAAAAATTATATACAAGGATCTAATGGATTCCAAGTGGTCATGGAGTTTGAACCATGTGAACACCAAAGAAACCCTTTCTTTACATGACCAAACCAAAATTGGCCAGTGAACTCACAGAAAACAAGAATTTAAATAAAACTTAACCAGAAAGTACAATATACTAAAATAATACCACAAAGATATTAGAAAATACATTTTAGACAATATTCATTCATTAATTCAAGCCATTCAATCCAATCAAGTGCTGGATGATGGCTCTGTAACTTAATTACACTATAAATTGTTTCTTCTCAAACACCAGTTTGTACACAATCACAACTAACTATTAGATTAGGATTGGAAACACCTTATATACCTCTATCCCACATGTTTAGATCCTCTAGTCAGGATTTGGGCACCATAAAGGCCGATTCCTAAAAACTAGGAAATGTTGTCAAGATAACTTTGACAACTTTTTTGTCAAAATGACAATTTTCACATTTTGAGTGTCCTAATTGGTTACAAACCTTACCAACTGACCTCAAATGACTAGAAAAAAATAAAACCTTAAAAATATTCCCACTTTGGGACTTTGGTCAAGCCTTTTACTTTTGAGTTGACTTCTAGGTTCTAGACAACTAGAATCAACTAGACTTAACAACATCAAACCCTAACCTTTCCTGACACTAACCACACTTCAAAACACACTAGGGACTTTATATATTATTTCTTATTCTTGGATGGTTGGCCAAACCAACCTACAATCCAAAATGTCTTAAGATCTCACTAAAGACCTTAGGGTGCTTCTGCACCATCCTCCCCCTGCAACAAGAAAGTCAAGGTATCTATGGTGTCGGGACCTCCTCACTGATTGCATGATTCTTGAAGTCACTCTTAGCTATTCAAGTGGCCTCTAAATTTGGTTTCTATCTCCACTTCACTAGATGCTCCATATAGAATTTGTGCCTTGTCTTCTTCTTCACCCTTGAATCCAATATTTTCTCCACTTGTGGCTTCACTTGTTCTAGAGTCTTGAACTCTCCCATGTCCTTATGTACCTCTATACTATACTCCAACTCATCCATCTTTGGCCCCTTATACTTGATCAAATCTTTCACATTGACTATTGGAGAAATTGACATCTCCTTGGGCAACTCCACCTTATAAGCATTAGGCCCATACTTAGCCAATATCTTACAAGGTCCAATTATTTTCATTTGTAGCTTACTAGGTATCCCCTTTTGTAGTATTTCCTTATTAAGGAACACCATTACTAGCTCTCCCACTTCAAACTGCAAATCTCTTCTTCCCTCATCTCTTTTTGCCTTCAACTTTTGATTGGCCTCCATTAAGGTCTTTTTAACTTGTTCATGAACTTTCTTCATTGATTGTGTGAAATCATTAGCATTCCCACTAACACCCTCATATCCTTTGAGGTCTTTGAGCTCCATCACACCCCTTGGATGTGCCCCATACACAATTTCAAATGGACTTTTACCTATATTCCTATTTGTGCTATCATTATAGGCAAATTTTGCCTGTGGAATAACTTTCTCCCATCCTTGTTCATATTCCTTTGTCAAAAATCTAAGCAAGTTCCCAAGAACTCCATTGATCACTTTAGTTTTCCCATCCATTTGAGGATGATAGGCAGATCCATGAGATAATTTTTTACCTAGTCTCTTCCATAGGGTCTTCCAAAAGTGACCCATGAATTTCACATCCCTGTCTGCAACAATGCTCATTGGTAGGCCATGAATCCTTACTACTTCTTTGAAAAATAAGTAGGCAATATGGCTGGCATCATGTGTTGTTTTGCATGGTATGAAGTGGCTCATTTTACTAAACCTATCTACCACTACAAATACACTGTCTAAACCATTTGGATTCCTAGGTAACCCCACTATGAAGTCCATACTTATGAACTCCCAAGGTCTACTTGGGATGGGTAATGGCTAGTAAATTCCTATATTTGATGAAGTGCCTTTAGCCTTTTGACATATGCCACACTACTCTACATACCTTCTCACTTCCTTCTGCATCTTTTCCCACCAATAGAACCTTTCCACTAGGTCCAATGTCTTATTTAGTCCAAAGTGTCCACTCAGGCTTCCATTATGCTTTTTCTGTATGAGGTTCTCCCTCATTGAGCCTTTTGGAACAAAAATTTTCTTGCCTTTGAATAGCAACCCATTTTGCAATGTAAACTTTGCAAACTAACTATGAAAGTGATTCTCAAAATCTTTACACACTTTATACACTTCTGAGAAATCTAAATCCCCCTCATATAGGTCCTTAAAACCTTCAACTCATGTACTTTGCAACTGAATCTCTTTGATGGTGAGTAGTCTCCTACTGAGGGCATCTGCAAATTTGTTCTTCACCCCCTTCTTATGCGTTTTAGTGAAGGTATATGACTATAGGAATTCCATCCACTTTATGTGCCTCAAGCTAAGCTTGTCTTGAGTGTTTATGTAACTCAATGCATGGTTATCTGTAAAGACAACAAACTCTTTAGGTAATAGATAATTCCTCCACTTATTTAAGGATTTGACAAAAGCATATACCTCTAATTCATAGGAAGAGTACATAGAATTAGCCTCATTTAGTCTTTCACTGAAAAAGGCCACAAGCCTACCTTCTTAGCTTAGGAAATCTCCTACTGCAATGCTTCTTGCATCACACTCAACAATAAATGGTTTTTCAAAACTAGGTAACAACAATATAGGCTGAGTAGCCACTTCCTTCTTTAACCTCTCAAACCCCTCATTAGTTTCCTTTGTCCACACAAACTTTGTTTTCAATCCTCCTTTTATAGTCTCTAGGACTGGAGCACAAATCTCACTAAATCTTCTAATGAACTTCCTATAGAATTGGGGTAACCCATGGAAGCTCCAAACTTCTATCCCTATCTTAGGAGTAGGCCAGTTCAAGATAGCCTCTAATTTCTCTTTATCCATTTTCAAATCACCCTTGGAAACTACAAAGCCAAGGTAGACTAATTCTTCTTTCATGAACTCACTCTTCTCAAGGTTTATGGTGAGTTTCTCCTCTTGCAACTTCTTCAACACTAACTCCAAGTGTTTCATATGATCCTCTTTAGTTTTACTGAGTATGAGGATGTCATCTAAATAGAAAACTACAAAAACTCCTATATAGTCCTTCAAGACTTCATTCATCACCCTTGTAAAGGTGCTTGGTGCATTGGTAAGCCCAAAGGGAATCACTAACCATTCATACTACTTTATTTGTAGTCTTAAATGCATACTTCCACTCATCACCCTCTTTCATCCTAATTTGATAGTACCCACTCTTTAAATCAATTTTAGAGAAGTACTTAGCACCCTCCAATAAATCCATCAAATCTTCTATTCTAGTAATTGGAAATCTATAACTAATAGTTATCCTATTTATTTCCCTAGAATCAGTACACATCCTCCACTTACCTCCCTTCTTTGGATCCAACACCACTGGGATAGCACAAGGGCTGATTCTTAACCTAATCAATCCTTGATCCAACAACTCTTGCAGCTACCTGGCTATGTCCTTATTTTTCTCGGGTATCATCTTGTATACAGCTTTGTTTGGTAAAGATGCTCCTGGTATGAAGTCAATCTGATGACTTATCTCCCTCTTTGGTGGTAGTGAAGCTAGTGTACCCTCACAAATTATGTCTTTGAACTGATCCAATAGTTCTCTCACCTCTCTTGGCATAGGTGCTTGCTCATGAGTCTCCTCCTCCTTTGGCTTTAACAATATTGCATAGCCAACTTCTTCATCCTTCATATCCCTTAGAAATTCTTTTCCATTCATCAACATGGAACTGGATTCTACCTTCTCCACTATGTTCTTTTCTATCAAATACTGGATCTTGAAAGTTACCCTATTTTTCATGAAGGATTACTTGTTATCCTTCCCATTATGGATAGCTCCTTTGTCATACTGCCATGGTCTTCCAAGCAACAGATGGAAAGAATCTATTGGAAACACATCACATAGTATCCTATCCTGATACTTCCCAATGGAAAACTCTACCCACACTTGTTCATTCACCAAGATGTTTTGACCCTTATTCAACCATGTAACTTTATAGGGACACACATGTGGGATTTTGGTGAGTTTCAACTTCTCTACTGCCTCCTTAGATATAAAATTATCTGTTCAACCTAAATCAATGATCACCTTGCACACTTTCCCCAATATCTTGCACTTCACTTTGAAAAGATCCCTCCTCTACTTGTGCTCATCTTTAGTTGGTGTCTTGATTAGGATCCTTCTCAAGATGAGGTGTTCTCCTTTTTCTAAATCTAGGCTCACCTCTAATTGGTTACATAAATCTTCTTCTTGGACATAAGCTATCTTCTTCTCCCCTTATGAGGATTTTGGTTTATCTAGATACCTATATGAAGGGTGCCCCATGTGTCCACAATTGTAACATTTCATGGAAGAAAAGTGAGAGCTTCTCTAAAAACCTCCTGATCTTCCTCTGCCACTATTATAGGAACTTATTCCTCTATTATTATATCCACCTCTACTAATTTTTTCTTTTCCTTACTCTAAGTATCCGGAGTCACTTCCTCTTCTACTTGAACCTCCCCTATGGCCACCTCTGTTGTCTCTACCCCTTCCTCTATTTCTAGTACTAGAATCTTGTTTCTTTTTCAGTTTCTCTTCCACTTTAAAAGCCATTTGAAAACATCTATGAATGGAAGTCAGGGTAAAGAGACTAATTTCTTCTTGAATGTTCCACCTTAATGTTTTAAGTTATCTTGCAACTTTGATGCTCTCTGTCTCTTGGATTCTTGATCTAAGAAAAAGTTTTTGAAACTCCTCTGTATAGGCTAGCACATCTAGGTCTTTTTGCCTAAGGTTTTGCCTCTTCTTATGTAGTTGAATGTCATAGTCCTCTGGAAGGTAATTCTCCTTCACCTTTGCAACCATTGTCTTCTAATTTGACATTGGCTTCCTTCCCTCTTTCTCTCTTTCTTCCTATAAGAACTTCCACCATGTAAGTGCTTGCCCTATTAACGTTGATTTGGCTATCTTCACCTTTTGGGCTTCTGTAATCCCATCACATTTGAAGTGATTCTCCATCCCTTAAAAGCCATTCCATAACCATTCTAGTGTCCATCTTACCAGAGAATACTAGTATTCCTTCTAGAGACTTCCCACTCAGTGCCTTGAGTGCTTTGAGGAATGATTCCTTAGGTAAAAGAGGATTAGGCTCTAGTTCTATTTCCTCTTCTACTAGTTTCTTTCCTTTATCTATTCCTATACATTTCTTCTCTCAACTTTTTGGCTATCTCTAGAACCTCTTCCATCTTAATCTTCATTTCCTCCATTTCTTCTTCAAGAAGCTTGTTCTTGATTTGTTTCTCTAGAAAATCCTTTCCCAACTCTACATTGGTCACCATGATGTTATCACCTATGTATTCACTCCACTCTTTCATGCACTAGCTTCCACTCCCAAGCCTTAACATGGCTTTGATACCAATTTGATGGGCAGCTCCTGTCCTAGAGCCCTCAAGCTCTCTCCAAGACCTTCAATGGTATTCTTTAGGGTCTCTTTTCTCTACCCTAACTATAGGATTCTTCCCTAATCCCCTAACTCCCTAGGAACTTCCCACCAACTTCAAATTCTTCTGTATTCTCCTCTCCATAGCTTCCTTCCATCTATGGCTTCACTAGCCTTCTATCACTCCAATGGTGACAACTCCTTAAGGATTGGTTTTCACAACTCCCCTTAGGTCTAATCCAACTTCTATGGATTCAATGTTGTGAATCTTGCACCCAATTTCCAATCAAGTTCCAAGAATCAAATCTATTAGGCCTTGTAGCCTTTTTAGGCCAATTATCCCTCCTAATAACTGAAAATGTGATTTTCCTACAAAAACCTCTTAACAACTCTAGAAAAAAATTTCATATTATTTATGGGTTTTTCTTCCTCTTTAGGATTTTATAGGTCTCTGGTCTCAACTCTGTGCATACAGTGGACTTTTACCAAACCCCTAAAATAAGGGTTTCTAGGGCATGAAGATTGATCTGGTTTCTTGATCTTCTTCCACTGATCTAATGAGCTCCTCAGAATTCCTCCTTCCATTATAATTTCTGCACCTCGTTCCCCTACACTCTCCTATCACTGACTGGCACATACCAATCTTCTTGCAACCTCCATTGTTGCTACACTACTGAGTAACACTAGCCAGAATAGCTAGTACTTTCCTAGGGCCTGATTATTTTCAATTTTTCCTTGCACACTCACACTCCACAATCCATATGTACAAATTATATACAAGGATCTAATTTATTCCAAGTGTTCATGGAGTTTGAACCACAGGAACACCAAAGAAACCCTTTCTTTACATGACCAGACCAAAACTAGCCAGTAAACTCACAAAAAACAAGAATTTAAATAAAACTTAACCAGAAAGTACAATATACTAAAATAATATCACAAAGATATTAGAAACTACATTTTAGACACTATCCATTCATTAATTCAATCCATTCAATCCAATCAAGTGATGGATGATGGCTCTGTAACTTAATTACACTGTAAATTGCTTCTTCTCAAACACTAGTCTATACACAATCACAACTAACTGTCAGATTAGGGTTGGAAACACCTTATATACCTCTATCCCACATGTTTATACCCTATGGTTAGGATTTGGGCACCATAAGTGCCGATTCCTAAAAACTAGGAAATGTTGTCATGAGAACTTTAAAAGTTGTGATGACAACTTTGACAACTTTTTGTCAAAATGGCAATTTTCACATTTTGAGTATCATAATTGGTTACAAACCTTACCAATTGACCTCAAATGAATAGAAAACAATAGAACCTTAAAAATCTTCCCACTTTGGGACTTTGGTCAACCCTTTGACTTTTTAGTTGACTTCTAGGTTCTAGACCCCTAGAATCAACTGGACTTAACAACATCAAACCCTAACCTTTCCTAACACCAACCACACTTCAAAACACACTAGGGACTTTATAGATTAGTCCTTATTCTTGGATGTTTTTCCAAACTAACCTACAAGAAAAAATGTCTTAAGATCTCACTAAAGACCTTAGGGTGCTCCTGCACCAGTTGGGAGCCTGTCATGCTTTGCATGGAAGATGTGCTTACTTGGTTTGCGCAATTGGTTTGATTGCATATCATCTATGACAATGTTAGTGTCATCAAGGAGGGGAAGATTTGAGAAACCACAGATAGTGTTTTGACCTACGAGAGGGTTTTCAGGCCATATTCTGGACACATTGAATTCAGCAGGGAGTTTGACTCCTCCTTTAATCAATATGGCTAAGAAATGTTCAGGGTCCTCTCTACAACATCATCAACCACTTGCATGGAATGAGCATCTTTCTCAACATCTTTGAGCTCCTCTTCTATGATATTTTGAAATATGGCTGACCCACAGGGATTCTCAAAGAGAGCAAGACTGGTATTCTTGAAAGGATCATCCTCTCACTTTGTCTCCCAAGAGGGGAATCAGTTGAGGTATGAGTCCACAAGTTGAGTTCTAGCCATTGACCTTGTGTAAAGCCCTCCATGGGGTGTTTGAGATAGAATGGTCTAGATTTTGTGACTACAATAAGTGATATAAAGAAAATAGAAAAGGATAACCTTTCTAGGAAAGTCTGAGTTATGTTTGGACAAGGGTAATTCTAAGGATAGATGTTGATTTATCTTGATCTCAAAGTTTTGATGATGTAAGAATAAGATTTGTTGACCTTTTCCTAGGACAAAGTCACTAATAGAGATGATGATGTTGAGATTATGGGATCAAGATATTTTGAGTCTAAAATTTTGAACTAACAATGCTTGGACAATAATCGTGCTTCCAAAGATGAGATGATCTTTAATATTTAGAGATTCACACAATGTTCTTCACATTTTTTTGGGATAGACACTCATCTTTGACACCAAATGGAGAGTATATTCAAGGCTTTAGGTCAAAAAAGGCATAAAAATGTCTTTGGTCAATTTCTGCAAAACTCCACCAACTGTGGTAAAGTGAATGGTATATTGCGATACTTTATCACTAATTGTGGTAATAAAAAGGTCGATTACAGCAATAAACAAGTTAACTATGGCAAACTTATATCAATTGTGGAAAAATGTGGGAAATTGTGGCAAAAGGGAAATGGTCTCAAAAAGTCTCAAAGATAGGTCTCACTATCTGACAGTTTTGAAATTTTGGAACAAGGCTTCTGATTTGCAAGATAGTTTAATGTTGAAAACCCTAGACTTTAGCACGTTTGACTCATTTTGATAGTTTGGATGTTTGTTTTTAATTTTGGAAATTGATCAAAGAATAAGAACAATAGACACTGTGTTTTGAAGAATGAAGACTATAAATGTGTATGTTCTATAGCTCTTTCAAGTTGCAATATTATCACGAGGTCTCAATAATGAACAGTCAGATTAATCTAGGTCAATGTGTTCAAAATACAATATTATAGGCCCAATGCTTGAATGTCCATTAGTTCACACAATAAGTATCACACTGCTAGGACTTGAAGGTCTACTACACAAATACCTTGGAACACATATGTTGGGAATCTTAGGGGGAAATTCTGCAACCCCTTGTACTATAATAAGGTATTTGTTCAGAGGTAGATCGGGTTGGCCTCTAATTAAAAAGGTTGTAGTAAGGTCTGTGGCATCTATCCAATCAGTTTGTATGTGTGTGACTCACTTAAGATCCTAGTTGACCATGTTGGCTCCTTAGGGATATTCACCTGATCAAGACTATCATCAACACACCTCGCCCAAGCTTGGCTAGATAAGATGGAACTTTGGTTTGCACCTTGTTTATATATTGATTGAAAGGATTACCGGTTTAAGGTCATCCTTCAAGGAATAAGCGTGTTCCATGAATAGGCCTTTCTAAAAATTATAAAGGTGTCTAATCTAATAGATTGTGCAAGTGCACCCAAAACTCAAGACACAAGGTAAATCGATTAAGCTCTGAAAGTTTGAAATGTGAACTAAGTTACACCACCATACAAGCACAAGTGTTTAGTTTTAAGCCCAAAAGTAGGTATTGATTGCTTGTTCAATTTTAATGCACCAAATCAAGAGATTCTTTGCCTTTGTTCAATTTTAGTCTCCACATCAATTTTAAGCACCAAATTCCAAAATGTGAGATGTGAGATGTGAGATGTGTGACAAACACTGTTCTTTTTAAACCAAATTGACAAGTGAATGAATTTTATGTTGTATTGTTATCTTGTCTCCTCGATTTGAACTTGTCAAAGAAAGTGTTTACTATCTCAAGAAATGAAAGCTTTTCAATCCAAAATAGTAGAATATCTGAAAACTCTAAGATTATTGAGATTGCTGAAATTAATGGTGACTTTATACTTACTTGCAAATCTCTTGATTGAATCAATGTACCTTGTGTATGCTTCACTTTGATCTTCAGCTGTGATTGCGAGAATAGACCTTTTTTGTAATTGATAGTTGGTGGTTCTCCTTATTACAACTCTTAATTCTCTAGCACCTGGTATGCATCTGATTACCTTCTTTGTCATTCACTGTCAGTCAAACCTGCATAGAAACCAAGAAAAATAGATAGAAATGTGTCTTTTATGTCAACTGTAGTACTAGTTGTTCAATTATGAAAATCTCTTGTCAATTGCGGTAGAATGTTGGAAATTGTGGAAAATAACTCTGTACTATGGTAGAATGCTTTCATTTGTAGCACAGATTAGTCAATTGCAGTAAAGAACAAGCAATTGTGACAAAGCACAATTAATTGCAGTCAAATACAGGAAATTGTGGCAAAGTGCTAGAAGACAGAAAAATAGAACATGATAGAATAGTGATGCAAAAGCCTGTAATCAATTGTAGTATTAAACCAGTCAATTACGACACTATTTTATCAATTGTGGCCAAATACCATCAATTGCGAAATAACACAGATATCGAGAATATGTTTAAATTTTAGATCTGTGACCATACGACCTTAGATAATTGATTATGTCTGTTGTCTGCAAGAGATATTTGGGTTATTTGCTTCACGTCCCATTCACCAAAATGTACTCCTCTCTTTGTGATTCATAGTTCCCAAGCTTTCCAATGACGAGGGTTAGTAGCACCGGTTTGCAATGATAGAAATCAAATACGCAAAGCTACCAATAACGAATACTTAAAATGTAACCAATAAAATGTACAAGAAAAAAAAGGAAAACAAATGAATGCAAACCCCAAAGTGCTTGAAGCTTCTATTGTCTCTCTCTACTCCTCTCAAAATGTTGTTTTTGATGCTCAGTATTGGTGTGGGCAACATCTATGACTTGAGAAGTGTCAATAATTTGCTAATTGAAATGGGTGTGTGATCGTAAGATGGCTTGAATGCTAGAACCAAACTGACAGAGTAATGGCACATGAGAGATTGAAAGCTTGGCTCCTTAAAATGGGTATGAAGGGGTTATTATATAGGAATTGAGGATGATATGAATGGTTGAGATCAATCCTAGAGATAGTGATGCAGAGTGCAACAGTGGAAGGTTTGTTTCTTAGTCCTTTGGTTCCAACTGCTCCAATTGCTAATGCTTTCAATTAGGCTTTCAAGAACTACCTTACCACCTTTCTCTGATGGTGATACACCTCCAACAATCCTTAGGACCAATCACCAAGTCCTAAAACACACTTCTTTCAACTTTTCACTAAGTTCCCTAGTCACTTCCCAAAACCGGGCTACAAGGCCAAATTTGACAAAATTGGGATTTTAGACACAACCCCACACCCAAAACAGGATCAAATGGTGTAATATAAAGTTTTTTAACACCCCAAACACTTCCCCACAAGCCTAGCTTCCAATCTACTCCAGCACTCCAAGAATCCTCCAAGGTACACAGACCTAATAGGGCCCTAATAGGCTTGGTTTTCAAAGGAAGATCAATGAAATGGGTGCATAGATGAAAAGGAAGGATTTGGATCTGTTTAATGTGGTCTGAAAACACCTAATCCACCTTTGGATTACTCAATTTGTGCATACCAAACTCGGGCTACTCAAATTCCTATAATGCTGCACCAAATACATACTAATATTTGGTCTAAAACTTGCAAGTATCAATCCTTCCCTTTAACTTCTGTCCTATAGCTTTTAGAATATTAAAATAAATTCCCATAGCCTTCATTTTCATTGGTTTTTGTGCAAAATGGCTGGTATAGTCGCGATCTATAACCCCATTTGCCCAAAACCCTACTGGAACTAGGTTTTCCTGGGCAGTTGGAGGAAAAACATGATATCTTTGTCCACAGAACTCCAAATGACCTCAGACCAGATGCATTGGAAATCTAGTTCAACAGAGAATATTCTCCAACCATTAAAATGTTGCTGTCAATCCGTACAGCACACGCAGAATCAGAAAAACAGTGATTTTTAAGGAAAAAATAGGGATTTTTATTGATTTCAAATGAAAAAGTTTACATCTGTCAACCTCTTCCCATGGGAAGGTTGTATGACACTTAAATACATATGTTTCACCGATCAACTATCTGATATTCAGTTGCAATCAGTTGAAACTACAACTTTTAATCATTTTAAGTAAAGTTGCTTAGCAACTATTGTTGTTTTTGACAATTCTTTTAAAGAATGGAACCTAGGGACTCTAGACTATCCTAGGACATTTTTTAAGGTAAAATAACCTATTCCTAACTATATTCCTATCTACTAATGCAAAATGTCCCATAGGTCCTAAGACTCAAGGTTTATAGAATCACAAATGAGCCTTAGGCCTTTACACATGGACAATATCAACTTAATAACAACTTAAGATATGATTCTCTCCTAACATGATTCATTAAGTGGAGATGAGTATGTATATGGTGCCATGTTTATGCAATAAATG
>MU224295.1:315722-341600 GCA_018584345.1 Thuja plicata | reverse complement strand
TATATATATATATATATATATATATCTATGAATTTATTAAGCTACTGATGTTTAATTTAGTGTGTAGGAAAATTACTATAGAAATTATCAGAGAATCAATAACTAACCATATGTGCAAACTGTAAAGCCAAGGTTGAATCTAATGAAGAGATTTGAACCTCATTGTTAAGTGATTTAATATGTGACCATAATTTGTATGTATGTTTTAGGTGTTTTCACTGTGCAATTAGTGGCATGTCAATGTTGTATTATGTTATTTTATAGTGTCACTTGACACTTGTTATGTGTTTATGTAATGACATGTCTACTAAGGTTGGAAATATAACCCAAATAGATTATCTAAATTTAAATTTTGTTCTAGTCACTTTTAGAGGCCAAAAAGTGGTCCTAAGGGTCAATTTTAGCAAAATCCAAGTACTTTAGTGATAGGGGTATGGGTTAGGAACATTTCTAACACTTCTAGAACCCATTAGTGGCCTTGGTGACCTTCTTAATAACCCATTACTCACATGTTACAAAAATGGAGTGAGTCTTGACCTTTTACCCAAACCCACACTACTTTCCAATCTTGCATTTATGTTAGGGGACAAAGGAAAGCCAAAGGACTTAGGGGTTAATTATGAAATTAATGTTGATGGGTAGGTAGGATTTGGAGGCCTTTTTAGAGGTGCATTATAGAGTTAGAGGGTGTTAACCCACTCTCTAATTTTATAGACATTAGGGTTTTGGATTGTAGGAAGCAAAAGAGATTAGGCTCTTCTAAAATATCATTTTACCATAAACTTATCAAGGTTGGTCTCCACCTTTTCCATGGAAGTTTTCCTTGTTTTGATGAAAATAAATTAGTATTTATTTCATTTTATTGCATATGTGCTCTATGTATTTTGTGTTTTTGTGATGTAAGGGAATGTGATTTTGGGTTTGATTTCATGCTTATTTTATTTATCTTTGTTTGAATGAGGGATTTTTGCAAAGGGTGTAATGGCATTACTCACCCTTGGATAGGGAAGAAATTGTCATGTATGGGGGAAGGGGTTAGTTGGACTCCATGAATGTGTAGAGTCCCTTCTCATGGGGAGAAGAGGGAAAAGATGCAAGGTGTATGGGCCCTTGAATGCCATTATTATTGATCTTCATTTGGGGGAGATAAGGAGGAGAATGTATGGAAAAAGCATGTGGGTTCTAGCTTTGGAAAGGCATGGTTATTGTATGTATTTCATTTGGAAATATCCTATATGGAAGTCTACCTTCACCCTTATTTTGGATTCAAGATGAATCCTATTGTGAAGGCCTTATATGGGTGTATCTTATTGTGTTTGTGTTGCATGAATGGTGTGAATGTCACCTGTTGGTTACTGGTTCTCCTATCTCGGGGGTGGTCTCCTTCAGACATAGGATTAGAGGTGAGATCTCCATTTTTTTTTATTTTTTTTTTGCATATTTTGGATTGACTTTTGATGGAGCCATTATGAATTTGGAGCATGGAAGGTTTCTTGATGTTATTGTGTTGGATACTTCTCCATTTTTGTATCACCTTTTGTATTGTGCTTCCATGTGAAGATGGATTTTGTAATGAAATGGATTCATGTTACATACTACAATAATGTATATGGAAATGTAGTCATTGTGAAAATAAGAAAATTTGTATGTTCAAACTTTATGGATTGCAAATTATAAATTGTCTTCACTTTTTTTGCCTTGCAAAATTTCAAGTTCAAATACTCTTTAATTTTTTCTTAACAATCTTGGTTTATAAACAATATGATCAAAATATTATACCTTAAACTAGATATTACATGCTTAAATCTTGTTCAGAAAACCATGTTAACAATGAATTTAATTCAAATTATAACACTAAATGAATAACTACTGACTACCAATACCATATAAATAATCCACTTAATGTATTGCATACATAAAAATATATGTTGCATACATTAAACTTCTACAATGCAAAAACAAATGAAATGCAATGTCAAAAAGAAAGGCCAAAAAAATACCACTTTCTAGATTTTAAGAGAGCCAAAATAGCTCTATGGAAAATGTATGGGGAAAGGATTTATTTTCATTTACCACAGAGAATATTTCATTCCCTTGCTAAGTAAGGGGTTATAATATTAACCCCCCTAATAACTCTTGATTTATGTAATCTTTATGAATAAAACAAGTTAATAAAAAAAAGAGACATATATTATAACATGTACTTTATTACCTTAATAGTTCAGTGGGCCCCACACCCATTTCACCCTCCACATGGGCGTTGGATTTGACTTGCCCTTAGTTTTAAATTCTTAAACAAAAAAAAATGATGAAGAGAAACTATTTTAAACTATACCTTTCTTGTTGGTGGGATGGCTGTCCCATTTGGGTCGCCACTTTCCTTGGACCTTGGGGCACCCACTTGGACAAGGTTCCATCCCCATGCTGCGTACCATTTACTCCTTGGGGTTACCTCCATTTCAAACTTTTCACTATGTGTTTGATTAAATGATTTGTGGGCCCCAAAATCTTTAGTCCCCCAACCACTTGCCTTTCCTCTTCTCTTGGCATGCGAATTTCAGTATGCAGCCAATATTTCTCTCTTGTCACATCACCCCACCCACTTGGCAAGTGGTTCATGAACTAGGGGAATGGGGTGATGGGATGGTAGAATAGGTTAGTAGGGTAGGTTAGTAGTGTTAAGTTAGTTTAGGAATTATTAATAGGTTTTAGTTGTAATTAATTTTGGAGTTTAGTTGTTTCTTTAAAATTTTAATAATGATAAATGAATTATGATTTATGTGTTTTAATAGGGTAGGAATTAAATATTTTTTTTTTTAAATTAGTATATTATGTTACATATAGGATTATGTGTTTTCAAGTATAGATATGAGATATGATATATTTTAATTTTGTAGTTGATTTAGCTATTATTTATTTAAATATTGTGTGGGTAAATGGAATTTAATATTTTCTTTTTGAATAAAAGAAGTGAATTAGAATGTAATTATTGTAGTTACCAATTAATCGTAAAAATTATGTCAATTCTTAAGAAATATAAATGCATCTTTTCGTATTAAAATTGGATAAGATTATTGTATTATGAGAACCTTATTTTAAATATGTTAGGAAATCTAATGGGGATAGAATAATGAAATTTGGGTTTTGTTTAGGGATTTATTGATTTCGGATGGGGTTAATTATGATTTTTAATACTAAGGTTGATAGGTCATTGAAAAGTTTTTAATTTAGTCAACTAGGATGTGACCTAGAACAATGTTTAAAAGATATGTTGAACGTCGTAAATAACTAACTAATGATAGTGTAATATGTATTAGACCTAAATGGATCATGTTATAATTAGGATTAAGGATTCAAGTATTTCTAGATCAACCAAACTTAACTTATGTTCTTAACAAATGATTTACGATCATAATGTCACACCTTGTTTAAATATAAAACTAGAGGTTAATCAACCTAACCCGAGTGTTCTTGCAACACTAAACCATAGGGTCTCTATCTGAACAATGAGTTGGAATTACTGACCCTGCATCCACCTTTTTGTGACCCAATCTAAATCTAAGTCTAACCTTGCAACTCAAAAACTAACCTCACCATGCTGTCACCTTTCCAAAACATATTCAGTACTATTTGTGTCATCATAGTTGTTTGTACTATTTTTTAAAAATTGTCTATGTTTTTTCCCTATTTTTGGTCATGAAATTTTGGTATCAAAGCTAGGCTTTGACACTAGGAACCTAAACCCATTATGTTTCAACTCATTTAAACTTAAATTATTGTGTAGGATGCTTGTCATCACACGAGCTGGCAGATGAGGCAGGGGTCATAGAGCTCCACATGTTGGGGCAGAATAAGAGGATGCACCACCTCCACCACCTCAAAACCCAAACCAAGATATTTTGGATGTCCTCTAGAATTTGATTGGGGTGATTCAACAGAGATTACCACCCATAGTTCAGTAGTAGATTCTTGAAAGGGGAGCATAGATTTCAGAAGATGATAGAGAAGTTAGCAGAGAGAGGAGTAATATTCCCCCACCCAGGCATGTTGAGGGTCATGGTGATCATGAGCGTGATTCAGTTCATCAGTAAGAAGTACCACCCAAGCATGAGGCACGTGTCAGAGAGAGACCCCCTAGAGATGTTGGTAATGAGATCCAAGAGTTATTGCGACTCAAGCCACCCTTATTTTTGGGATCCACTGACGGGTCAGTAGAAGAGGCCTAGTTACAGAGTTTACAAAGATGTTTTGGATTGCGCCCTTATGGGAGTAATCTAAAGGAGCAACTTGCAATCCATCTTCTACAATAGAAAGCCTCCACTTGGTGGGAGTAGGAGGAGTCCATAGGTGGAGTGAGTCTTCATACACTCACTTGGGAGTCTTTTGTGGGCCATTTCCAAGAGAGATACCTCTCTGAGCATTTAAGACAAAGATAGATAGAAGAGTTCTGTGATCTCCAGCAGAGAGGTCTCATAGTGACCCAGTATGAGAGTCAGTTTCTTGAGCTCCTTCCATATGTTGATTACATGAAGCATGAGAAACTATGTATCCATCATTTCATTATGGGACTCAATATGTCTCTTCAAGGTACAGTACACCTAGCCTTTCCTACCACATTCAAAGAGACAGTTGAGATGACACTTGTAGCTAAGGATATCAGTACTAGACAGGAGTCTCGAGATCGGTCTCAGCACTGAAACCCCTCTTCCCAGCAATCAGGGTAGTAGAGACCCCCTTGGAAGGGGAACCAAAATCACTCAATAGGATCCTTTAAGGGTCAATAGTATTAGCAGTAGAGATCTCAGAAGGATTTGAGATAGGGGTCTTCACATGGTTATCAGGGCTCTAAGCCCAAACAGTGGTAGTCTCAAGGTCCTAGACAGGATCAGAGGACACAGAACCCTCAAGCATAGCCAGCTACAACTCAATAAACCTCTAGGGGCATATACAGTGGTTCCAGTAGGACCGGAGGAAAATAGAAGTCTAGATCACAGGGAGTATAGATTCAGACTAGAGGGCCATGTTACACTTGTGGTTGCATGGGTCATACAGAAAGAGAGTGGCCACAGTGATAGTTAGTTGGTGGTCAGAGAGGGGCTACGTCAGATCTTATAGTTGGAGACATGGGTAGAGCCCATAGATTTTTTACAGTGGTTGATAACCACCAAGTTGAGCATCAGGCTACACTTATTGAGGTTGTAGTTATGATACGAGGTAGTATGGTTACTATTTTATTTGATTCTAGAGATACTGACTCCTTTATATCTCCATATGTAGTGGAGCATTGCGGGCTAGTGGTAGTTAGATAGGATGTAAATTGGGAGGTAGATTTAGCCTTAGGAGCCAGGGTGTCAGTTAGTTCCATGGTCTGAAATTGTTAGATTCAAATTGGAGACATGACCATGATGTTCAATCTACACATTACCCCTCTAGATTCATATGATGTTGTCCTTGGCATGGATTGGCTTTATGCCCACAACACCAAGATGGATTGTCGACAGAAGAGGGTTGAGTGTGTGGATGAGCATGGTATTCCTAGAGTGATCTTGGGAGTGCAGAGACCTGTATCTCTTTGTATGATTTTCGCAATACAACTTAGGCGGTGCATGTGAAATGGATGTCAGATATTTTCTATCACCATTAGTGACATAGAGGATGATTTAGAGAGGGAGCCATCCCTTGATAATTTTCCTATCCTATAGGAGTTTGCAGATGCATTTCCTTTAGAGTTCCCTGGTATGCCTCAACCTAGAGTAGTGAATTTTCACATAGATGTTGTGCCAGGAGCTGAGCTAGTATCGAGAGCACCATATAGGATGACTACCCATGAGCTTAGTGAGCTCAAGATTCAACTAGAGGATCTCTTTGAGAAAGGGCATATTTGACCTAGTGTGTCACCTTGGGGTGCACTGGTGATCTTCATGAAGAAGAAGGATGGGTCACTTAGGTTGTGCATTGATTATTGGTAGTTGAACAAAGTAACTATTAAGAACTAATACCCACTTCCTAGGATCGATGGCCTCTTTGATCAGTTGTAGGGTTCTTGATTATTCTCAAAGATAGATCTAAAGTTAGGGTATCATCAGCTGAGAAATGTGGAGAGTGGTATCCACAAGACTGTATTTCATACGAGGTATGGTCACTATGAGTTCACTGTGGTACCATTTGGCCTCATGAATACTCCAGCCATATTCATGAGCCTCATGAATGGAGTATTTTGTACCTTATTGGATAAGTTTGTGGTCGTGTTCCTAGATGATATTTTGATATATTCTTAGAACAAGGAGCATGAGGAGTTCCTGAGATAGGTAGTATAGAGGTTGAGAGAGAACCAATTATTTAGCAGCTTGTCAAAGTGTGCGTTCTTCCAACCTGCGATACATTATTTGGGTCATGTTATATCTAGAGATGGGATCTCAGTAGATCCATCAAAGATCCAAGCCATTATGGATTGGCCAGCACCCACCAGTATCACTGAGGTGAGGATTTTTATGGGGTTACTAGGATATTACATATGCTTCAATGCAGGATTTTCTAGATTGGCACACCCCATCACCTCCCTTCAAAGAAAGGGAAAGAAGTATGAGTGGATAGAGAAGTGTGAGAGATCTTTTTAGGATCTCAAGAGAGCCCTCATGAGTACATTGATACTTGCAGTGCTAGACCCTTCAACAAAATTTATGGTGTGCATAGATGCATCACTGGATGATATAGGGCTAGTCCTTATGCAAGATGGATGACCTATCTCCTACGAGTCTAGGAAGTTGAAAACTCATGAGCTTAATTACCCTACTGATGACCTAGAGATTGCTGTAGCGGTTCATGCTTTAGTGAGGTGGTGAAACTTCCTTCTAGGATATATATTCAAGCTTCATTCTAACTATCTGAGCTTGCAGTATATTTTCACTAAACTGAACCTTAATGCTAGATAGAGAAGGTGGACAAAGTTACTTTGTGAGTATGATTTTGATGCTCATTACATCAAAGGAAAGGAGAATGTGGTTGCAGATTCCTTGAGTAGGAGACACCATGAGCTTTCATCTGTGACTACTTGTACCAATTTGAGAGAGTGTATCCTATGTCATTTTATAGAGGATTCCTTTTATGTAGAGGTTTGTCGATTGGTGCATTCTCAGATGCCCTTAGAGGGGAAGTATTCAGAGTATTCTTTGGAGTCTGATGAACTAATACATCATAGAGGGCATATCTATGTACCTTCCAATGGGGATTTGTGTGAGTTAATTATACTTGAGGCACACAAAGAACCTTATGCAGCGCACCTAGGTGTTAAGAAGTTACATGCAGATTTGAGACACTTGTACGATTGACCAGGCATGAGACTATAGATTGCTATTATTTTTGTGAGATGCCAAGAGTGCCAAAGGGAAAAGGTAGAGCACCACCACCCTGGTGGGCTTCTATAGCCACATGAGATTGCTAAGTGGAATTAAGATACTATATCTATGGAATTTATTGTTGGTCTTCCCATGTCTTCTCACCGCCATGATGTCATCTTGGTGATAGTTGACACGTTAACCAAGGTTTCCTACTTTCACCCGTGTGTACTACATTACTAGCACAAGACATAGCTTAGGTGTTTTGGTAGGATATTGTCAAACTACATGGCATTCCCCATAAGATCATCTCTGATAGAAACTCATTGTTCACATCATACTTTTGAAGAGAATTACATACAACATTGGGCACTAGGCTCAATTTTAGTACAGTGTATCACCCTCAGACAGTTGGTCAGATCAAGAGGGTTAATCAAGTATTGGAGGATATGTTGTGCATGTACATGATGGACCATCAGGTCAAGTGGGAGGAATACCTACATCTAGTCAAGTTTTCTTATAATAATATACACTATTTATCTATAGGTATGCCACCTTATCAGGAATTGTAGGGTAAACCTTGCAGGACACCCTTGAGTTGGGACAGGATCGAGGATCGAGGATCAAGTAAATATTGGTCCTCAGTTAGTCAGAGAGATGGAGCAGCATGTGAATTTGATTCGACAATGTCTTAGAGAGGCATATGATAGACATAATAAATATGTAGTAGTGAAGATGATTGATAGAGAGTATAAGGTCAAAGATAGAGTCTTCTTGAGAGTGTGACTGCACAAGAGTCTGATCCAATTGGGAAAGGGCTCTAAGTTGGACCTTGGTTCCTTGGACCATTTGAGATCTTGGAGAGGATAGGACCAATTGCATATCATCTAGCTTTTCCACCTATCCTGTCATGCATCCATGATGTGTTCCATGTTTCTGTACTTTGAGGATATATTTATGATGAGACTCATCTGATAGATTGGGATTCCTTGCAGGTGGAGTCTGACAGGTAGCTAGCACTGTAGCCAATTTGTATTATAGCCTGATGAACCCTTGCACTTTGAGGCAGAGAGATGGACCAGGTTAGGGTCCAGTGGGATTTTTATGATGAGGTCACGACTTTATGGGAGGATGCAGCACAGATGAGATCTCAGTACCCATATCTTTTTATGAACTCTAGGAGGAAGTTCATGCCTAGTGGGGGAGGATGTGAGGCCTTACCCCCACCCATCATAGCTCAGCTAATACACTTATTTTGATACATTATAATTTGATATTTTGGGACATTATATATGATGGACTAGACATTATTATTATTTATTATGTCATGTGATGATTACTTCTGTATATCTTATTGATGATGTTTATGATGTTTTGGGTATATGCATGCATTATAATAATTATTTCAGTATTTTAAATTCAAATGGAAAAATATGTTATGTTATTTTGATTATGTATTTTGTTATGGTTATCAGGTGCAAAAATGGAAAAAGGTTATTAAATGGGAATATAGAATGTTCAGTCAATTAATTATATATATATATATGTATGTATGTATGTATGTATGTATGTATGTATATGTATATGTATATGTATATGCATATGAATTTATTGAGCTACTGATGTTTAATTTAGTGTACAGGAAAATTACCATAGAAATTATCGGAGAATCAATAACCAACCATATGTGCAAACTATAAAGCCAAGGTTGAATCTAATGAAGAGATTCAAATATCATTGTTAAGTGATTTAATTCGTGACCGTAATTTGTATGTATGTGTTAGGTGTTTTCACTATGCAAGTAGTGACATGTCAATGTTGTATTATGTTATTTTACAGTATCACTTGACACTTGTTATGTGTTTATGTAATGACATATCTACTAAGATTGGCAATGTAACCCAATTAGATTATTTAAATTTAAATTTTGTTCTAGTCACTTTTAGAGGCCAAAAAGTAGTCCAAAGGGTCAATTTTAGAAAAATCTAAGTACCTTAGTGATAGGGGTATGGGTTAGGAACATTTCTAACACTTCTAGAACCCACTAGTGGCCTTGGTGACCCTCTTAATAAGTCATTACTCATATGTTACGAAAATAGAGTGAGTCTTGACCTATTACACAAACTCACACTCCTTTCCAATCTTGCATTTATGTTAGGGGACAAAGAAAAGCCAAAGGACTTAGGGGTCAATTCTAAAATTAATTTTGATAGGTGGGTAGGATTTGGAGGCCTTTTTAGAGGCCTTTTGTAGAGTTAGAGGGTGTTCACCCACTCTCTACTTTTAGAGACATTAAATTTTTGGATTGAAGTAAGAAAAAGGGATTGGGCTCTTCTCAAACATCATTTTACCATAACACTTGTGAAGGTTGGTCTCCACCATTGCCATGAAATTTTTTCTTGTTTTTATGCAAATATATTAGTATGTATTTAATTTTCTTGCATATGTTTTCTATGTATTTTGTGTTGTTGTGATGTAAGGGAATGAGATTTGGGTTTGATTTCATGCTTATTGTATTTATATTTTTTTGAAGGGAGTTTTGTGAAGGGTGTAATGGCATTACTCACCCTTGGATAGGTAAGAAGTGGCCATGTATGGGGGAAGGGGTTAGTTTGACTCCATGAATGTGTAGAGTCTCTTCTCATGGAGAGAAGAGGGAAATGATATAAGGTGTATGGGCCCTTGCATGTCATTGTTATTGATCTTGATTTGGAAGAGATAAGGAGGAGAAATAATGAAAAAAGTATGTGGATTCTAGCCTTGGAAAGGCATGGTTATTGTATGTATTTAATTGACAATCTCCTACATGGAAGTCCACCTTCACCCTTATTTTTGATTCAAGATGAATCCTATTGTGCATGTCTTGGATGGGTGTATCTTGTTGTGTTTTTTTTGCATGAATGGTGTGAATGTCACCCATTGATTATCAGTTCTCCTATTTTGGGGGTGGTCTCCTTGAGACCTTGGATGGGAGGTGAGCTCTCCATGGTTTGTTTTATGTTTGCTTTTTGCATATTTTGGATAGAATTTTGATGGAGTCATTATGGATTTGGAGCATGGAAGGTTTCTTGATGTTATTGTGTTGGAGACTTCTCCATTGTTGTATCATCTTTTGTATTGCGCTTCCATGTGAAGATAGATTTTTTAATGAAATGGATTAATGTTGTAGAGTCCAATATTGTATATGGAAATGTAGTCACTATGAAAATGAGCAAGTTTGTGTGTTCAAACTTTATGGATTGGAAATTATAAATTGTCTTCAATTGTTTTGCCTTGCAAAATTTCAAGTTCAAATACTCTTTAATTTCTTCTTGACAATCTTGGTTTATAAACAATATGATCAAAACATTATACCTTAAACTAGATATTGCATCCTCAAATCTTGTTGAGAAAATAATGTTAACAATGAATTTAAATCAAATTATAACACTAAATGAATAACTACCTATTACCAATACCTTATAAATAATCCACTTAATGTAATGCATAAATAAAAATATATGTTGCATACATTAAACTTCTACAATGCAAAAATAAATGAAATGTAATGTCAAAAATGAAGGCATAAAAAATACCACTTTCCATATTTTAAGAGAGCCAAAATAGCTCTCTAGGAAATGTATGAGGAAAGGATTTATTCTCATTTACCAGAGAATATTCCATTCCCTTGCTAAGTAAGGGGTTAGAGTATTAACCACCTCCCCCCCCACCCTAAGAACTCTTGATTTGTGTAACCTTTATGAATAAAACAAATTAATAAAAAAAAGACATATATTATAAAATGCACTTTATTACCTTAATATTTCAGTGGGCCCCACACCTATTTCACCCTCCACATGGGTGACAGATTTGACCTTCCCTTAGTTTTAAATTATTAAACAAAAAAAAAATGATGAAGAGAAACTATTTTAAACTATACCTTGCTTGTTGGTGGGATGACTGTCCCATTTCGGTCGCAACTTTCATTGGACCTTGGGGCACCCACTTGGATAAGGTTCCATCCCCATGCTGCATACCATTTACTCCTTGTGGTTACCTCCATTTCAAACTTTTCACTATGTGTTTGATTAAATTATTTGCGGGCCCCAAAATCTTTAGTCCTCCAACCACTTCCCTTTGCTCTTCCCTTGGCATGTGAATTTCTTCATGCAGCAAAGTTTTGTCTCTTGTCACATCACCCGACCCACTTGGCAAGTGGGCCATGAGCTAGGGGAATGGGGTGATGGGATGGTAGAATAGGCTAGTAGGTTAGGTTAGTAGTGTTAAGTTAGTTTAGGAATTATTAATAGGTTTTAGTTGTAATTAATTTTTTAGTTTAGTTATTTCTTTTAAAATTTTAATAATGATAAATGAATTATGATTTATGTGTTTTAATAGGGTAGGAATTAAATAGTTTTTTTTTTAGATTAGTAGATTATGTTACATATAGGATTAAGTGTTTTTAAGTATAGATAAGAGATATGATATATTTTATTTTTGTAATTGATTTAGCTATTATTTATTTAAATATTATGTGTGTAAATATAATTTAATATTTTTTTTTGAATAAAAGAAGTGAATTAGAATGTAATTATTGTAGTTATCAATTAATCGTAAAATTATGTCAATTCTTAAGAAATTTAAATGCATCTTTTCGTATTAAAACTAGATAAGATTATTGTATTGTGAGAACCTTGTTTTAAATATGTTAGAAAATCTAATGGGGATAGAATATTAAAATTTGGGTTTTTTTTAGGGATTTAATGATATTAGATGGGGTTAATTGATTTGATTGTTAATACTAAGGTTTATAGGTCATTGAAAAAGTTTTAATTTAGTCAACTAGGTTGTGACCTAGGATCATGTTTAAAGTATATGTTGAACGTCGTAAATAACTAACTGATGATAGTGTAATATGTATTAGATCTAAACAGATTATGTTATAATTAGGATTAAGGTTTCAAGTATTGCTAGATTAATCAAACTTAACTTATGTTCTTAACAAATGATTTACGATCATAATGCCACACTTTGTTTAAATATAAAAATAGAGTTTAATCAACCCGACCCAAGTGTTCCTACAATACTAAACCGTAGGGTCTCTATCTGTATAATGAGTTGGAATAACATCTCTTCATGCACCTTGTTGTGACCCAAGCTCAATCTAAGTCTGACCTTGCAACTCAAAAGCTAACCTCACCATGTCGTCACCATTCCAAAATGTATTCAGTACTAGTTGTGTCATCATAGTTGTTTGTATTATTTAAAAAAAAAAATTGTCTATGTGTTTTTACCCTATTTTTTTCATGATAGAATTAAATTCCACCAAAAAGAATTGTAATGGTTGGAGATAGGAGTTAAATTCATCTTGGGATAGGCTTCATTTATTTCCATGTAGAATCATGAAAGTTATTGACATTTTTCTCTTTGGCAGTGCCAATAACCTGTGATAGTGCATTTAGTGCAGATTTACATATTTAGCACTTTTAGTGCATTTGACACTTTTAAATAGCTCTAATGGCCGACTTATAATAATTTGGACCTTATAGGTATTTAAAAAATCTCATCTACACCTAGGATCTGCAAGTGATCCCCAAGGTGCACTTCTAGCCTCCAAATGCCATCATGGCTTACATCATTGATCTTTTTACAAAGGATTTACATACCAATCAAAATATTATTAAAATAATAATCAAAGGACCAAATACGGTCTTATTACAATTCAAATAACCCATCATGATCATGTTTGTCTTTCATCCCCTTAGGATATATCAGTGAAATACATTTGAAATACAGGTACCCCCCTCAACACATCAATGACCTTTTGGATCGGCTTCACAATGCACAATACTTCACTAAGATTAACCTCAAGTTAGACTATCAAGTTAAGGAATTTGGTGAATATTTGCTTTTGTGAAGGAATTTGGGTTGGAAGCCATTGGGAAAAGAACCAATAGTTTGGTTAACCCCTGATGCAATTTTGATATATTGTGTGTACAATATATATGCTATTTTATTTTGATTTATAAACTAGTATATTGTTTGAATATCTTTCTTTCTTGCCACAAGAGTTTTGAGTTTGAGGTGGAAGACTACAATAGAAGAAGTATTTCAATTTGGTATACTATACTAAAACATCATTTCATAACTAACTTTTCAATTTCTACATATAATTAGGTCTAAGAATATTTGTGTACTTTCGACGTCATTTTGCTTAGTTTCTGAAGGTTATAGACTGAAGTTTCCAAGACCCAATTTTTTTTCCTATGAAGAAGGATCATGTCAGATAATCTAAGTGAAGAACAAAATGGGGAGAAAATCACTAGATTATGGTCTAAGCTCAAAAGAAAATGCGATGGAAAATGTTATTGCCCCTGCAAAATTTGTAAGAGCTTAAACACTAGAAGATTTCTAATCAAAACAACTAAGAGACATTGTAGGGATAATGGTCACGGTTGAAGGGGGTTTGATTATCATCAACTGGTAAGTTTTTCATTATATTTTTTTAACAATTAATATACATATGAAATACACTTGGTGATGAGATCATTATCATTGTTAATTTGTGTTTATCATTTTTATATAGGTTGAATTCCCCGGGGAAGTACGTGATATGGACCATGGAGGTGCCAACATGGATAATATGGTTTTAGAAGTGGAGAATCATGGAGGTGAAAATATTGAAGTTGAAGATTATGATCCCATAGAAGATGAACATCATGCGCCAGATAACACATTTAAAGATGATGGTACTAATACATTGATCCATGATACATTTGGTACTAGTGCAGTTGATGATGATGATAAGGATGGATTTGATGTCATCCATGATATACCTCTACTTGAGAAGGAAAACATGACCCTTTACAAAGGCTTCCAAAAATCTCTTATCTCTGTTGTATTGTTGTTGTTGAACTTGAAGGTTATAAATGGTTTATCCAACATGACAATGTCACGTATGCTAAGGTATGTCATAGATGTCATTACAATCAATAAAGGGTGAAACATGTACCATAAATATTTTTAATATTAACAACTTAGATTTTTTTGTAGATTGATAATAGGGTTTTTT
The DNA here is from genome assembly GCA_018584345.1 of Thuja plicata. NCBI lineage: Eukaryota > Viridiplantae > Streptophyta > Pinopsida > Cupressales > Cupressaceae > Thuja > Thuja plicata. The sequence continues at coordinate 327,215 of MU224295.1, read as the reverse complement.
TTACCACCATCGAATATTCTCCCTCGCTCATACCAAGAATTATGTGCCACTATGAAAGATATTGGAATGCAATATCAATAAATAGATGCTTGTCTCAATGATCATATTATTTATGATAAAGAACATGAATTTGCACTATAATTCCTTGTATGTCATATGAGTAGATATCAAACATATTACATAACAAAAAGGGTGCCTCACAAGGTTCTTCGTTACATCCCCATATTCCACATTTGCAAAGATTTTTAGGTGCATTAGCTTGGCACAATTTATGGATTACCATGCACGCAATAGGAGTGAAGATTGATGACATAAGTTTTTCCATTAGTATGCAAATAGAAAATAGTTGTTATGAACCATCGATTACACTACACCAAAAGTCTGGCTTTAGTTCAGACTAAAAGTGCTAAGTATAGAGAAACCCAATGACATAAGTTTTATAGTGTAAACTGAAAGTGCAACCTGAAGATAATACAGAGGAACCCAACAAGAAGGTTACACTATAAAGTGAAAGAGAAGAAATAGAGGAACCTGACAGACAGTTCAACAAAGTAACACTGAAAGATAGTCAAACTTATTTCAGAGCAAACCGAGCATCAGACATCAAAAGTTAGTTATATCCCGAGAAAACTGGATTTGACTTTCATGTCAGATAAAAAAGTTATATTCTATATTTAGAGCTTTGATTTTTCTTAAATCCATTTCTTGAGGAACAAGAAACATAATTGTAATTTTTTTAATTAGTCCAACTAATTAAAAACATGCAAACTAGGACATCAAGGTCAAGTTGTAAACCTTTGATCATAGAGTTAAGATTGTAATACGTGAAACTTAATTAGGTAAATTTATTGTATAAATAGATGTTGTAATCATTCATTTGAGAAATATGAGAGAATAAATGTAGCCAATGAGCACATATATGGATTAGACTGAGAGTTTCAAGAAGAACAACAACAAAAGATGAATTTGGTTATCAAGAACCAAGAACCAAGGCTACCGAGAAACATAGGTATTAATCAATCACATTAGATGATACCTTGTACATGTAAATTTAATGGATCTATAATTAGAAAATGTAGATTACATACACTCAATTCAATGAGTATTTTTGTCTACATTCTAAAAAGTGTAGCAAATAGAAGAAATCCTTTCAAAAAATGTGGATTTAACAATCTTATTGTAAATCTCTTAACCGAGTGCACACTAAACAATGTTTTTGAAGCTCATGACAGGGTAGACCTTAACCAGTCTCCACATAATACTCCTACTAGGGTAGATGATCAGAAGTGATCAAATTGTAAGCCTTCACCTGCCCCTTCCAATCTATAGATAGTGAAGTTTTTGTGGGTGTCATCCCCACCGTAGTTTTTACCTTTTAACAGGGGTTTTCTATGTTACCATATCTTGTGTTATGTGTTATTACTTTCATGAATGTTTCTATAAATGTATACATACAATTAATATTATGAATTGATATCACATGCATAAGGAAAGAATAACTGATATAATTGGTAAAGCAAAGATTTTATTACATAAGGTTAAAGGTTAATCAAATAAAAGTTTTAGAGGTACTGATTCACCCCTCCCCTCTCAACACATACTTACCATTATTTCCAATAATTGGTATTAGAGCTAGATCTCTTATTTGGAAAGTTTAAAGAATTAAGAGAAAAGATCATACAATGGAGAAGTGAAGGCTTGACAATAGTATTGAGAATCAGAAGCTAGAGATACAAATATTCTATGAGAAGTACAAAGCAAAAAGAATCAAAATGAGAGAGCAACTAGATGAAAGAAAAGTTATGACAAATCCAAGCAATGAAATAGACTACCAAGAGGAAGAGATACCAGATCTATTTGAGTCTTTAGGATCTACAACTAGCAAAGCATCAGACACATTAGAAGAAGCATCACAAGTCTGAATGAAATCAATCGACATCTATTTGAAAAAGTAAAATCTTTGTAAATCGGTCAAGAGACATAGATGGTAAGAATGTTTGATGTCATGAACAATGCTACATAAACTGAGCAAGAAAGAACACTAGCTATTGATGACAGGAGGAAGATTACTAAAAAGCTACAAGAGAAAGAGTCAGAAATACAAAGAATTACTAAACATCATCATGAGATCACCAATTAGATTATTCTTATGAGTCAAGAGGAAATAGAATGAATACATAACTCATTGAAAGAATAGAAGCTATTGGTTAGCTAAGAGAAGAAAATGAGAAAATGAAGCATGAAGTAAGAATTTAGCAAAAACATAATGACATAATCAAGAGAGATGAAGAAAGAAATAAAAGTATGGATTATTTTCTAGATGGAAAAAGAAGAATAAAAAACAACACCAGACTAGGCTATATTGAGAATGGAGAATTGCCATACCAAGATGAGCCAAAGAATGTGTACACAAATCTAAGACCAAGAAATCTCATATAACATCACTGTGGAAGGCCAAGCCACACATCAAATGTATGTAGGAGAAAAATGAAAGGTACTCCTAAATCTACAACTTCATTCATAGGAATTTGTTATAAATGTAACAAGAAAGGACATAAAGAATATGAATGTAAATCTGAGGTGAAACAACCAAAGAAGGAAACCTACATGGAAAAATATTGTCCTACTTCAAAAATGCATGGGCATACATCTCTCAAACACAGGAAGAATAAAAAGAAAGCATGGAAGCCTAAAGATCAAGAAACTAACTATCAACAGAAAAGATTCAGTAACTCATATGTTTGGGATTACAACACATGAGAAAACTGTACAACATGTGGCAGATATGGTCAGATAGCTGCAAACTGTATGAGAAAATGGACAAGAAAGTCTAGAAGCTAGACTAACCTTGGAATGGCATGTCTACACTATCATAAAGTTTCTATCTGAAGAAAGACTGTAGAGACCAAATGATAGAGACTAGCACCTTTCCCAATGGAAATACCATTGAATACATCAGGAAGATGAGAAACAAAATGTGGAGGAAATCTACTAACATTGATGAATCTAGATCGAGAAATGGATTTGGTGACATCACCACCTCCACCTAAGTAGATCAAGTAAGTATGGAATTGCATTATACCAAGTTATTTTTTGTATCAGTTCCATTATGCATAGTTAAAATACCAAATCATCATGATTAAAGATGCACTATGGTGTTACTTCTTATAGTTACGTGAAAAAAAATTCATCAGTGTACATTTAAAGCTAAGTTGTCTATACTTAGCAAGAATCATTGGTTAACACATAAATTCTAAATCGCTAGTGTCAACCGAGATCTGTCGGTAATCATGTGAGTTGACAATGTTGTCTTCGCCGAATACCAAAATCCATCAATTGATGTAATAAGTTGATAGCTTCCCCGAAGCACCACATTTTAACCAAAAGAGAAGTTAGTGTATCACCTGATGAATCCATCTTCACACATAGAGAATTGGTTGAGCATTAATGACTCAACTTAGGGCAAATTCTATAAATAGATGATGGAAAGGTTTCATTTCTCACCAAGCGACTAGAGCGAAGAGACAGAGCAAAAATTGAGCACGAAGCGATCCGATTGTAGAGTGCCTACAAATTGAATCCTTGCACTCCGAATAGATTCATACCAGCTACAAAGAATGAAGTAAGTAACAGAGATATCCTCTACTTTTATTTATGAAAAAAATTGCTAATTTCATAAATTATGGCAACTACGTCTAGAACCTCAAAGATCAAGAATGATAAGAAGAATAAGGTCAACCTAATCAAGAATTCAACCTATGAGGAACCTCATTACAAGATATGTCTCAAGGTTTCTTCACAACCCAATAATGATGGTGCATTATCCAGAATACCAGCTAGGGTTATGCTCATCAAAGACATGTGAGCATATATACACTTCAAAGTAGCAGAAATAGGAGACTTGGAAGTTGAGAAAGCTTTCAAGAAGTTTTGCAATGATGATGGAACTATCAAGGAAGAGCATAAGCACATTGAGGTAGAAGGGCTCACAAATTCCCTATGGTTCCCAAAGGATTTCAAGACCAAATGGATTCGGTTACTACTAAGAAGGATACATGACCAAAAATTATGGTTCGATGAGCCAAAACTAATAACCAGGGATGTTATACATGTTACTAGTTATCCCATAACAGATAAGGTAAAGGAACTAAAGTACCTACCTAAAAATGAAATTGAGAAGAATACAAGAGCAACATGGGATGGAAGAGGATTAAAAGTATCCACCATCACTGATGATGAAATTAAATTTGGAGCATGTGTCTTAGGATACAAGTTCTTTCATGCTAGCAAGTTGAATAGTATTGCATCCAGAGCAGTGGATACAACATACAAGTTTGTCAAGAATGGACTACAGTTGGATCTGTCAAAATTGATCCTCAGACAATTAGATGAGAACATGAAGACAATAAGGACTGCAAAGTCCAACTCATGTAAGTTTGGATCACTCATCATGTGCATATTCTTCTATTTCCAATAATCTTTCCCATATATAGGAAATGTCAAATGGGACACTACTAGACCAGTGACCGTACAGATTAGTGAGTTCATCAAATCACTACGAGACAATTTTGAATTAGTCATGGATGAATATTTTTCTGGATTCAAAGAAAGAATGCAGAAAAGAATGAGAATTCCAGAGCAATTAGTAGAAAATTTCAAGACTAACATATGTTTTATGGTGGAAATTGACTACACCTACATCAAGCCAGCTTTATTGAGGATAGCATGGCTAGCTCCACTTGACTGTGAGGTGAACATAGATCAAGCATCAAATGCTATTGAGGCATTGATAAATTGATCATTGGAAAAATCAAAACCCAAGTTTGGAACTTATGAAGAAGCCAAAGAGAGGATTAAAACTGGCTTAGTTGTGAAGAATTTTTATAGGAAGAAAGACAAGATGGTTAAGAATTTGAAAAAAAGGTTGTTAGTAATAGAAGAAGAAACTAAGGGTTAGTCACCTGGTGGTGAAGATAAGAAGGAGAGTGACTTAGAGTTCACATAGTCAGACTCACCACCTCCACCACCAACAAAGAAGCCAAGGAATAATGCTAAAACTAGAACCAGGAATCAAACAATAAAGGATGTAATTCCTTCACCAATCAAGAAAGGTCAAGTAAGGACCTACAAAAGAAAACCTCAAACCAAATAGACCAAAGAACTAAAGAGGAGAAGGAAATTAATCCTAACCAAGGAAGATATCGAAGATACTCAAGAAGATGAACCTGTCCAAAAAGAAAAGAGTAAGATTCCTAAAACTATTGATGAGGTATGTGCTTCAATTATCAAATCAGGAACAATCAATGATTGCAAGATTAAGAAATGGCTAAAATTGGATCCTGAGGATCAAAATAAAATAGAATAGGCAATCATAAAAATGATGTGTATATTCAAATATCTTCCAATATAATTGACAGATAAAATTCCAAAAGAACTTCAAGATAGATTATCAGTAAGATGGACATTTGCATTACACTTTGAGAAAGAGATTAGGGAAAGAGCCCTAGTATCTGTCATGCCTCCCAAATCTAAAATGGAGGAAATTGAAGAAGTGATGAAGAAATTCTCCATGAGGTTCTCACCAAAGTTAAGAGCCTATCAAGTACTTCAAGGACATCTACTTGAAGTAGACAGAAAGAGTGAAGCTGAATGGAGAAAGATACTTGATATACCTAAAAAAGGATACAAGTCCCGAGCCACAAATTTCTCTTACCAACAAACATCAGAGTAAAGATGATCAGGATAAAAAGAGCCCCAAACATATTATTATCAGAGATGAAGATGTTAATGAAGAATCATTAAACACACAAGCCAAAAAGGATATGAACATTACAGACGAAACATGACCAGATAATACAATCATTGATATTACCAGAGGAGATCTTGAAGATGAAGTACAAAGAGATATCACTATTGTCAAGGACCAAACTAATGAACAGGACACCACAACAAAATCGGCATAGGTAGATACACCAAGACAAATACCACTATTGATACAAGCTATCAATATTATCTTGGATAAGGAGAACTTACCTGAGAAGGAATCAAGCACACCCTAGAATAAGTGTAATGATGAACAAAAAGATACATTTGATGAGAAGAAGGATATAGCTGATAAATAGGTAATCATCAATGGAGAACAAAAAGATGGAGACCACACCGAAAAAGATGCACATATGAAAGATACAAATGAAGTGCAAAAAGAGAAAGGTGAACAAGATAAGATAGTTGATACCACTCCTAAGAGCACCAAAGGAGATGTTGCAGATACACTAAAGGTAGATAAGGAGACATTCTAAGACAACTGAAAGGCAAACCTCAAGCAGTAGGAAAAAGGTACAACACCATAGAAGCCTTCCTCTAGCACATCAGACCAAGTAGAGAAACTTGCAATGGTTTTGCATACAGGTGCATCACAAAAGAAGAAGAAGAAAACCAAGAAGAGTAAGTTGGAGGTCACATTTGATGAAATCATTGAAATACCAAAGTGTGATCCAACCACATTAGAATATGAATCTCTTATTGAATATGGAGAGATATTTAAAAGAAAAGCAATGCAAGAAAAGCTAAGACAAGAACACAAAGATTCTCTAGTGCTCAAAAATACAAGAGATATCTTACAAAAAATAGTTCCTGACATTGATGTTGATCACAGTGCCCCCATTATAGATCAACTTTTCATTCTCACTGATGCCATCACAACACAGAATGTAGATGCAAAAAAGGCTATTGAAGAATGAGAAAAACAAAAGTTCCAATCTAAATTGATAGAAAAAGATCAGTCAAGAAGTGGCAGAAAATAAGGTAAAGCTTTCAGAATTAACAAATAAATTAGATCCAATCAATACTGAAGTTGTTTACTTAATTCAAAAACTATGCACTTTGGAGAAATTCACAAAGGATAATAATGACTAGATTACAAAGATCGATTCTGATCTAAATGCAAGTGCTCAAAGTCTAACCATGAATGGAAATGCAATAAAATTGCATTATGAGAAGATAATTGAAATCAAAAGGTTAAGACAAGAAATTTGGGAAGCACAATCACAATTCAAAGAAGAGGTTACCGAGATACAGGCTCAACTTTTCCCAAACCTCACACTTCTACAACAACACGTAAGTTTGAAAAAAAAACTAATTGCCACCCCCAAGATGCCTGTAGAAGACAACATCTACGAAATGCATGCCAGGATCACACTAGAGCATATGGCTCTTGAACATCTCAAGGAGAAATGGGAGAAGATGATGGAAGAAATGAAGACCTCTCACTATCATATTTTTTATCAGTTATAGGTATACACCTTTGCCCTTACTATCAAAAAAGGGGGAAAAGGAAAATGATATGTACAGAGCATATAGTAAAAAGGTGAAAAGGAAGCTGTAGTATAAAGGCAAGTGTACATACACATATACTATACTATACCAACATATGCATAAGGGGAGTCATGAAATGAATAAGTAATATACATGGTGTAAATACTATAAACATGTTTAGTATTATGTACATATCAGGTTTTGATACTAATGTCAAAGGGGGAGATTGATGACGTAAGTTTTGCCATTAGTATGCAAAGAGAAAACAATTGTTATGAAATATCAGTTACACTACACTGAAAGTCAGGTTTTAGTTCAGGCTAAAAGTGCTAAGTATAGAGAAACTCGACGACACAATTTTTACAGTGTAAACTGAAAGTGCAACCTAAAGATAATATAGAGGAACCCAAAAATTAGGTTACACTATAAACTAAAAGAGAATAAATAGAGGAACCTGATAGATATTTTAACAAAGGAACACTGAAAGATAGTCAAACTGATTTCAGAGAAAATTGAGCATCAGACACCGAAAGTCAGTTATATCCCGAGAAAAGTGGATCTGACTTCCACATCAGATAAAATAGTTATATTATATATTTAGAGTTTTGATTTGTTTTAAATCCATTTATTGAGGAACAAGAAAAATAATTATAATTTCTTTAATCAGTCTAACTTATTAAAAACATGCAAACTAGGATATCGAGGTCAAGTTGAAACCTTTGATCATAGAGTTAAGATTGTAATACGTGAAACTTAATTAGGTCAATCTATTTTATAAATAGATTTTGTAATCATTCATTTGAGAAGGTTGAGAGAATTAATGTAGCCAATGAGCACATCTATGGATCAGACTGAGAGTTTCAAGAAGCTGAACAACAAAAGATGAATTTGGTTATCAAGAACCAAGAACCAAGGCTACCAAGTAACAAAGGTATTAATCAATCACATTAGGTGATACTTTGTACATGTAATCTTTAATGGATCTATAATCAGAAATTTTAGATTGCATACACTCAGTTCAATGAGTATTTCTGTCTACATTCAAACAAGTGTAGAAAATAGAAGAAATCCTTTCAAGAAAGGTGGATTTAACAATCCTATTGTAAATCTCTTAATTGAGTGCACACTAAACAATATTGCTAAAGATCTTAACAGAGTAGACCTTAACCAGTCTCCACATAATACTCCTAATAGGGTAGATCATCAAAAGTGATCAAATTTTAAGCCTTAACTGGCCCCTTCCAATCTGCAGATAGTGAATTTTTTGTGGGTGTCATCCCCACCGTAATTTTTACCTTTTAATAGGGGTTTTCTGTGCTACCATATCTTGTGTTATGGGTTATTAATTTCATGAATGTTTCTATGATTCTCTGCATACAATTAAGATTATGAATTGATGTCAAATGCATAAAGAAAGAACAACATATATGATCGGTAAAGCAAAGATTTAATTACATAAGGTTAAAGGTTAATTAACTAAAATTTTTAGAGGTACTGATTCACCCCTCCCCCTCTCAGTACATAATTCACATTATTTCCAACAGAGATGACATTATTCAAATTCCTATGGATGGTTTGACATTTAAGAACATAGAGGCAAAGTGGTGGCACTTTATCAAAGAACCTCAAAATCTCAAGCTTACATTGGCAGTGGACGGTGTCAATCCATTTGAAGAGTTGAGATCTGTTTAATCTATTTGGCCTGTTTTATCATCAACAATAATATTCCTCCATGGATTTCAATAAAGAGAGAGCACATTATGTTGGCAATGATTGTTTTGGGTATTTTATCATTTAATAGTTATCTACATGTAATTATAAATCTTGCATTAAAATTGTCACAATAATTATGTAATGTTGTTGTTCATTCAACTAGGTAAGTACCAAGTTAAAGATATGAATGTATATATTAAGCTTCTTATCGACGAGGTGCTAGAGTTATGGAATGGTGTCACTATGTATGACATCTATAGACCAATAGGACAAAGACAGTTTCAATTTCATGCAATGCTTGTATGGACAATACATGATGCCCCAGGGCTAACACATTTTCAGGTATGTTATGGCGAATTCAAGTTGCACATGATAATTCTAATTACGAAAATTAACATATTTAATCCAATTGTATCATTATCTTGTAGGTCTTCAAACAAAAGGAAAATTTGCATGTTCAGTTTTTGGTCCAAAGATGAAGTCTCGTCATTCAAAAAGTTTAGCAAAGCAGGTGTTTGATGAGTTTAGGAACTTCCTCCATATAAATCATAAGTATCAAACTACCAAAAAATATATTTCAATGGGAAAGAAGAGACTACATTAGATCCACAAAGAATGACAACTCCCTTATGGAAGTTGGCATATAATAGAATTAATCATCAAGGTACTACCGCTCCACCTAATTGTTTATGTTTGGAATTTATATATTTCTATTGTGTTTTGTTTACTGATTATGTAATTGATGATAGTGAAGGTCGTCAAGGAAATACTACTGAGAACCTTCCAAAGACACTAAAAATTTATCCCAGACAATTTAGTAGGTTTCCCTACTGTGAGCAGCTACAAATCATGCATTTGGTTGATACTATGCATATTAGAAAGAATGTAACAGGGATATTGTAGAAAATTTTGGATGGAAGGCATGATAAAGAAAAATTTGTCAAAATTTGTAGTGACATTCATGAATCCAATCATGCAATAAAATTTTTTATTGATTCAAATAGTAATGGGGACTGGATTAATATAAGTGCCCTTCCTTGGTTATAAAAGGAGCAGCAAAGTGATGCCATAAAAGAAGTGATATGAAAAAATTTGATTTTCCATAGGATTTGTTGTGAACATAAGTTGTCTCATATCAAAGAAAAGTGAATTTAGGCCTGGGTTAAAAATGCATGATTGGCATATCTTCATCAAGGTAAGTCATGTTCTTTTGTATTTACAATATATTTGTAAACTACATGTACTTTTCATTGTATTATCTGACAAAAGAATGATATGATTAGTTTATAATTATTGTAGTATGTGCTACCCCTATCTCTCCCAGAGAACTTTGACAATAACATCAAACAAGTGATATATGATCTTGGAAAATACATGAGGTAAGCAGTGATATCTGTTCAATTTGTTGTATATATTTATTATATTTGCAATTTGTTTGTCTTGTTATGTAATAAATTGTAAAGCGTTGTATTTATATATTTTTGTGTCTTGAATGTTTTGTAGGTGGTTTTCATGTAAAGAATGTTGGCAAGTTGACTCCCAAGGAGTATATGACTTATTTTTTGTTTTCATTATGGCAACAAAGTCATATGAAGTTTTGACAGAAAACTATGAAGTGAAAATTGACTAAGTGTAGAAGATAGAATAGAACAGTGACTTGCAGTTAATCAGATGATCAACACACATGCGTACGATCAAATTAGGATATGTGAATTTAGAATTAATCTCTATGGTATTTTGTTATGCTTACCCTATACATGCATGGTATGAAATGTCAGTGTGGACAAGTTACAAAAATAACAAGTACACTAGCAGTCTAGAATACAGAGTATGGAGCCGACTTCAGGTTTTTGATTAGCATGTAAAATTTTGTTATAAGAACCTATTGTAATAAGTTTGTGATCCTGTATTAAACATTATTTTAAACATGCTTAAGCCAATTTGTTTGGAATCATTTTGAATGTTGTTTTTGGGCCGACTAAGGTCTTGTTTATAGTCACGTCTATTCAAGCATAAACATATATATGCAATGTAAAGATATATTTGAAGTTTCGAAGAAAGATGTAGAGGAGAGACATAGAAGAGAAGTATAAAGATGTCAATATGAGATAGAGCCCTTAAACAAGATAAGAGCATAAATGTATAACCATTAGTGATCAGACATCTATGTCATATACAGCAGTTCACTTTTGGATATAGTGCATAAATATTCGTAGGAGGTTGTAGCCTTCTTTCTCATTGAGTAGTGAGCACTTGAACAGTGAGTCCTCACCCCTAATAGGGTTGTTTGTAAAAGACTCCTAATAGGGTTAGGCCTTTAACGAGGTCATTGTACTTGAATTGTAAAGACTGCTCCTAACAAGGCAAAGGAACTTTAACAGGTTCATTATACTAGTGCAATATTTGTGGGTACTAATTCCCACCAGGGTTTTCCTCTAATCAAGGTTTCCCCATAATCATATTATG
>MU224295.1:302602-315661 GCA_018584345.1 Thuja plicata | reverse complement strand
AACACTGATTCCCCCCCCCCCCCCCTCTCAGTGTTTCCAACAATTGGTATCAAAGCTTTGGTCCTCTGAAAGAAAGTTTAACCACTTGAGGAGATCATGGACTCAGCAGAAGTAAAACATCTAAAAAAGAATCTTGAAACAGCCATTGAAGATCTAGACAAATCTGAGAAAGAAAATGTGGAACTTAAACTAAAAGTTGATGGCTCACAAATGCTTATCAAAAAGTTAAGAAAAGAATTGAAAGATTTCTCTACAAATGATTTTGGAAAAATGGTCAAGAAACTGAATGAAGAAAACTTATCTTTAAAGGATAAGATAGAATAATTGAATGACCAATTAACTGATAGCCTAATAGCTATTGAAGAGAAGAATAAAGACAATAAATAATTAGATGAAGAACTCATGCAAGCCAATAGGAAAATCATGGAATTGGAAAACGTCAAGAATAAGATTGAATCTAAATTATCAGGAGCAAAAGACAAGATTGATAAAATTCACACAAGTTCTGATTTAATTCAATCACAGCTTTATGCATAAAAGCTAAAAGGTGACACCACTGGTATGGGATATAGTATAGCTCTAATTGAGATCAATTCATTACAAGAAAGAAAGAAAGATCAAACAGAATCTACAAAAGAAAAGAAAACTGAGAATCATGAAGAGACTAAAGCAGAACCACCAAAAGATAAGCACAAGGCAATCAAATGTACTTGCTATGCCTGTAACAAGCATGGTCACTTGGAAAGAAATTGTAAGGATGTAGGACCCATCAATGGTTACTGTTACTCCTATAATAAGTTTGGTCATAGGGCTATTCATTGTAGGAAAAATCAAAGAAATCAGTCACAACTAAACCAAAGGAATCAGACTCAATACAATTAGAGAAATCAACCTCAAAGAAACTTGCAGAACATTACATGTTAGATATGTAATTACAATGGACACATAGCCAAGCAGTGCAGCATGATAAATAAAAACATCAGACCTCCTATCATTTGTCACTCATGTGGAAAAGCTGGACACATCTCAAGATTTTACAGGTCAAGAACACAAGGACAAGAGAATCCTAAAAAGTCTTTGTTTGAAGAATCAAGAGAAGTTAAGTTTGTGGAAGCTAAAGGTAACTCAGATAAAATATGGGTTGAAGTAAAGAAGGATAATAAAGAGAACAAGGTAGTAGATGCATCCTCAGTGGACACACCTTCTACTTCTGAATAGTTGACCCTCATGGTCTCAGGGGGAGCTATTCTAGCTCTGAACCCCTATGTGGTTGGTATACTCACCTTTGAGTATGCACCTTTGGATTCATGTTAGTGATAAAAAAATAATGTAGTATTCATTCATGCATTATCTGTACTTCATTCTAAATAAAGTTTGAAAGTCTCAGTAAAAGCACTTATGACATTAAATGCAGAAAAACTTTATATAAATCAGTGAATTGATTGATTTGATCATAAAACCTATAGAGAGCATGAAACCTATAGAGAGCATAGGAGCACTAAGAATCAAAACACTCAAAGGTATTGATTTGATCAGTTGGTGAATGGATTACAAGTTGAAACAAAACCCTAGTAGCCGCGTCATTTTGAATTGCTGTGAGACCCTATTTATCCAAGTTGCAAGTAAGTATGGCAACCCCAGTTGTATTTGACATTGCTAAAAGGAAGAGATTTGTCTTTAAGAAGCATCCATTCAAATCCATACTAGATGATGTAGAGGGAGCATTTTCTAAGACTCCACTTGGAGTCATGCATGTAGAAGACATTTGCGTGTATATATATTGCAAGAAGGAAACTGTTGGAGACAACAACATGGAAACTCTTATGGGTTCAATGATGAAACTAGACTATTCATTCAAGGATGAATATGCACATCTCACTGATAACCCTATCTTTGAGTATTCTAACATGCACAAGTTCTATGAGCCATAATGGGTGAAGATATTACTAAGCAGGATACATGATGACCTATACTAGATTGGTGAGGTTCCTTTCTGCATCACTATAGACCTAATCCATGAATTGAATGGACTTCTTAAGACTGGACCAGTTCTTCCTACTGGCAAGCATGTTAAGAAGCAATTTTAACAAGTTTGCTTATCTAGAAGTGATAGGTGCGGTATGAAAGTTGATCCTATTAAGGAGGATGATATCAAACTACTCACTATGATACTTGGATACAAGTTTCAATAGGCAAGCAGACTAAATAGTGTGTCTAAAAAAATAGTTCTGGAAGTAATAAGGATAGTGAAAGACAACACTCAGTACAATCTCTATGAACTATTGTGCGCACAGCTGATTGAGAACATCAAGGCTATTAAGCATGACAAGAGCAAGATATTCAGGTTTGGCTCTTTGATCATCTACCTGTACTTCCACATTGTTGGTAAAGTTTCAAATCTTTACCTAGATAGGAGAAAATGTACTATGTCTCAAATATCACTAAAATCTACATCAGAGAGTAGTGCAAAAGATATTATGTATATGGATATCAAAACATTCAGGATCAAGATGCAGAAAAGGTTCAGGATACCTGAGAAGATAGTTGAGAAATACAAAGACACCATATGCTTCATGGTGGAAACTAATTGTACTTGCATGGGGGCAGTTGAGCCTAGAACAAAATGGATTCACCCTCTTGGTTATGAAGTTGAAGAACATGTTTTGGAAGGTTATGCACAAGTCCTCCTATCTACGCCCAAGGATCCCAATGAACCTAGATGGGGTACTTAAAGAGAAAAGACAAATCAAGTTGATTCTATCTTATACAGTGCTAACAACAAAAGGAAGGCATCAAGGATTACCTCAAATATCTTAAAATTTCATGGTGTTACACAAGAATACCTAGATAGAGCTAGGGAAGCTAAGACAGCCAAAGAACTTGAGAAGACTCCCACAAAAGTAAAAATTGAAAAGTCTAATGATATGCCTAAGAAGAAGAAGAAGAAATCAAATGAAGATACATCTGCACCATCAACCACCATTGATCTAGAATATTCTCCACCTTTTGTACCTAGTAAGTTAACCAGAAGGAAGAAACAAGTTCCTACAAGTCATCCATCTGTTGATGGGACCTTGTGACTGGGTCTGCCAATAGATGTAAGTTGTCACCAGGTATCGGGGTACCAGCCAACTTCACCTATAAAGGTTATCCAGGGAAATGAGATTCCTTGGGCCTTCAATCATGTGACAGTCAAGTCTCAATAGTGCGGGAGCTTAGTTGGGAATGTGACTATTTTTTTTAGGAGGGATAGCTGGTTATCTTGGCTGGTCTTCTCTGAGGATTTGAGTAAGCGAGGTTTCTTGCAAGAATTTGATAACTTTACCAAATAAACTTCAAAAGATACTATAGAGTTAGAGATATTTCATCTACCTATAGTTATGCTAGATATTCAAAACATCAACCAAGCTCTAACATGCTACACTAAATACTGAAGAAACACAGGACCATCAATTTGTGTTTAATTAGTAGTGGGGAAAAGAAGGTCATTAATCTACTTAAAATATCAGAGCAAGGGACATGAAGAACATGCAACATAAAATACCATTAACCTGGAGATTAGAATGCTAACAACATCATTGATAGAATCCTTCCTTCTTCATTAACGAGTTTCCAGCAAGCACTAGTGTGTACAATGATGGTGGCTCTAGGGGAGCATTCAACTACTAAAAGCTTCTAAAACTTAGGAGCATTGATCTCTGTAACTAAGAACTGATAAACTAAAAAATTCTATTAGATAAGGACTGCAAAATCATCAATTTCACCAACCCTTGGAATGAGGTTGGACTTATTATTTATACACAAGTTTTGACCTAACTTATTTCACACTTAACAATATAATAATATTTCTAGTGGCCGGTACTATCTATGCCACATTACAAAAGACCTCAAGATGGAGAAGGTCATACATGTCAGAAGAATAAGACAAGAAAATGGGAGTGGAAGAATCAGCCTTGAGAAGAGAGTTGGGAGGAGAAAAGAAGAAATCTGATCCCCTGAGGATTGAGGCTACATGCCTCATTAATGGAAAAGTGGCTCCCTATCTTTAATGCACCAAGTGTTACATTGGAGCGGCACCTTGGGTAGACCACCTGTCAGAACCTTCTTTTCGAGCCGATGTGCCTTGTTGTGTTTACCTACTTTCTGACATCTTTATTAACCATCTAATAGTTACCGGTCGGCCTTGGGAACCAGGACGCAGGTCACTGAAAGAATACAAAATTGTGGGATCCAGAACTCTGGGACCTGGAAGCTTGCACCCCGAAGAATAAAGAATGCAACCAATACATGGTTGATGGGATTCTCTGGACTCCAGAGAAATTTATTGTTCTTTACTATTTTTCAATGTCTCCAATACCTAGTATATGCCTTCTTCATCTATATCTTTAATACTATCCCATCAGCTGTGAATAGCCTCCAATTTTTCCTCAACCTCTTCAACCCCACTCCGGAATTCATCCATCATTTTTATGGTGTCATGCGATTGGATCATTATCTTGGATAGTCTAGATAACCTACCTTGGTCAAAATCTCTAGCAGCTGGATATAGCAACTTCATCCGTTCATCATATTTGCTGAGGACATAGTCCTCTAGGGTGCACATTCTGGTGGTGAAGGGAATGACTTGTGATATTCCAGTGACGAATGCTTGAAATAGGCCCAAGGGGTATGGGGCCATGGTCACTTTTTCTTTCAAGGCCTTAACTAGTTCCTTGCATACCTCAATTTTGAGGTCAAGTCTAGAGTACTAGGCCTGGAGTGTATCATATGATTCATCTCCCAAAATTCCCACCTTTGTGGTAGCTTCTTCCTTGATGTTGTGAATTTCTTCCAGTCTGGCCTTCCACTTTTCATACTTTACTAAATCTTGCTCCCATATAAGAGTGGAGCCATTTTCCTAGCTGAGAAGGGTGTCAACCTGCTAAAGGTCTGGGAGGGACACTGCTAATAATTGTCTCATGGAAGCTACTTGCTCAGTGGCCCACCCATCTACAACCCATGCCTTCCTTTTCATGGTCCGGAGAGAATCCACGTCACCCTGCACAAGGGGCAATCCAGAGGAAGGGGTTCCTGGGTGGACCTTGGCCAAAGGCTATGTATGTTCTGCCAGAAGTGCGAGGAGATTGGCATTGGTCTCTCTTTCCTCCTTTAGCTTCTGGCTCTTCTTGATATATCTGGCCTCTACTACTTTGGTGGCCTTCCTTAGCAAGTCCAGTTCACCTTGCTTGTCTCTTCTTCCTAGTGCCACTTTTGTGATGTTGTAGTCTTCAGGCCTCACAGCCATTGCATCTGTACCTAGAGGGGATGTTGTGAGAGTCACAACTGTGTTTCCCACTAGCCCAGTCTAGAGAGTGTGGACTGTCCACGCCTTCTTTGGATTATGAGCCTCTATATTTTTGGCCATCATTTCTACCAGGGAGAGCAGAGTACTTGTTGCTACTGCTGGGGCCTTCCTCTTCCTTGACTCTTCCAACCATTGGGGTGGTTGGGATGGTTCTACTATTAAGACCTGTGCATTGGGATTCCCTTCAAAACCTGGCAATGTGTTCCTAGGATGTACATTTTCTTTAATCTCTCTCTCCTTCTCTTGCTCTTGTTCCTTTCCCTATTCCTCGGAACCTCCAGTATTTTTTTCCATGCTAGCATCTTCTGTTGTGATGTTTGGAACTTCTTTTTTGGCATCAATTGTGCTTGTATCTTTAGGGACCTCCTCAGTTCTCCCAGTGTTATTTGAACTGATATTTTCATTTCCTGGGTCTTTCCAATTATTCTACTGCTGCTTTTCTTTGGCCTCATAGGATTTATCTATTGGAACATTTCCCTACATCAGAATGTCTTCTAGAGGTGGGTGGGGTCTCTGGCCAAAGTTTAACAATGCAGTCGCAGTTACTACCTCACTGAATGTGCTCTGGGGCACCTGACCACCTGGAGTAACCAAAGGCATCTGGAACATGATGAAAGGGGGCATGGTTGATCCTGTAGGTCCAGGTTCCCCAACCATTGGCTCCTCATCTATGGGTTACCTTGATGTATCTTTGGTCTCTTGGACCAGTGTCTTCTCTTGTTCAGGCTCCTTTTGTGCTTCATCCTGAACCTCTTGTTCTGATGCTGCTTCTTCTTCCGGGATCTCCTCCTTTTCATGAGTGGCAATTTCTTCCACTGCTTGGCCGATATCCCCTTGCAATTTAATTATTTCATCCACCCCAAACACATCATCAAAATCAGCATGTGGGGGAGGGTTTTCACGGATTTCTTCAATTTTAGGGGAATCTAAACTAACATCAATTGGGGGTACATCTGGCATACCAAGGCTAGTGGCTACACTTGGTGTGGGGTCACCTTCTTCTTTTTCTTTCTCATCAATGGGACCCCAGTATCCAGAATACTGGTAGACTCCACCTCAGTGAAAATCTATCTACTCATCATCATGACCAACGATGGGAATCCTACCAAGCAAGTAGACACCATCAGGGTTATGAGGAGGCAAAAATATATTTGTGTGCTTAGCTGCTAGTGGACCAGCCTTGCTAACTCCATTTGTTGTTGTAGTTGTACCATTAAAGGGGTGGGACCTTGGGGAGGTACCTTGGCTGGGGTGCCCTCCTTTTCTTTTCCTTTGCTAGTGCTAGGTCTAGTGTCGGCAGAAGATGGAATGGCCTTTCTGACTATTGGTTTCTTTTAGGTGCTCTTGGGACACACCTGGGCAAAATATTGGTGACTTGCTTCAAAAATAGGGTGACATACCCCTTCAATTCTTAAGTCTTCAGGGGTGGCCCAGTCCACCAGAGGGAGATCTAACTTGTCTAACCCCTGCTCTTTATATGCTGAGTCTTCCAATTGCTCGTCATCTAAAAAACCCTTCAAAAAAGTCTGAAGGTCAAGCACCTTCATGTGTCCCTTGGAAATGCATGAATGTTTTCAGGCCCGAAGGTCAAAACTATCTTGGCAGTCCACCCAAAAATCTTCAATATCTACTTCGTGTGGCAGGGATGTCTGAGGAAGTGTTGTGGCAATCTTTCCTAGAGGATCATAGTTTTTCCTAGTGTGGTGGAATTCCACCAGTCCCAAGCTTTTCAATTCATTTTTTGCCTCCCTTGCCATGGTGAGGCTGCATGTATAATTCCCACACAAAAATGGTAATGGGACGTTGATGACCTTCTTCAATGTAAAGAATGTGGGCAGGTCCATCATCTATTGGCAGAACTCCAAAAGAATAATTCTATCCCCGTAATACCGGGGAAGAAGATGGGGCTTCCCAGAGAAGCCCGTCACCCAAATGTAAGTGTGGTGTTGAAACTGAATAAAATAGTGGCCATAGGTACTGACCAAGTTCATCACCTCATGCAACAACCAATACCTAGAATCCTGAGTAAGAGTTAGAATTTTTTGGTAAATGAAAGAATCATTTACCTAGTAGAAATTTAGGAAAATAAGTTCCCATTATATTTTGGGATAATGATACCATGGTGTCAACTGGCCAGGCCCGTTTCCAAGTTCACCCATTGTTCCCAATCTTGGATATTAAATTTGTTGCCTGCACTGAACAAGGAAATTTTGTTGCCTTAATGATGTCGAAGGTGGCCAGCTGAGTGGCCAAATTGTTCCCAGTGGCCTTCAACCTATAGATGGCTTGGATCAAGCCTTGCATTTTAGCCTAGGGTCTAGGCTCTATGTCTATTATTTCCTAAACCTTGGAATCCACCTTGGATCCCATGAGAACACCCTCCTTTGGATATTTGGAGGTCAAGGGAAACTTTGCTAGCATCTTTTTAGCCTTGGTTTTTGTGGCCACCCGGGTGGAAGTGGTAGGCAGCTCTAAGCTATTAGGAGGGGTGATTATCTCAGACATCTTGATTGACTATCCACAACTTGCAAGACTGGATAACCATTAGGACATGATATATAAAGAACATTAAAACTCCAGGCAAATCGTCACCACTCTACACCTATCCAACAAGGGTTAGCATTAATCAAAAATCCTGGAATACTTAAAATAGACATGAGCTAGATTTTGGGGTGTTAAACCAAGTGACAAGGGGAAACAAAAGACAAGGGATTTCTCGGGACCCTGAGTCCAGATAAACTAGTTGTTGCTAGGTTGATGTGACAAGTGGGAAACTGTACTCGACAGACATGGGTTGGTACATGGTCATGTGACAGGTGACATAAAGGTATTAATGGTGATAAGTGGGCTGACATAGGGTAAATTGAATGCTAGATGGGACATGGTTTGAATGCCCACTTGTGGTAATTTAATCCTGCCATTAAGGTCATGAGATAGAGGAGAGAGAGAAAGCTACCATGGCTTGAACCAGTGAGAAGCCGAGTTCGAGCCGTGGTAACTTCATCTCAATGAGCTCGATATGGTGAGTGAAAGCATGATAGAGTGTGATGAACTTAGTAGCTCAAAACTATATACACTAGATATATACATAAATTTACAAAGGGCTGAAGGCCGAAACACACACACTAAAAAAACACAGTATTTACAAACTGCTTACAGATTTAAATAATATTTACATTAGGAACATGAACTATCCTAAGGCAAAATACAATTTATACACTAGTTTACAACTACACAGAGGGTGAACAACCCTCTAGCAGAGACAACCCACCAATGGGAGGCAAACCCCCAAAACAAAATGCAAAACATAGAAGGCAAACCAGCAAACTGAATGAAATAAGAAATGAAAACACAAGGAAATAGCAAGAAAAAGACAGCGAGAAACTAGAGGAAAAACCAAGGACCTACCTGGAAATCTAAAGAACAGTAGGGGAGAGGCACACCAAGAGAACTTATGCAAAAATTCCACCCTCAAATAATCACAAAAAGACACTGTGAATCAACTAGTAATAGACCACTAAGCACAAAACATGTCGCATCTTAATTGTAGTTTCATCACCTAAGAATCGCTCTAAATGTTCAAAGTGTTTTTAATCATGATAACTATGAAAGTGATGGGCAATTTCCATTTATAATTTTAGGTTAAAAAAAATTTACACTCTTCTCCACAAACTCTGGAACAGGAAAACCTCCAGACTCCGAGCCCAGGGATTCCAAATAACCATACCTTCTCGCAAGGAGAAGACCTCGTGGCAAAGAATCTCGAAGTCCAAAATCCAACTCTGGAAAGAACAAAAAACTCTGGGACCAGTTCCTAGAGGCACGAAAGACAACCATGGAAAGAAAACAAACCTCGCGAGAAGAAAATTCTGGAGAAGAAAACAAAGAAAATGAAGAAAATAAGGCAAGAGCCAAAGCAAAAAGAGGGGACCCAACATTTTTCACACAAAATGTAGGGACAGGTATGCAGGGCATAACACCATCCTCAAGGACCACAAGGAGAAAGGTAAAGAACACACAAACCCCTCTTGAGGTAGGATTTAGACCTAGTCTAACTGTTCTAAAGAACAAAATTGTTAATGAAGGAAGACTAGAATCTCTCAAGAATGTATAAGACAAATATCAAGAGATAGACAAATCAGAGATTCATTCTATGATCATCTCTCACACGATTAAGTTCAAAAGGATAGTATTGGAACTCAAAATAGTCATACCAGATAAGGTATGGAACATACTTGATATATTAAAGAGGCAAGCAACTAAAGAGGATATGAGGATAAGAGAAGAAACATTGGATAGTCTTCTTTCGGTATGTTCACTTGATGAGAAAGCCATTTTATTAGACTTAGTAAAGCTGCACCTAAGAAGAAAAAAAAGAGTTCTCCATATCATGAATAAGGAGTATGATCTAGTTAGTGAAGAGACTTAGAAAGCATTTGAGCAGGTATTTCTAGATAGACATATGTATCCATCAACGATGCCTACAGCAAAGGTAACTCCAGTTCCTCCCAAATAGGTTACAGAATGAGTGATTTAGAATGTACCTAAGACAGGTCCACAAGTTTCAGTGCCCTCAGTTTTAATAGTATCTGATATAGCAAAAGATTCAGGTGATACTATAGTTATTGATGATATCAAAATATCCATGAATGCCTCAGACAATGATATGGACAAAGTTGAAAAATGATTTAGCACTGAGGAGACAAACTAGGTGTGCAGTGATGACACATCTTTGCAACAAGATAAAGTTCCCTCTAAAGATTCAATGGACTTGAATAAAGAGGAAGATAATCAAAATAACAAGACACCAGTCATGGACATCCCAGTAAAAAGTGAATGCATGGATACTAGTCAGCATACCATATTCACACCATCCATTCAACCATCAAACTCATTGTTGTCAATTTTAACTCCTGACTCAACAAGTCTAGATGCATGGGGAGAAGAAGACCTGATAAAAATCAGTGTCCTAGCCATGGAAAAATCCAAAGAGAAACAAGTTATGAGGAACCCTCTCTTCTTGGAATCAGTAAACATTCTGAATGACCTAGTGCCCACAGACAAGAAAGTGGCTAAAATTTAGTCAGTTGATGATGTAGACAACACCCTAACAAGCTTCAAAGCACACTTTACAAGCCTAGTAGACTCAGCTACTAGAATTGCAAAAGATGATTATAAAAAGGAAATATTGAATAAACTGACAAAGAATTTTTCTTTAGATTTAAAGTCATTAAAAAATGGTCAGACAATGTTGAAAGAATTGGCATCAAAAGGTAGAAAGGTTATAGCAAACTGTATGGATAGAGTGAAATTCACCTCAGAGCACATCAAAAAGATTGAAGAAGCTGACATCTTGGTTGATAGTGTTAGAAAATTAGTTAAAACATCCACACAAGACATGAACATCTGCAACAATATCTATCAAGGTCAGTTGGACAAGATTAAAAAGGCAAAGTTTGAGATCAATAAGATAAGAATCAGGCATACTCAATTGAGAAATGCACTAGCGCCCTCCTTAGCAGTTCTGGATGAGAAAATTAAATAGATTGATGCAACCATTGCTACCTATGATCAAGGACCCAATTTAGATTTGACAAGGATAGAAAAACTCACATATGACCTATGCACCCATCTACAAACAATTGATGCACTAAAGGCATTCTGGCAGCAAGAGATGAAGAATCTGCAGATAACATATCCAGATGTATAACTAGAGTAAGTATCTAGAGACTTACAATTTTGACACCTTTGTCATTAATGTCAAAGGGGGAGTAATGTATGTATGAAGAATAGTTTATATATATGCAAGGAAATATATAGTATATGTTAAGAGAAGAGAATATACAGTTTTTTGGGTGTTAGTCAATTTTGAGTAACTTGGCCACATTCCTTTATTGCCATTAATGACAAAGGGGGAGATTTTTGGAAAGTTGACTCCCAAGGAGTATATGACTTATTTTGTGTTGTCATTATGGTAACAAAGTCATATGAAGTTTTGACAGAAAACTATGATGTGAAAATTGACTAAGTGTAGAAGACAGAACAGAACAGTGACTTGCAGTCAATCAGAGCATCAGTGCATGTGTGTATGATCACATCATGATATGTGTGTTCATAGTTAAGCTCTATGGTATGTTTTTATGCTTACCGTATATAGGAATGGTATGGAATGTCATTACAGACAAGTTACAAAAAGAACAAGTACACTAGCAGTCCAAAATATAGAGTATGGAGCCGACTTCAGGTTTTTGATGAGCATGTAAACTTTTGTTATAAGCACCTATTGTAATAAGTTTTTAATCATGTATTAAACATTATTGTAAACACACTTAAGCCAATTTGTTTGGAAGTGTTGTGAATGTTTTTTTTGGGCCGACTAAGGTCTTGTTTATAGTCGCGTCTATTCAGGCATAAACATATATATATATATATATATATATATGCAATGTAAAGATATATTTAAAGTGTCAAAGAAAAATGTAGAGGAGAGACATAGAAGAGAAATATAAAGATGTCAGTATGAGATAGAGCCCTTAAAGAAGATAAGAGCATAAGTGCATAACCAAAACTGATTAGACATCTGTGTCATATACAGCAATTCACTTTTGGATATAGTGCATATCTATTCTCAGGAGGTTGTAGCCTTCTTTCTCATTGAACAGTGAGATCTTGGATGGTGAGTCCTCACCCCTAATAGGGTTATTTGTAAAAGACTCCTAATAGGGTCAGGCCTTTAACCAGGTCATTGTACTTTCATTGTAAATACTGCTCCTAACAGGGCAAAGGAACTTTAACAGGTTCATTATACTAGTGCAATATTTGTGGGTACTAATTCCCACCGGGGTTTTCCTCTAATCAAGGTTTCCCCGTAATCATATTATGTGTCATGTGATCTTTTGTTAAGCTTCAAGTGATATATAATTGATTTATGCTTAAAGTTGCTAAATTAGCTAAACACTGATTCACCCCCCCAACCCCTCTCAGTATTTCCAACAAATAAATTCATAAAGAAGATATAAAATATTGGAAGATAAGAATTCCTTATCTAATGTGTGAAATACAAAAGTGTCTACCTTCAAATTTTTTCAATGCACAAGAACACTGATGCAGAGGATTCCTTGAATGTGGAATAAAGAGTCCTAACATCTGATAGGTTTCTAAATCCCATCCCAAGGAATGCTCAACACCATGAAAACAACACTCCAATCATGGTAAATGCAACCTATGCTAATTTCCTTCTATCTCAAGACAATTTTATGAGATGGATTTATTTAACCTTCAAGATGACAAGATAAATTTTTCTGGAAAGAAAAAAAGTTTTTGGTAACATAAAAATCTATAACTGTGAAAAATCTTAGGGTTCTAAAGCTTGATTTGATACCCCAAATTGTAAACCTATTGGACGTGCAGACTCAGAGAAAGAAAACAGTTTTGATATACATCTACTCTGTATCTAATAACTTTTGACCCCGACCATATTTTTTCAATCGCTTCAGTCAGAAGCTGCGTAATTATGTTTTGTAAAACATATTTCAAATTTAAGGAAATCCAACGGTGCAAACAAATTTTATGGTCTTTGCACCGAGACCTATTATAACTGTCAAAACATGGAAAATACAAAAAAACAACTTCATTGATCTCCAAACCTATTACATCGACTTCCACACCATTTTTTCAGAATTAAAATCACTTATATTCTTGTTCCATCCTTAGGA
>MU224295.1:278530-289385 GCA_018584345.1 Thuja plicata | reverse complement strand
TTAATACATCTTCATGGGTGATATTTAAATCATCAACAAAGTCAATGAATTTTCTTAAGTGTGCCTCACAAGAAATTACATTATTACCAGCAAACTTAGGGAGCTTTTCTCCTATATCACCTACATCCTTAGGAAAGGCATTAGGGTATCCGGGGATATTAACAAAATCAAATTGTTTATACCTCTCATTTTGCAATGGTTTTCTTTGAAAACTATCATTTTCTTTGTTCTTAATAGTTTTCCCTCTAGTAGATGTATTGTTTTCTGGTCCAGAAAAAGAATATTTTGAAGATTGTAGAAAATCAATCTTAATTTTCATTTCAATAGTAGCAGCCTCCATCTGGGATTTCTCTAACATCTTTTCCATGGTTTCCTTCTCAATTCTTAATTTTTCCAAATCAATCTCTAATTTGGACATTTGTTCAATAACAGGTTTCTAAATTTTAGGGTCTTGATCTTTCTGTTCACCCATCTTTTTCTTACCCTTATCTATTTGCAAACTAGAATCTCTATGAGTGACTGGTATCCCTTTGTTTTTCTGAGACTTATCTATTTGTTTGGTATTCTGATGTTTAGAATGCCTTCTTCTATCATTATCAAGATCCTTATGATCATTCTTTTTCTTTCTAAGCTCTCTTTCCTTTTTCATTTGTTGGACTAAAGCCAACTGCTTCAGAATAAACTTCTCTTCATTATCCAACACATCATAAGGGTTATCTTCTGAGTTTGAAATGGGTGTAGTAATTTCCTCTCTTTCATTTGAAGCAGAAGTAGCTGTGGGAATATCCAATACTCTTTCAGAAGCCTCCTCATAATCTAAAGTATTTCTATCATGAGATTGCTGAACAGTATTCTTGTCTTTTCTAACATTTGTTTCTTCACCTCTTAAAGGAGTTTCATCCATAGTATCTTGATTTCTCTTTTTCGTCCAAGAGGCTCCCACTCTTGAAGATGATGGGATTCCTTCATTTAAAACCCTTTCAGGGTTAGCTCTTGTTTTTGACCTAGTATTCATTCTGTAAGACATTTAATAATCTTTGCACTAATCTCAGAGATGTTCATTTCAGAGTCGCCACCCAATCAATTGGGATGAATGAATAACTATTCAGAGTTAGTATGACTCTTTTTCTGGTATTTATAAAAACTTGTCTATAACCAGATTCTGGGATGGCTTAAAACAATCTTTTAAAATCACTAATTCCCCAGCAGAGTCGCCACTTTGTTAGGGATTTTTCTTGTATGAATCACAATGCTTGAAATATCTATTTGAATCCTGTACTCTTTAATACTGATTCAGGGACAAGAAAAGCCTAATTGCTAAGGACTGGATAAGGTCCTTCTTCATTTTTGAGCTCCACATATGCTCAGGTAGGTTTTACCTTATGAGATTGCTGTTAACACAGTATTTGTTGATGTGGACACTGATTAGCTATGTATCTTTATTGGACCAACTTATGAATTATCTTGCTGATGACCAAGCATAACCATAAACAAGATATTACCATGCAAATCATAGTTATTAACGTAACAATAACCAGTGATACAAGGATTCTCATCCTTCTTCCTTTTCTTAGTAGGAGGGGTAACCTAATGGATTCTCTCTTTAAGGAATCAATAACATGGACTTTGTCCTACTGACGGAGGTCCTTAACAGATTTGGCTTATATGTTCTTAGTAACAGAGTTTGTAAATTTATTTGGTTTTGATAACTTGAAACACTTTGAACATAGATAGATATTTAGACAATTTTCTGAACCAGTGCCTATCCTTGGGCTACAGAGTCAATAATAAGCAAAGAAATCACATAAAAAACATACACTGAACTGCCTTACAGCTCAAACAATTAGGATAGATTGCCTTACAAACTATCTTGTCACCTCTAGACCACTGTATCAAATCCTTAACGAAATAGTATGCTTCTTGAAATCATTCACAATATTTAATCCTCTCCTTGAGAGAAACTTGTAAACAATTAGATAGTTACCTTATAACCAGAGTGTTACTGAATACCTTATAAACCTTAACACAGAAAAGCATGCATACAAAGTAAAGAGACAACAGTTGAAAGGAGTAAAATTGCACCGTATTTCATTTATGTAATCTAGCTTGTTCATACATGAAAGTTTACACAGCTTCAAAAGATATACATGAATCAGAATATCTGAATTCTGTAGTATATTTATCTCTTCGTTACAAAAAGTTCCAAAAGATCAAAAGACCTCTAAAAGATCAAAGATCTCTAACTATCAAAGACCCCTAACTATTACAAAACTTATCATATATATAGGTTTGAGACCACCTTGGGATCCATAAGGATGCAACAAGCTTCGGATGATCTCAAAACCCTAACCCTAAAGATGTAAGATAGAGAAAAGAGAGAGAGAAGAGAAACGATGAGATGACTAAGTCAAAAAGGTAAAATCTGATATATCTTTGCTCTTCTCCCGACCTTACGACTGTAATCTGATTTGTAAGTGGCAGTTGGTGTAATTATGTGAAGTCCTGGTAGTTGTTCTCGCCTGTTCACATACATTTATTTTGAAATAACTATCCATCAAGTCCATGAACAGTGCAGTGCCAAGTGGTACCTTACTCATCGTTCTTCTCCAGACTTGGCGACAAGCCGTTTATCATTAACATTCATAGTTATCGCTAAGTCGCTGGATGCTCATATTCTTTCTCAAAACTACACGACAACCTTAGTCGCTGAGCCGGGAGATAGCTTTAACTTGACCTTATCATATAGCACGTGCCTTTATTCTCTTTAGAGGGACTTCACGACATACCTTATTCTCCAAGTTGGGAGAACCTTTTCCCTGGGGCACTTTTATCTTGAGATAACGCGACCACCGTCAGATCATTTCACTTTTTCATCGCACAGTTGTCGCTTAATTTCCATATATTTCTTCATGCCCTTAAATCATCTGGAGACTTCACGATTGAAGGCCATAATACCTTAGTCTTTTTATCGCTTGATTCATTTCCTCCTTCAAGCGATCACCCGACAACCCAATTACATCATGACAGATGTCAACTGTTCTTTTGCCCGCTTAATGCATTCTGAAAAGCTGAGTCATTACTCCTATTCTGGCGACATCCCGACTGAGGGAAATCATTAACACTAAATATTTAGTCGTGGGGTCGGGAATGTTATCTCTTAACCACCATTTAATCATGAGACCACACAACTGAAGAAAAGGCTTAACTGTTTGACTGAGTTGATCTAGCGATCATGCGACATGAAGTGAATCGCGAAGTCGGAAGACATTTCTTTGACTTGTTGACTTCTCTCGCGATCACCCAACTGAGGAGTGGGTCCCATTCATTTCAAATATTTATGACAAAGATCAAGCGACTACCCGACTGAAGAGATATCGCTAAGTCTCGAGATAATGAAGGAATATTCCATTTCTTAACGAGACTACGCGACATAAGGCAAAAGCGAAGTCGGGAGATGATTTAGGATATTCAGCCTGGGTAAAGCGATCAAGCGACTCAACTTAAAGCACATGTCTTAAGTGACTTAAAAAGGTAACGATGAAATATAAGACACAACATAGGGTTTTAACATGCATCATTTTAACTTGGATATAGGGTTTTTTCAGGGTTTTGACAATTTTGGCAAGGTTTAAGCATGAAAACTTGAAAATTTTCAGGGAGCAGGACAGAGAACAAGACAAAGCAGCAAAAACAGGAAATAAAACCAACACAAACCAACCATTTTCTTCATATTTTTCACAATCTTCTTCCTTTTCCTCTCCATGGTTCCCTCCTTTAAACTTCTTGAAAATTTTACTTTAGCTTCATCAAAATTACCAAATCTTTCTATTGTAGTATCAATTGCCTCGGCTAGGAGTGCAATGATGGTTTTTGATGCTTCATCAATGTTAATTTCATACGGAAATGGTTCTAAACATGTTACCCTAGGTGTCACAGCCTGGATATATGTGTTATCCGTATCAACTAGAAAACAAATTTCTTCATAGTGCTTCTCCACTAGTGATCTAGGAATCCTAGTTCTTAATCTCATTCTCTTTTTAAATTCCACAAAATATCTCCCCATAATGCTATTAAAATTACTTCCTAATTTCTCAATACACTCACTTATCTGAATTGTAATGGGTCTATCCTTTTTCAAAACAATATTTCCCAATGTAGGAAATGTATTCTGAATGTAGAAAAATATGCAGACTAGTAAGGAACCAAACTTACATGATGAGCTCTTAGCTTTTCTGATTGATGCTAGGTTCTCAACTAGTTGAGTTAGTTGTAGCTCAGCAAGATCATATGTATGATTCTTCTTAACAATCTTCCATGCCTGGTCAACGATTGTACAAGGAATACTATCTAGTCGACTCGACTGATAGAACTTATGTGTGATTACTCTTACTCCAAAATCAAGTTCTAGGTCTTTAATTATAGAGATAGTCATACCTCTATTGTTCCATGCAGCTTAGTGTTCAGTGTAATTTCCTCTTTACTATTATCTCTCATTGTTTTTTTCCTATTCATAATAGGATATCTAGTCACTCGATGAATCATGTTTTTAGTTATCTTGACTGGTCCATTGTCCAACCACATACACATATCATGAACTCGGATAAGAATAACCTTAATCCATTCATCTTTGAAACCTTGTGGAAAATCTAGGGAAAAAGTTAACCATTTGTCGACTAAATGTTTGAATTCTCCCTTCATAACTCCATCAACACATAGTTTGTTGTAGGATTTTCACAATTCACTATCACCTACTTTACCAATTTTAACCATGTAACAAGATCTTACATCGTGGATCATGAGTACCTTTGGTGGAATGGATGAGAGAGCTTCAGTCAAATCACTTTGAATCACACTTTCAGGAATGACTCAAAAATTGAGAGGTGCACATTCATCACTCCATACTAATTGAATTTGTTCTTGTTCTCCCTCCATACTTTTGACTGGTGTGGAAGAGCTTGCAGCCATAATCTTGAAATTAGGGTTTGAAAAATGAAGAACAAAGTACCTTGACAAGTAGCACTTCATACTATTCACCTTAGGATTTCCAATAGCACACTGACAAAATCTTTGATGCTAATTCTATTAAGATCAATTCTGCAACTACTTCAATCGCTGTGTAAATAGTGAAAATTGCAAGGTAAAAATGAAGAATAAACTATTCATCCTTTATAAATTTTGAAAGGTCAAGGTAGGTAACCAATAAATGTTCTACCCATTGAGTTAGTGCAATCTAGTTGTCCTTGGCTTTCTAATACAACTTGCATCCCACTCAGCTCACTAAACTCAACCATCATAGAACTTACTCAGTCAACAAGCTCGACACACACTAAAGAACTCTGCCTTAGTGTCCACAACTGGTGCTTGGCACGTATAGTGCAATTTGCTCTTCTTGGAATTTTTGTCTTCAAAATGTGTCCTAGTGCATCTTATCATATGCACATAAGGACTTTGGTACATTTCATGTTAGGAACTGATGTAAGATAAGAAATTTGGATGCAGTTCCTTACATACCTTTTTTGCTTAGTTGGAGATGATGTGATCACCTGATCCATTGGATTGGGTGACCACGACTATACTATCTTTACTGCTACATGGTTGATATTTCTTAACCCATGTCTAGTTCATCTATGCTCTAATCTGCTCAATAGTAGGAGTAGGTACTCTAGTTTTACAATCTTTCCTTGTATGACCAATTTTCAGACAACTGTGACAAACTAGGCTTCCATTCATCCAACTTTTAGACTTTCCTCTGAAATGTGTTCTTATGCAGTTTTCTGGAACATGTCCATACTCACCATAGTAATGACAACTATGTCATGTGTTGTAATCCCATTTGTAAGTATTTCCTTTTCTTGGTGATTTTTCTTGTGCCTTTGATGTCCATTGCGGTTTACCTTTAGATCTGTAATCTTGTGCTCTATGACCATATTTATGATAGTTATAACAATTACCATTGATTCTAGGTGTGGAAGGTGCATTGCTTGCCTTTGTCTTACATTCATGTACTTGATGTCCAAACTTATTACAGTTAAAGAAATAACCATTAAAGTTGGTTTTAGGATTGGACTTGCCATTCTTGCTTCGGAAAATGTTTGTTGTATGACCTGATTTCCCATAGTGGTGGCAAACAAGTTTGTTTTTTCTTGGTTTTGCATACCTTCTTTCACCTATCTTAGATGATTCTCCTTCTTCAGTGATTGTATGTTTTTCAGTGTGACCTAATCTAGAAGAATCTTTAGGTCTTCTTGATGCTTCCACTAGTTGTTCAAAGTAGCTCAAACCTACATTGTGATCATTCACTATGTTGTTAAGTTCTTTCTCAGATCTCAATTCATCTTTCAACTGACTATTCTCAAATCTAAGATTTACAATCTCCAAGCCTTTCCTACTAATCTCCTGATTCACAAGTAGCAGTTGATTTTCCATGTCAACTTGATTGACTGTCATTGTTTGTACATCATGTGTTCTTTCATCAAGTCTAATAGTCATCACTCTTTTGTCTTCTTTTTCCATAGCCTTGTCATCTTTGGCTTTCTTTTTCTATTCAACAACTTCACACATTCTTATTGATTGGGCTTCTTGTTCATTTTTCAAGTTTCTGACTTCTTCACATAGTGTACTATTCTTTTCTAGTAGATCTTCTATTACTGCATCACTCTTAATAGAATCTCCATTCTGAAATAGATTTGTGGTTTCTTCTTTCTGATAATGAGTGTCATTCATTTGTTTGGCCAAATATTTCCTTGCTGTCAAGGACTTATTTAATTCCTGTATTGCTGTCTCAAGCTATTGTAGTGCTAGCTGAATATCAACCTTTTGATTCTCAATGACTTTACCCATCTTGTAGATCTCCATCTCGAGATCTATATTCTCAAGCTGATTATGACTTTCTAGAGAACTAAGCTCTGATACCAATTGTTGGAAATACAATAATGGGAAAGCAAGATACTAAGAGGGGGTGATGAATCAGATCTTCAAATTTAAACACTTAAAACAAACTGATCCACATTCATACATATATGAATCTAATGTAATATCAAATAAAATCCACACAATGAAATAAATAACTCATAACACAAGAACCTGGTAACCCAGAAACCCAAATAGGTAAAACTTGGGTGGGGATGACACCCACAAAATTCTTCACTACTGTAGCAATAAAGTGTGCCTATTAGGGCTACAAAAGTTGATTACAAAATGCAATCTACCATGTTAAAGGTCTGCCCGGTTAAGAGCTAGAGATCATTACAATATACCTTGTGAAAGGATTTCAACTTACAATAAAGTAAGAACTCTGTTAGGAGATTTAGAAAGGTCTACTAGAACCACTCTATTAAGAGATTTTCACCTGATACAATGATTAGAATGTTTCAAGTAATGATCCTTCATTATGCACTCAGATGTTGATGATAGATCTCCTCTTTCCTGTACCTTCTATGATCTCACAATCTAATATGTCTTTTCTTTGTTGTTCACTATACTATCACTCTGCTTGATCTCTACTTCTTAACAAAATAACCCTCTGTGCATTTCACTTCAAAATGCAGTCACCACTTCTCTCCACACTCTTTTAAAATAGAGTTTTGAAGCAATATTATATATCTATTCAAGTCTGATAGTGAGATCTAGATCAATGATCAAGATCTAATACCCATGCCTCCAAGGTATTACATTTAATGATTACAATAGATCATGCATAGGATAAAATAATTAAATACATAACTAACTCCGTAGGAAAATATTAAATGCGTACATAAGTCGGCCCAAAAATCTTATACAAGTTAGCCTGAATACTTATCCTTGAAGTTTGTATCATTCCAAACATATATACAAAAACTATTCTACTCGGCACTTAACATCTCTATCGCTTGGCACTAAGTATCCTACTTGGCTCGGCATGATACAACTCAGCAACCTGAATACTGCTCGAGAATGTTGCTCAGCCTTGCATACTTTTAGCTCAGCCATAGTGATAGCCAACTAAAACTGCCTAAGTGAATGACTAAGTGTTGGTCACTAATCATCAATAGAACTTAGGGATTAACATTAAGGTCAAAAAGACAAAAGTTTCAAAGTTCAAATTTAAATCCTAACAGCTAGTTGGAAAAAAGGCTAGTTTTGGTTGTTATAGGTGGTTTGAAATTTGGGTAGAATTAGGTAATCATTGTGACTAATTTTTAATACCTATCAAATTCCTTTGAATGCATGGGGATTCAGAGAGAGGAAGGAAGAGAATGTAATGTTTCATTTTTTCAAACTAATATACACTGTTTTCTTGCAATTATTATAAAAATTTGAAAGTCTCCCTTAAAATTTCATTCCTTTGTCATGCCTTTATGAATGCAGTTCGATTCCCTTTCATTATAACACCTTTTTTAGAGTTTATGGGGTAAATTATTTCATGAGTTGGTGAATAGGTAAACAATCACTTAAAGGTGTAGGGATCTGGTGTGGATGCTCCAAGCGAAAGGGGTAGGATGGCTTGATTGAATCAAATAAAGACTTGTATTTTGGTTCAAGTTGTTATAGTGACCAGAGCTCTGCATCAAGCTGTATTTGTATTATTTTCCATGACATCATGCGTCTTTCCTTTCTTCTCATCCTTATTTTGGAAATAAATGACAATACTAAATTTCAGTACCTTCCTCATCTTAATAGTGGTGCTCACTGTCTTTCTTTACCACTATGGTGTTTACACCTCATTGTCCTTGCCATTGTAAATAATGCTCTTTTACTACAAACAACTTCTTTTTAAAGAAAATAGTGAAGTTAAAAATTCATAATTATTTCTTAACTTTTTCCACTCATACATTTGGCACTCACGCCTCAAAACTACTACTTTTTTATGATGAATCCGATGTCATTTCTAGACTTGATGCTCTTTCTTCTATTTCCAAAACTCAAGATAATATCATAATAACAGGATACCCTTGATAAAATGGAAATATTTCTACCAAAATAGTCCAAACTTATAGGTCATTTGGATGCTTCTATTACATTTACTTGTTAGTGTTGCTTTTAGTATGTTGTTATCAAATATTAATCCACTTCTTATATATATCCTTGCCTGATTCATATCTGCATCACAACTATCATGATGATAACTTGTTGCAATGAATACATTGATATATGAATATATTCATTTCACATTGATACACTCGCCATCACCAATGTTCATGTACCAGGCGACCCAAGGTGGACCCCATAATTTGAATCTTCTTAACTTGTCTATGATACCATGTGAAAGTAATTAAATTTATAGCAGACTTATGCAATAGTTGATAATTTTATTCTTTCTTGATTGCAGGATAACTTCAGAATTTATCTTTAACAAATCTTAATTTATCAATAATGATATAGTATGATGTTGAATGCAGCCGCCAATGTTCATTTATTGATACATAGAAATAGAAGATGAAGAATTGATGGTGAGTGACAAAGAATTGGTTCTCCTTATAGATATAGAATGTTGTAGCGATGAATAAGTATCTGGAACCTTTAGTACCTAGATACCAGAATTGAGTGCGCAAGGTTCTACTGATCAATCCATCACAGAGGTAATTAATGTATTATTCTTTAGGTCATGTCAATTATTCTTCAAGTCATGTTAAAGTATGTTGAAAAGGGTATCAGAAACCATAGAGTTTGTCTGGTGCTTTGGAAAAGTTGTAAGAAATCCATTAGGTGTAGTAGACATTTTGGAAAATTTGGGTGTTGGGTGTTTCTTGTGAGCCCAAAACTTGTTGAAACCTCTTTAACCCACCTTGTATACACCTAAGATATCAACCTTGGTCATTGGGAAGGTGTTTGAGGAGTTTGTGAAACATTTACTATTTGGAGAGTTCAGGGTACCTTGTATTTTCCCTTATAAGTGTAACCTAGAATGATTTGATTCCCACTATATTTATCACTTTGTATCACTTAGTGTCTCAATATTGTATTCACTTTACAATTTCATTATGCAATGAATCAGGTAATGATATTGTGCAAATGTCACCTCATTCCAGGTCAACCACACCTATATTTCCAACTTCAATGTAAAAAATATGTAGCATGCAAATATCCTCTACTGCACATCATATTGGTATATCCCTATTTTTCTCTCTTTTGTTATGTGTTTGTCTCCCTTGAAGTGTTCTTTCTTGCAGGCATTTCATAGTGTTATCATTTTCTGTAGCAAAAGATGCACATAATAGGATGTGCTAGAGGCAACTACTAGTGATAACATACCATCATTACCTAGATCTTCGCATATTGCTAGTACGGTAATGTTGCAAGCCACATTGGTGGTGACTGACAAAGAATTGATTCTCCTTAAAGATACAGAATATTTCAGCAACAAATAAGTACCTGGAACTTTCTATATCTTTAAGGGAATCAATTCTTCGTTGCTCACCATAAATGTGGCCTGCAACATTACCGTACTAGTAATATGGGAAGATCTAGGAAATGATGGTTTTTTGGCACCAGTAGTTGGTTCTAGTGCATCCTCATGTGCATCTTTTTCTATAGAAAATGATAATCACTATGAAATACCCACAAGAAAGAACACTTCAAGGGAGACAAATACAAAACAAAAGAGAGAGAAAAAGAGGGATCTACCAATATAATATATATGGTGCAGGGGCACCAAGGACATTCAGTCAAGGCATGAAGACTATGAAGACCTTAAAGACATCTAAGGCGGACCAAAGGAAGGGCATGTACAATCCAAGTCAGGGGATCAACTGGAAAGTCCTAGAACCTATAATGGTTCTCAATTGATGTAATGAATTCATTAAATTTGGGAAGTTCTTAAAGGACTTAATTATATCCTTGAAAGGATCAAATGATTGTAAAAATGGACCATTAGTGT
>MU224295.1:220285-275422 GCA_018584345.1 Thuja plicata | reverse complement strand
GAGATGTTAGATCAGAGATCAAATCCATGGAGTGGATCAAAGGAGGAGGATTTTCAGCCCTCTCACTGTCCTTCCCAAGGGCAGGCAGAAAAACCATGTTTTTATTTTAACAAATTGTGTATGAATGAAGGTTGGAGTAATGTGAGAAGGAAGGTTACTTTGGGGGACTTCTGGATCCCTAAACATTAGATTGATTGCAGGATTGCAAGGAGGACAAGCATGACAAAATCTTGGGACAAGAGTTTCTTTAGAGGAGGGGAGTATGGTGCAGGGGCACCAAGGACATTCGGTCAAGGCATGAAGACTATGAAGACCTTAAAGACATATAAGGAGGACTTAAGGAAGGGCATGTACAATCTAAGTCAGGGGATCAATTGGAAAGTCCTAGAACCTATAATGGTTCTCAATTGATGTAATGAATTCATTAAATTTGGGAAGTTCTTAAAGGACTTAATTATATCCTTGAAAGGAACAAATGATTGTAAAAATGGACCATTAGTGTCCAAGGGTGTCTTTGGGTAGTTTAGGGTTATAGGAGTATTGGAATTAAGTCTCCTAAGTATTGGAAAAACTTTGGAGTTCTTAAAAATCCAATTAATAAGGTTTTTAAAGCATTTTCATAGTTTAAAAATTCAAATATTTGAAAATAAACGGTTCGAATGTCTTTTAGAGGGAAATAGGAATTTAGTATGTTTTTAGAATAAACTAAACTCCCAACTGATAGAAGTTGGTTTTTATGGTTATGGAGAGTCTATATATATGTGTCTGGTCAAGCCATTGTGGAAGGCAGTGGTATTCTGGTTTGTACGGACAGCAACAAGAAGAATCAATAAAGACTATATTTCTTATATCTTGTAATTTATATGTAGAAACTTATGTGATTTTTTCTTGGAAATAACTACAGAGGATTCATCATACATTAGAAGGTAACCATAAACATTTTTGAATGCTTTGAGAGTCATTTTGAATGACTGTTTCTTCATATATTGCATTTTGACATTGTCTTGTACAGATTTCCTTTAATTGTTGAGATTATTTGGGAACACTAACCATTCCATGGAATCAAAGGCCTAGAATCCATGGAATGTTATTAAATTAACCTTGTATCATAGTATTTAACTATGCATATGCAGATGGGAAAGAGAAAAGAGTGATCACAGTTTGGAGAAAGGGTAAAAGTTTAGGAATGAGGGTTGCAGAAAATACAGTCTGATGCGAGGGCCATAACTTTGGATTGAACCGTTGGATCTTCATGTGCTTTGGAAATAATAAAGAAAGTCTAATTATGCACAAACTCACCAAAGGGATTGAGGAAATTCAATCTGGTTAAAAAGTTATTAACAAATGTTGATGTTAGAGTAATAGTCTATCGGGTTACTAATTTAAATCATTATGATCTAATTAGTAACTTACCTATTTACTCTAGTTTTCTTTAGCTAACCTTAGGGTTTCCCTTTTAGGGTTTCGTGATTCCTTTATAAGGATTCACCTCTTATTTTATCATTACAAAGATTGTATTGTAATTTCATTAGTGTTAATAGAATCTTTTTTCTTGCACAATGATTTTCCTGTCTCTGGCCTTTTGGCCTCCATAGCCATGCTTTTTTCTCTTCTGTCTTACTTCCTTCTCATAGTAGTTATGCATGCAGGTTTCTTGGGTTGATTTGTAGTTCAAAAAATCTAATATGGTATCAGAGCCATCTTGCTGCTGGCTGTTCAATTTTTTTCTGAAGCATTCGAGGGTTTGCAGTTTGCCAGGCTTTTTCTGGCTTCTTTATGTGGATTTAAGGGGGACCTTTGTTTCTGGTCACTTTCAGCCCAAACAGACATTACCATTGCGTCCAGAAGGCCCAAAAACCCTAGAATCCATATAAAGTTTGTCCATTTTGGACACCGGAGCATCTGGAGAATTTTTTCGGCCTCCTAAGGGCCGTACGGACATGATTTTTGAGAAAAAATAACAAAAAATGTTGTTTTTTATTGCGTTTAAAAACACGTGTAGTGTTAATTGGGTTTGGCCACCGCCGCGCCACCGGTGCTCCACCGCCGCCGGCTGGTGACCGGCGTGCCACCCCCTGCTTCGGCTCCCGTCGTCCCGGCCCTGCGCCGCTCAGCTTCCCGACCGCCCCACCGCAGCTGCTCCGCCTCCTTCGCACTATATGGCCCCATGGCCCCCGCCGCCCCTATGGCCCATGCCTCCCTCCGTGATGTCTCTACGCTCTGCCGACACCGCTCTACGGCCCTGCCACCGGGCTCACTCTGCGCGTCGCCCCGCTCAGCCGGGTTCTGCCTCCGCCCGCATAGCTCAGCCCCTGTTCGCCACCCCCGCACCGCCCGGGGCAGCTTTAGCCCTGCGGGCGAGCACATGGCATCCTGGGGGGCCCTGTTTTTTTAGCCCTAGGGGCCTAAATTTTTTTTCTGGGCCCTTTTTGACCCTCCCTGTCTATTTTTCCTCTATCTTGAGCATACGGGGGTATTTTTGCGACTTCCATATACCGTCGGAAAGCTCTTTCCAAGAAATTTCCGATGATGGAGGTTGCGGTTTTGGGTTCTACTATTTTGATAGCAATTTTTTCTGTTGAAGTCAGATGTCTCTTTTTGCCTTCCGGGAGTCATATCTGGCTCATCCGGACTCCTTTTTTGGCAAACAAGATATCTTCAGAAAGCTAGTTCAGTGTGCTATTTAGTGGTAGAGGTATTTTCTAGATTCTACTCTAAGTTTTCTCTCCTCTGCGTTTGGCAGTTTATGCCCTCTGGTGGATTGCTTGGTTCTACAGGTCCTGGGATCTCTTCTGCTGATTTCATAGTTCACTCTTCTTTCTGACTTCTGAGCTTGTATGCTCTTCTGATGCATTCTTTATTCTGTAAACACACTGAGATAAAGTGCCTTCTTCTAATTTTCTAGGATCTTGTACATCTTGTTCAATTTTTGTGCTCGCACTATGTTATAAAGTGCCATGGGGGGTTATGATGCTTTTGCCGCTTTAGGCGCATCCACTTTTGTCAAGTGAGCGTACCTTCCACAACATTAGCCCATGTTGTGTGTCTGTGACACCACCCTTTATCCTGTGTGTGTGCTTCTATTGCACTGTTGGTGTTCCTTGTTCTTCTTCTGCAGATGTTTCTGGCATTGCATTTCAGTGTTCCTGTCACCTCTCCCAGTTTAGCATTATGGGGGGGGTTCACCTATTGGTTCTATTGCTTCCTGGTTTGATTGATCAGCTCTTCAGACACTTTGTCTTCTCTACCTGGTCATGCACTTCAGTGGGGGTTCTAGCAGTATCTTCTGACAGAGTTTTCAGACATGCTTCAGAGATTCTTCTTGCTCATTCTTGTTCCTTTCTCTGGGACATCTTTTCCCTAGATTGAAGTCTTTATTTCCTTCATCTAGTTTGCTTTTATTTTTTGGGTACCTGATCAAGCCTTGTTGTCGGGACCCATCTTTCTTGCTTTCTGCAGTAGTTTCCTAGGTTTTGCTTCTCCCTAAGCTTATCTTAAGGGGGGGTGTTAGAGTAATAGTCTATCGGGTTACTAATTTAAATCATTATGATCTAATTAGTAACTTACCTATTTACTCTAGTTTGCTTTAGCTAACCTTAGGGTTTCCCTTTTAGGGTTTCGTGATTCCTTTATAAGGATTCACCTCTTAGTTTATCATTACAGAGATTGTATTGTAATTTCATTAGTGTTAATAGAAGCTTTTTTCTTGCACAATGATTTTTCTATCTCTGGCCTTTTGGCCTCCACAGCCATGCTTTTTTCTCTTCTGTCTTGCTTCCTTCTCATAGCAGCTATGCATGCAGGTTTCTTGGGTTGATTTGCAGTTCAGCAAATCTAATAGTTGACAGGTCTATCCAGAGGGCAGCAAGGTGGTGTATTTTGGCTTATTTGTTTTATAAGATTGAGTTAATGAATGAAAATGATATGAGAGGTTGTATATTGTTATGAGTGGTTGTTCCAAGGTTTTTTTAAGTTAGTTTTTGGGGATTACAAGTATCTTTGGTTTTTCTAAGCAAAGAACAAGAGTTTAGGCAGATTGCTCAATTCTGGAGTGTTAGGTGTTGTTGTAAACCCATTAACCATATGAATCCTTTATAATCCAGTATAAATAGACCTATTCTATCATTGTTTGTCATTGGGG
This sequence comes from Thuja plicata, assembly GCA_018584345.1. Taxonomy (NCBI): domain Eukaryota; kingdom Viridiplantae; phylum Streptophyta; class Pinopsida; order Cupressales; family Cupressaceae; genus Thuja; species Thuja plicata. The sequence goes on along the minus strand of MU224295.1, from coordinate 271,281 downwards.
GGAGTGAAATCATAATTGGAGTCTCTTGGAGTACTTGGTAGGTTCTTGAAGCATAGTTGAAGCATTGAGTTTCTTGGGATGAATCATTTCACTTATTGAAAACCTTGTCCACCACCCTTACCGTCTGGATCAATACAGTAGAGGATGTTTTCATGCTACATGTTTTTGGCATTAAATTTGGCAATACAGGTGGGGTTTACTTGGAATGAGGCAACATTTGCATGGGATCATTACCCGACTCATTGCATAATGAAATTATGGAGTGAACAAAATATTGAGACACTACGTGATGTAGAGTGGTAATTATGGTGGGAATCAAATCATTTTAGGTTAGACTTAGAAGGGAAATACAAGGTACCCCACACTCTCGAAATAGAAAATGTTTCACAAACTCCTCAGACACCTTCCCAAATACCAAGTTGGATGTCTTAGGTCTATACAAGGTGTTTCAAAGAGGTCTCCACAAGTTTTGGGCTCACAAGAAACAACCAACACCCAATTTCTCCAAACTGTCTACTAGATGTAATGGATTTCCCACTTTCCAAAGAACTAGACAAACTCTCTATAGTTTTTGATACCCTTTTCAACATACTTTAGCATGTCTATCATAATTTTGACACTAACAGTCTTCTTCTTATGCCACTTTTTGATGGGAATGCTATACTACCAATGGAATTACCATCATAAATAATGACACTTATTTGTCCAACATTCTACAATTTGACGCCACATGTGATAGGAATTCTATACTACTGACGGAAGAACCAACCATAAAAAATAATAATAGAAAACTGTTGGACATTCTAATATTTTGACACCTAGTTTTGATGGTGATTCTATAAAGCTGACGGTAATACCATTGAAAGAAATATTTGTTATCCGTCGGAAAATCTATAGTTTCGATGGAGATACTATATAGCCAATGGAAAAAATGTTGGAAATTTCACTAGATAACTGTCAGTGATTCTAAAGTTTCCATGCCAATGTTTGACGCTAATGAATTACTATCGACGGGCTTACCATTAGAATTGAAGTGGATAACTGTCATGAATGCTATAGTTCCAATAGGTATACTGTCAGAAATTTGTAATAAAAATAATATTTTTAGTGGTCAATTTTGATGGTAAGAGCCATCACAATGGTGATGGTTACTATTTCCATAGCAAATTCTGATGAAATAACTCTGACGATGTCATCTATGGAATAACCAATAGATAGGCATTGAATATCTAACAGATAGCCATTAGAATTAGGCCTCAAATGTACTAGTAAGGGCTTCTTGCCTCAACGATGGAGATTAACTGGTGCAATACTGGTTACACATCCAATGGATTATTCCTTCTTTATTTTCATTTGTAGATATGCATCATGATCATGTACAATCAAATTTTTCTAATCCCTATATTCTAACTAATGCTCACCTTGGGTTTTGTAAAACATCAAGTGCTTGGTGTCTAGATTCAATGTATCTACATTGAATAATTATATTGGCTCTGTGAAACTCAGTAACATGCTTTGTTATTGCTCGATGATATAGTGTGCTTAGTTTGTTAACTCTCACTCCTCAATGACTTTCTCACTTGGTAATTGACTCGCTTGGTAACTATCTTTACTTGGTGTGTGTCTCTACTTGGTGCATTATTGTATTGCTTTGTCAACTGTCTCTTTGCACTTTATCAACTAACTTTTATGAACAATATGACTTTGTCAAAACTAATGACAACATAATAACTTAGTTAGGAGTAACAATTAATGTGTCCTAAGACCTCTTAAGACCCCTTTTGACACGTTTGGACCCCTTACCATACATTAGTATATTGTAATGGGTTGTAAGAGGTCATAAGGGGTCTTTAGGGGTCCTAGGATACATTATTACCATTTTTACCCCTTAGGACCCCTTGCTATTCATAATTTTATGGTAAGGGGTCCTAAGGGGTTGTAAGCGGTCTTCAAGGGTGCTAGTATACATTAATGTGTCCAGTGACCCCTTACCATGAAATTTACCATGCATTAATGGATGGTAAGGGGTCCTAAGGGGTCGTAAAGGGCCCTAAGATACATTAATGTGTCCTAAGACCCCTTAAAATTCCCTACAACCCCTTAGGAACCCTTACCATACAATATTATATGGTATGGGTGTGCGTGCTAAAAGTGGCCTTCTTAATTAGTAGTACACTTCAACATAGTCATTGTACTTCAGTTGCATACAGAAATGAATATTGATTAATTCATCCTGTATGTCTGAAAGAGTCAACCTGTTGCCTTCTAGAAGGCTGGAGTATGAGCTTGCTCTCAGATCATTGCAAGCTCAGTGACTACAAACTAACCTAAATGAATGATTTAGAGCTATATGCTGAAAGTAAAATGTTGATTAATCTAAATGATTATGCAACTTTTTTGTTTGTCCAAGCTACTTAAGATTCAGTTTTAGAAACACTAAATGAAATGTGAGATATTTAGTTTTAAACCCAAAACAAAGTGTGCTCTATGATTAGATTTGCATGATTGCATAAAAGTAAACAACAATATTAAATAAATGCTAAGAATGCAAGAAAGATAAGACAAAAATATAGCATAATAACATTAAATAAAAAGTTAGGATCCTTTGTGAAGGAAAAGAGTTTCTCTTTTATAGAAATCTCTCTCGAATCGACGGTCGATATCAAACAAAAAGAGTGGCTCAGATTTGATTGAAGAAGCACAATCCATGTGCAAGTGATTTGATTGGTTGAGAGAGTTAGTTGACTAAACTAACTGATCAGTTATTTTGGAAACTTCCAAAACCAGTTCACAGTTAACTGAAATGTTTCCAAAATGATAGATAGATGAGAATTAGTTAACTGAGTGGAACTAGATTGTTTCTATTTTGATAATCAGTCAACTAAATTTGATGATGTCATATGAATTTTTAATAAATTAATTGATTTTGAATGCACATTTATGTTTTTTATAGTTAATTTAATTCCTTTTTTATTTAATTAAGAATTTTGTAATTTTTATTTAATTAATATGTCATAATATCAATTAAATAGTTAACATAAGATATATTTGCCAATGTAATGTGATTTTAGAAAATAATTAATTAATCAAGTAAGATGGTCAATTAGACCTAGGGTTTAGGTCAAATCAATTTAAATTTGATAATTGCCTATTTGATTTAGGACTTACGGTAATCAAGATTAGGGTTTTTTTATTAATTGTTGAGATTGGGGGTCTAGGGTTTAGTTGACCATTTTTACATGATTACATTTGCCCCTATTTGAATTGATGTGTGATCAACACATTGATTAAAAGACTTGTTAGCGAGAAGACCCATAATAGTTTGATTTGAAGTGATGAAACCATTCTTTTGAAGAAGAAGACTAAATTTGAGCTTGATTGGATGAAGATTGATCAAAAGATATAAACAGAATGCTCAGTTTGATTTGAAGCGATGAAACTGAACATCTATTGGGAACTCTTAAAACTTTTTGATTGGTTTGAATGAATAACCAGTTTGATTTGAAGTGATGAAACTGATTACCGTTAAGAGATTTGATTAGCAAGAAAATTGACTTGATTTGAAGTGATGAAGCCAATTTGATTAATGTATCTGGTTTCAATAATGAATAGCCTGTATAAGACCGATCTTGTCTTCTTTCGAGTGTATTCACCACTGTATAAGACCATTGATTAGGTTTCCTTTGATTTAAGATGATCCAACTTGATTTGATGTGATGAAGCTGAGATACCCCAAGCAATGGTGTTTTTATTGAGGATGTGATCACTGGAATGTTGATGTCTTGATCCTACCCCCTTGGGAGCGAAATCAAAATATGGCTAGGTGCCCCAGTGTTGAGAAGAAATTTGATTAAATAGATAATTAAGGAAGAAACTAATCTGATTAGAAAGAGGTCCCACATGGTTAGAACAAAATTTGTACATGATGAGAGGTCATGTTTGACTGAGATTGACCAAAAGTAAGATACATGGATTGATTAGAAGAAAAGCACGTGAGATTTCTATTGGTTAGGCAAGCAGTCAGTTTCAGATTTTGATTTTGAACCTAAAAATAGACTCAGGATAGTTGATTTAGCACCGGGTGTCATGACCACTTGACGATGAGAAGATTGATTGATTAGAATCTTAGATCCTTCACATTGGATAGAGATAAATTTATTATGCTGATTTCAACACTATGAATATGTAGATGGAGATGTAGATGCAAGACTAAAATGAATGCAACCTAAGGTGTTGTCACTGAGCTTTAGCATTGAAAATTTTCATCATTGAACATTTTTGGGACATCAGAGTCGATACAATCCTTACTGGTGCCACTACAACCATAAGAATATGAATATGACTTTCATCAGATAAGATATGGGGAACTAACATAAGCATCGAGGCACAACAGCCAAGATGACCTGAACATTATTTCCAGTTGATGTTGCAAGAGTACACCAGTATTGAGGCATTCAAAGCCAAGATAACCATGAGTGCAATCTTGCATAAACAAATAGAGAAATAATAGTCAAGGAGATAGTTTCAAACTCACCTTGGCATACAAATAAAGAGGATTGAGGGATGTGAGGCTTTTCCACTTTAATGCAGGAGCTCTTACCACATACACCGAGTTTATTTGACATTGCTAGATCATTGGGACCACACCAACAAGCATTAGCAAAAATAAAAGATTAATAAAATCAATGAGAATAGACAACATACAAAATAGAAGTTCAGCATGCTTCAACCAGTTTCAAAGTTTTCAGATGTATATGTGTACAGGGGTGTTGAGAAACACCATTGTTCTTGTGAGTGCTTTGTGTTTGATTTATATTGATCTATTGTTTACATTGGTGATATCCAATGTGAGTTAAGAAACACATATGCATCCAAAGATAGTGCTAAGAAACACTGTTGATTGTGGTGTTACGAAACACCTATTTGCTTTAGTAGTGAGTTGTCCTTCACAAATGACAAGATTACTGACTCTAGTATAATCCAAATATGTGATCAAATTGGGGACCCATGCCCCTAGTAGAAAATGATGATAATTAACTTGACTCATACTGTGAGGACAAAGCCAATTTGACTGCCCCCAAGTTATGACTCTGGATCAGTTTCAAGCCAGGAGGGTTCTCAAAAGAACCAAAGTGTCACGAAAGTGACTGAAAGCTATGTACAAACTAAAACAAAGGATTGATGCCAAGATTGAGCATTGATAGATGGAGCATTGAGTACAAGAGGTGCCTATTTACCAGGTTTTCACTTACTTGGTAGAGATTCTATTATTTGTACCATGGCGCCTATTTACCAGGTTTTCACCAAGGCACTTTTTCTTTCTTTTTCAATTTTTTTTTGTTTTTTTCCATTTTTTGATTTTTTTGTGATTGATGCATCAAGATGCCTATTGCTAGGTTTTCACCAAGATGATCATTTTTTTTAGGACTTTTTCTAATTTTTAGATTTTTTTCAGGACATTGCTATGTACATGGTGTTGATCACCAAGAATGCCTTAGGTGTAGAAATTCTTTAGATGGAGAGTGTTGATGGGATCTCAAGGTGGTTATCCTTCAGGTGTAGAGAGTCGATAGGCTCTAGAGCTGAATGCTGTAGTAATGATATAAGGACCCAACCAGTTGGGTTCAAACTTCCCCTTTTTTTCTCTATGTGACTAATTGCGGGGATTTTCTCTCAACACAAGGTCTCCCACTTGAAGTTCTCTAGGTCTGACTTTCTTGTTGTATCCTCTTCACATTATTTTCTAATAAGTTCTGAGGTGAACAAAGGCCACTTTCCAACATTCATCCAGCAGCTCTAGTTCTTGGAGTCTCAAAAATATGTACTCTTCATCTGGTACAAGTTTGCACAAAGAAACCCTAAGAGATGGTATTTCTACCTCGAGGGGTAAGACTTCTTTTGCCCCATATACCAGTGCAAATGGGGTTTCCCCTGTAGGTGTTTGGATGCTTGTTTTGTAAGCCCATAATGCAGGATTGATCTGCAAGTGCCAATCCCTTCCAGACTTGTTAACTGTATGATGTAATATTTTCAACAAATTTTTGTTTGAGGCCTCAGCCTGCCCATTACCTTTTGGGTAATAGATTAAAGAATAGTGTTGTGTGATTTTGAATTTTTCACACAACTCATCCATGGTGTTATTCTTAAATTGACCTCCATTATCAGTGATGATGGAGGAAGGTATGCCATACCGACAAATGATGTAGCTCAGAATGAACAGCAAGACCTATTGTCCTCTCGCTTTAATGAGTGGGACTGCCTCAACCCACTTGGTAAAATACTCAGTAGCTATGATAATGAACTTGTGTCCATTAGAAGATGAGGGGTGAATATGCCCAATTAGATCAATTTCCCATTGTTGAAAGGGCCAGTGTGTTACAAAAGTAATGAGATCCCTTGCTGGAGTGTGTATAAGATTTCCATGTAGCTAACATTTCTTACAAGCTTTTGCGAACTTGATAGCTTCTTTCTCCATATTTGGCCAATAATACCCTACTCTAAGCAGTTTTTGGGCTAGAGTCAGACCGTTATAATGAGAACCACAAATTCCTTTTTGGACTTCAGACAATGCATGTTTGGACTCTTCTTTTTCTAGACACCTAAGAAAAGTACTGCCTAATCCTCACCTATACAAATCGTTGGCCACAAGAACATACTGTGAGGCATTGTGTATGAGGTACCATTTTTCATTTCTAGTTAGTCCATCAGGAATGACTTGATGGTATAGGTAAGAGAAAACATGGTGATAATAGGAGGTTTCCTGTTCAATGATTGAACAGACCATTTGGGAGTCAAGGGAGTTGTAGAAAGGGAAATAGATTTCTTCAACTAGGAACTCATAGCAGAAATCTTCCTCTTTTTGTTGTGAGGACACTAATGTAGCCATGGAATCCATTGCTCTATTTTGTATCCTTAGGACTTTTTGAAATGTGATGACAGTGAAATATTTCTTAAATTCATCAACCATTCATTTATAAGGCATGATTTTTTCATCCTTAGTCTGGTATACATCATTTATTTGGTTGATCACAAGTTGAGAGTCACCATGGACATGTAACTCAAAAACATTCCATTCAAGAGCCAGTTTGATTCCGTTTACTAGTGCTTCATATTCTTCTATGTTGTTTGTACAAGGAAAGATGATCTTGTATGCCTTTGGAATGGAATAGTTTTGAGGAGTCACAAATAAAATCCCTACACTTGAACCTTGTTGCGTGAAGGATCCATCAAAGAAAATTTTCCAAGATCTATGAGTGATGTGAAAACTAGAACCATCTGGGAATTTAACATTGATTGGTTCATTGTCATGTAGTGGAGCATCAGCCTATTGATCTGCAATTACTTTCCCTTTTATTTATTTACACTCAATATATTCTATGTCAAATTCACTAAGAAGCATAACCCATTTAGCCAATCTACCAATGAGTGTAGCTTTACTTAGGAGATACTTCAAAGGGTCAATTTTAGCCACCAATTTGACTGAGTGAGCCAACATGTAGTGACACACTTTTTGAGATGCCAATACTATTTCCAGGCATGCTTTCTTGATCATAGAGTAGTTCATCTCATAGGACACCAACGTCCTAGTAATATAGTATATAACACATTCTTTCTTTTCTTCATCTTCTTGTGCTAGCAGTGCCCCTAGTGACGTTGAGGTAGCTGAAATGTATAGAATCAATGGTTTTCCTTGTTGAGGCGGCATGAGTACTGGCGGGTTAGCTAGGTATGTTTTTATTTAAGTGAAATTCTTGTCACATTCTTCACTCCATTGATAATTAATGCCCTTGCACAGCATCTTGGTAAATGGTTGTGCTCTATCAGCCAACTATGAGATGAACCTTCTAATAGACTAGATTCTTCGTTGGAGTGTTCTCATCTAACTGATGTTCTTAGGAGTTGGCATTTCCAGTATTTATTATACCTTTTCAGGATCAACCTCTATTCCTTTAGTTGAGATAATGTAACCCAACAACTTTCTAGAGGTAACATTGAATGCACATTTCTTAGGGTTCAACCGTAATTTAAACTTTTTCCATTCTATCCATGATTGGGCCTAAATATTGTAGGTGCATAGATCATTTCGTTGATTTAGCAAGGCTATCATCCACATAATCTTCCATGATTTTTTGCATCATATCATGGAAGATAGTTGTTACTTCTCTCTGATAGGTAGCTCCTACATTTTTCAAACCAAAAGGCATGACATTCCAGAAGAATGTTCCCCAGGAACATGTGAAGGCAGTCTTTTCTTGATCCTCTAGAGAAATATTGATTTGGTTGTACCCCAAGAAACCATCCATCAGAGAATACATTTCATACCCAGTAGTCATGTGTATAATCATGTCAATGTTAGGCAAAGGAAATTCATCCTTTGGACATGTTTTTTTGAGATCCCTAAAATCAGTGCAGACTCTAATGGATTTGTCTATCTTTGATACTGGTACAATGTTGGAAATCCATTCTACATAATCAATAGCTCAGATGAATCCAGCTTTGAGTAGTTTCTCTAGTTTGGCCTTAATAAGTAATGCAACATGAGGGTGCATTTTTATGAGTTTTTGTTTTACTAGTTTTACTCCAAGAGCTATTGAGAGATGATGCGTGATAAGGTCTAGATCTAAACCAGGCATATATGAGCATGTCCATGCAAATTTTAAATTCTTCTCTTTAGATAAAACTATGAATTCCTTGAGCTCTTCTACAGACAAAGATTTATCTACATGAATGATGTGTGGATGTTCCTCTGTACCAATATTCACTGGTTGAGTTGGCTCTATGAGAACTGATGATCGTTCTTGTAAATGACTAGGCAAGACATCAAGCATCCCATCCTCAAGCACCTTAGAGAGGTTTTCACCTTTGGATGCATCTTTTCTTCTTACTATTTTGGGTTCTCAAACCACCACAATGTGGTTTTCACCTTCAGACCCTTTTCTCTTTCTCATTTTTATTTTATAACTGAGATACTTGATGTCCACTTCAGTCATGCTCACACCAGTAGGTTCAGTAGGGGAAGAAGTGAGAGGTTCAGTGGCATTAAGATAGTAGGCTAAAGCATAGTCATTGGGAAATGTAGGCATTTCAACAGGTTGTCTTTGTAAGGACCAATCAATGAGTTCAGGATGCATTAGTGGAAAAGGTTCAATGGCTTTGAGGGCATTCACGGTATGTTCATCGTAGATGATGACTATTAAGTAGAGTCCTACACCTAAAACTTGTATAGATGTGTTCAAATCAGAAAGATCCCTAACAGCATCATCAAAGCCCATGTCAGGAATAGGAGGTCCTAATTTGTCCGACCTAACCTCTAAGTCTTCACCTACTTCAGGTGTGGGTACATATCATTGAACTGTACCCATCTCTATGTCTAAAGTGTCTTCTAAAAGACTGTCAAAATTATACTCATGCGAGTTTGTTTCATCATTAGGTTTCATATCTAGTACATGAGTGAAATCTACTCTTTGTCCCTAGTTTGGATGAGTTCTACCTAAAAAATCTGCTATGGTTAGACTCCTTTCTTTTGCATCTTGGTCTTGTTTGGAGGTAGTAGTCTCTGACTGATTAGAAGTTATCAGTGATTTCTCTAGAATACACTCTTCATTGTCATTAAACTGGGGTGTACCTTCATCAAAGAGAAGACCCAAAATATTGGGAGGAATGGGGAAAGGGTACACATCCTTGACACCGGAATCGTCTAAATCATCCCAGTTTCCAGTGGGAATGTCAGTGCTTTCTAATTTTGTGTTTTGTTCTTCCAAAACTTGATGTCCCTTTCCTTTATCTAGGTGATTCTTCTCTCTTTGTTGTTTCTTGGATAAGAACCTTAGACCAGTTGTTTCTCTAGGTTGTTTATAGTCAATAGAGATTGGCTCTTTAAGTCCATTTTCATTAGGTCTAATGGGTCCTTTACCCAAATAACCCATTTTACAAGCCACCTTATACCCCACACCAAATTTTTCTGGGGTATTACACGTCGTTCAACTTCATTATCTTCAGGTTCCTTATATAACCAAGCCAGAGTGGCTCTTTCCTCCTGTTCATCTTCTAATGGTGTGTTGGTTTTAACAAAGGTCTCATCATAGATTTCTTGGGGTTTTTTTGGTTTCATCTCTTCTGACAGTTTCCCATAGGACCTAGGTGATGTGGGAAGAGATGTGATTGATAGTACGGGTTCCACTGTGTATCCACCCATACCTATGTCCTTTATCTTGAGTGTCTTTTCCATTTCCTTCAATAAATTTGTAGCTGATTCAGAGATGGATGCCTCACTGTTGTGTGGGGAAAGGGTATCCGTTGCTTGTCTTAATGCATTATAGGCATAACTAGTGTCTGCAGGAACCATGAATTTGACACCATTGAATGGGAATTTGATGCACTGATGGAACATTGATGGTACTACCTACATCTCATGGATCTAGGGTCTTCCCAATAGAATTTTGTAGGTCAGCGGGAGATCTAGAACTTGGAAGGTAACATCCCTTTCAACAGGACCTTTTCAGATTGGTAAAGTTACAAGACCTTTAGAAGATCTTTCTTGTTCGTCATACGCCTTGATAGTGATTTTATTTTTAGGATCAATGACATTTTCTGAAAAGCCTAGTTTCTTGATTAACCTGTATGTGTAGATATTCAACCTTGCATCTCCATCTATCAAGACCCATCTGACATGGTGTTTATGGATCAGGACTTTGACATGCAAGGGGAGATTGTGTGGTTGACTTAAAGAGTTGTCATCTTCTTCTGAGAATGATAGGTAATTTGGTGAGGTCAAGTGACCCACCATGGATTGAAACTGATCTAGATCCAAGTCCTTAGGGATATTGGTAGTTGATAGAGATTTATCTAGGACCTCTTGGTGAGATGGAGAGAGTTTGAGCAATTTGAAGATTGAAATCTGGGTAGAGATTCTCTATAATTTCTCAATGACGCTATAGTCCACAATATTGGATGAAGTCAGTTGTTTGGACTGTGAGACTTTAGGGGTACCCACAATGTTTTTTTGCTAAGAGGTACCCAGGATTTGGATACCAATGGTTTATTGGAAGAAAATGAAGGGTTGGAAGATCCAAAACCCCCCAAGGTGACCTTTGCTTGTGCTTGAGTCACTGTGTTGGCTAATCAAGACTCTTTCTCTTTCTACTTAACGACGATGAGATTGCAATATTCAGTGAGATGGCTCAAGCATGTTGATGATGTTGTAGTCATCATTAGAATAAGTGTGATTGATTTGAGCACCTTTCTTAGAAGTTTCTCCTTTGTGATGTTCTAGGAAATGATCTTTGAATGCCTTATGATCAACATTCTTGTTGTGATTATCAACCGCAATTATTTCGTTATCAATGAGATATTGGATCTCATGTTTGAGCCTCATGCTATTTTTTGTCGTGTGTCCTTTGTTTCTATGGAATTGATAGAAATCATTATCTCTCCACCATTTAGGTTTGATTTCTAGATCATATGGTTTGGAGTTATCTGGCAATGTGATTAGCTTGTTTTCTAGTAGAGTTTTAAGTGCAGATTTATAGGACTCACCTAAAGAGTCAAAGTCTCATTTACATTTAATCCATGGTTTGTCTTTCGACAAACCGCTGGTCCCTTTAGAAGATGAGGATTTAGTGGTATTTTCAGTAGTTTTTAGGGCCTTGGAGGCACTTGTCAGATTGAAGACTGTTGGTTTTGACTAGGGAGCAGAGTAATTGACTACTCCATCATTTACCATATGCTTTTTTTTGTTCCAATATTTATTTTTGTCTTTAGAGTTGGAACCAAACTTTTCTTCCTTATAGAGGGTAATGTCACCCTTTTTAACAAGCACATCTTCTATTTTCATCGTGTTTTCCACCATTTTCTCAAAAGAGGGTGGACATTGCATCTGAAGAGGGTAGTTTAGTTTTGGAATCAGAACACTAGCAAAAATATCCATCTTTTCAGATTTAGGCATGATGCATGGATATCTAGAAAACATATTTCTCCATCGCTGAAGAAAGGTCAAAAAGGGTTCTCCTGTGTTTTTCTTCGTGTTACATAAATTAATCATCATCACAAGATGTTGGATATAGTAAGAGTATTTTTGCAATAATATATTCATCAGCTCATCAAAAATTTTTATATCAGTGGGTAACTTTGAGAACCACTCCATAGCTTGGCCACTCAAACTCTGAGGAAAGAGATGCGTAAGATATGTCTCGTCATGCATAAATTTTGTACAAAGAGCACAAAATTCTTAGATGTGATCTTGTGGATCAGAGTGACCACTGTACTTATCAAATCATGGAATGTCAACTCCATGTGAGAACGAAGGTAAGTACAAATCTTTATCAAAAGGAAAAGGATAGATTGTGTTTAAAGAAAACCTTGTGTTGGGTGTTTCCATTTCCTTTTGGAGTTTTTGTAATTCCAGTTGCATAGTTTGCATTTGTTTAATTATGAGTGTCATGGGAGTCTCTTCCTCCCTAGAAATGATATGCTCAGCTTTGAAGTGAGGTGGAAGTTGAGCACCTTCCTCTGCTAGATCGAGGAAATATTATTTCTTATCTCGATTTAGGATTGTTTTCATGAGTTTTACAAATTGCTTATCGTGGAGACAATCCTCAATCTCTTCCTCACTGGGGTCTGATGGACTCAAGGAATGTTGACTATTATGATGGTTGGTACCATTGGAGAGGTCTCTCCGTTAAGACCTACCTCTACCTTGTCTTTCTTCTAACATCTTAGGACTAGGTAACTTGTCCTCCGGAGATTGTTATCTAGGAGGAATTTGAGGATCTCCCTCAAAGAGAGGATTCTCTCCAAACAAGGAGTTTTCTTTGAATAGAAATCCCTAGTTGTCTTCTTTGTGAAATTCTCTAAAATGACTTCTATTTTGCACAGGCATAAGATAAGTTGATTCACCTGCCCGACACCGTGGTGATATCTAAAGTGTTGTCTAAATCCAAGACCAAAGAGACTAAGAGATAAACGTCCAAATGAGAATGGAGATAGCAAAGAATTTGATCTTGAGTCAAGGTTATCGAACCTACTTTCACAACTCAGAATAAGGATAGTGCAAAAAAAGATGATAAGATTGAACAAAGGACTCATTCAATTGGACAAGTATAACGACATCAGATTTTAAGACAATGATAGGTTGGACTAACAATGGATTGTAGTTGCAATGTGAACTAGCAGAAGCTTTATGACAGTGCAAATTTTAGAATAGACTGAATGTTGTAGCATAGACTGATGGAAGACAAAGTTTTGACAAGATTTTGAAACCAATTAGACAGAGTTTCGACAGAGTTTTGACAAGATTGTTGAAGTTTTAGATGAGACAAGATAGACAAGTATCCAAAGTGTTTGATCATTGTTGCTATTGTTTTAGTGAACACTCACACCAAACACATCAAGAATATTGTTTGTTGTAAAAACAAATAATAGACACACCACAATCCTAGGTAAGCTAGGGAAATATCTATTGAATTCCCACTTGAACCAAAGTTCAGCCATGCCTACTCATAGCAGACAACTTAGAAGCTTGGAGGCATGGGCTCCTCCTTACAGTGCACTCACTTCTCAAGCACACCAAGTTTCAAATCCCAAGGGTAATGACTTCCCAAGGGACTGTTGTCTCTACTAAGATCCGTGAAATTGTGGGATGTCTTAGTCAGTCTCTGACCTTCCGCCCCAATAGATAGAGGGATTTTGGTTACTAGAACAAAGTGTGTAGTCAAGGTATCTGTTCATGTGGTTATACTTGTTGCAGATTAGATCCATTATGGAGGCCTCCCAACCTATAAAAGTTACATTCTATAGGTTTTAATGCACCACAAGGGTACTGAGGGAGATCTTCTTCCCAGTATAATGCAATCAACACCTGTTCACTGTGACATTAATCACAATGACATTTTTTGTATAATGGTTTTGAAGGGCTTGGCTTTAGCCTGTTACCGGTTGGGAAATCCACTCTCGTTGACTTTGTTAAAGCACTCGGGAGGTAGCCACACTAAAGGATTTGTATGGATTTCTCTTTCACCCAAGATCTGTGAAGGAAAGGGGAGAGGATACATCCATGCAATTCCTTGGGTTTACAAAACTAAAAGACACTTCAAGTAGAATAAGAAAATGACAATAATGTTTCTAGATTTCTGATCATCCCAAAAGTGTGAGACCATAGTTTCCTGACATTATTGTCATTCCTAAAACATAAAAAAAATGTTTATTTTAAGAAGTCTTGCATGTGGGTCCCAATTTTAAGAAATCAAAAACAAGATGCAAGTAAAATGTTTTGCATTCTATCGATCAAAGGCAACCTGCATAATCAATTTGTGAGTAGTTTGTGTTTAATTTTTCTTTGATAACATTCTGCAAACCACTATTAGGTTGTATGCAAAAGATAATCACATGAACATCAAATCCAAAGATTAGTCCACATTATCAAATTCAGGTTAATTAGAAAATAGATCACATATTCAAAAAGTAGATAGAAAATCATCTAGTTTCAAAAACAAATTGCAAAGAAAAAGGTGATCGTATGAGCCCGTATGAGGCCCGTACGAGGCTTTGGAAGCTACAGAAACAAGGATTAGATAGGAACAGTCATGAAAACCTACAATTTAGGATACCTCTAAGATTCCAAAACCAAAAACTAAATCCAACCCAAAAATCTTTGGGAAATTCTACCCAAAATAAAAAAACATTGCACCTAATTTGGAGTTAAAACAAGCAAGATATGAGCTCTTAAAGTCAGACTGCAAATTGGAAAAGCTTATTAGTGAAGGCTAAGAAAATTCAAACCTTTACTGATGTCAGCAAGTCATGAGGTTTAATTTGGTGGTTTTATACATATCACATAAAGCTAATATCGATGTTTAATGATGGTTAACTAAATGTCAAATTTAATGTATGAGAAAATGAGGTTGAGTGGCCATTGGTTTATGTTTGGGTGGTGGGGTGGCTGAGCAGACATGGAGGTTGGGTTTGGCAGAGTGTTTTAGTAGAGCTAAGGGTTAGTGGTGGAGCTGCAAGTGGGAGAGGAGCTGTAGGTGATGGGGAGACGGAGTAGATGGCGGAGGGCGCAACTAGGAGCATTGGTGGAGGGGAAGTGAGTGGGTGGCGCAGCAGAGGGGCGGGAGGAAGGGTTTAGGTGGTGGAGCAAGTGTGGAGGGTGGTGGGTGGGAAGATTCGAGGTGGGCTATGTAGAGGTTTGGAAGTGGAGGTGGCAGGTGATGGGGGTTTGGGGAGGTAGGGCTGCGCGAGGAGGGAGTGAGTGGGAGGTGGTTTGCAGGCAGTGGAGGAGGGAAGAGTATAGTGTAGCACGATAGAGAAGGTGGTAGGTTGTGCAAAAAAGGAGGCTTCCACATGGGAGGAAGGGTTGGAGAGTAGAGGAAGTGGTGGAAGGGTGAAGCGGTGGTGGGTTTAGTAATTTAGTCCCACATGCTATGTGTGCGGACATTTAAGTGTTGTAAATAAGCAAACACATACATAGCATTTTGAAGTAAAACTTGAGACTAGGTGTGTGTTGTGAATGATAGGTTGGAGTTAACTATGTGATGAAAGCCCAGTTTGAACTGCAAAGTAGAAGGTTAAAATGCACACAATAACAAAAAAATTTAATTTAAAATTATGTCTACTACATCGGTTTGTGTGCAAATAGAGAAGAACTATGTCTTGATTTGTGTGTAGAGGCCTAACAGCCTCTGTTTGCAAAAAAAATTTGTGACAAATTTAATTTTTAGAAAAGGTAGGTGTGTTTATAGTCATTTCAAATTTAAACAATGACCCAAACGCAATGGTGGACCTAGATTTTGCTCAAAATGAATGGAAAAAAAAATTAAAAATAGAATTTAATAATGACACCTAAAATTGATTTTCAACCCCACGGTGGGTCCCATAAATGCGCATTCTAAAAGTGGCCTTCTTAATTAGCAGTAAACTTCAACATAGTCATTGTACTTCAGTTGCATACAAAAATGAATATTGATTAATTCATCATGTATGTCTGAAAGAGTCGACCTGTTGCCTTCTAGAAGGCTAGAGTATGAGCTTTCTCTTAGATCATTGCACGCTCAGTGACTACACACTAACCTAAATGAAGGATTTAGAGTTATATGATGAAATTAAAATGCTGATTAATCTAAATGATTATGCAACTTTGTTGTTCATCCAAGCTACTTAAGATTCAATTTTAGAAACACTAAATGAAATTTGAGATATTCAGTTTTAAACCCAAAACAAAGTGTGCTATATGATTAGATTTGCATGATTGCATAAAAGTAAACAAAAATATTAAATAAATGCTAAGAATGCAAGAAAGCTAAGACAAAAATGCAGCATAATAACATTAAATAAAAAGTTAGGATCCTTTGTGAAGGAAAAGAGTTTCTCTTTTATAGAAATCTCTCTCGAATCGATGGTCAAGATCGAACAAAAAGAGTGGCTCAGATTTGATTGAAGAAGCACAATCCATGTCCAAGTGATTCGATTGGTTGAGAGAGTCAGTTGACTAAACTGACTGATATGTTATTTTGGAAACTTCCAAAATCAGTTCACAGTTAACTGAAATGTTTCCAAAATGATAGATAGATGAGAATCAGTTAACTGAGTGGAACTGGATTGTTTCCATTTTGATAATAGTCAATTGAATTTGATGATGTCATATGCATTTTTAATAAATTAATTGATTTTGAACTCGCATTTATGTTTTTTATAATTAATTTAATTCCTTTTTGATTTAATTGACAATTTTGTAATTTTTATTTAATTAATATGTTATAATATCAATTAAAAATTAACATAAGATATATTTTCCAATGTAATGTGATTTTAGGAATTAATTTATTAATCAAGTAAGATGATCGATTAGGACCTAGGGTTTAGGTCAGATCAGTTCAAATTTGATAATTACCTATTTGATTTAGGACTTAGGGTAATCAAGATTAGGGTTTTTGATTAATTGTTGCAATTGAGGGTCTAGGGTTTAGGTGACCATTTTTAGGTGATTACAATGGGTTTGTAAGAGGTCATAAGGGGTCTTAAGGCATCCTAGGACACATAAAAGACCCCTTACCATATTTTAGTATATGGTAAGGGGTCCTAAGAGATCATAAGGGGTCTTAAGGGCTCCTAGGGTACATTAATTTGTCTTAAGACCCCTTATAACCCCTTAGGACCCCTTACCATGCATTAATGTATGGTAAGGGGACCTAAGGAATCATAAGGGGTCATAAGACACATTAATGTGTTATACAACCCCTTAGGACCCCTTACCATGAATTAATGTATGGTAAGGGATCCTAAGGGATCTTAAGGGGTGCTAGAACATATTAATGTGCCCTATGAAACGTTAAGGCCCCTAATGACCGCTTACCATACATTAGTGTATGGTAAGGGTTTGTAAGGAGTCTTAAGGGGTCCTATAACTCCTCAAGACCCATAACCATACATTAATGAAATGTAAGGGGTCCTAGGACATATTAATGTGTTCTACAACCCCTTAGGACCCCTTACCATACACTAATGTATGGTAAAGGGTCTTGACTGGTCTTAAAGGGTCCTAGAACACATTAATGTGTCTTAGGACCCCTTAAGACCCCTTATGCTCTCTTAATTCCCCTTACCATACACTAATGTGTGGTAAGGGGTCCTAAGTGGTCTTAAGGGGTGCTAGGACACATTAATGTGTCCTAAGAGCACTTAGGACCCCTTACCATACATTAATGCATGGTAAGAGTTCCTAATGGGTCGTAAGGGGTCCTAGGACACATTAATGTGTCCTAGGACCCCTTTTGACCCCCTTAGTACCCCTTACCATACATTAATGAATGGTAAGGGGTATTTATAGGCCCTAGGACACATTAATATGTCATGAGACCCCTTAATAACCCTTACGATCCATTAGGACCCTTTACCATGCATTAATGTATGGTAAGTGGTCCTGAGGGGTCTTATGACACATTAATGCTTTATCATAAGGGGTCCTAGAATATATTAATGTATCCTAAGATCCCTTAAGACCCCTTACACCCTCGTAGGACCCCTTACCATACATTAGTGTATTACAAAGGGTTGTAAGAGGTCATAACGGGTTGTAGGACACATTAATGTGTCTTAGGACCCCTTACAACCCCTTAAAACCCCTTACCATGTATTAATGCATGGTAAGGAATCCTAAGGGGTCTTAAGGTGTCCTAGGACCCCTTATGACATCTTATAAACCCTTAGGACCCCTTACCATACATGGGTGTATGGTAAGGGGTCCTAAGGGGGTTGTAAGGGGTCTTAAGGGGTTTTAGGACACATTATTGTGTCCAATGACCCCTTAAGACCCCTTAGGAACCCTTACCATACATTACTACATGGTAAGGGGTCGCAAGGGGTCCTAAGTAAGATTAATGTGTCCTAGGACCCCCTACATCCCTTTAGAACCCCTTACAAATCATTAAGGTATGGCAAGGCGTCCTAAGGGGTATTAAGGGGTGCTAGGAGACATTAATGTGTCCCAAGACCCCTTACAACCCCTTAGGACCCCTTTCCATGTATTAATATATGGTAAGGGATCCTGTGACACATTAATGTGTTCTATGACCCCTTATGACCCCTTAGGTCCCCTTCAGATACATTAGTGTATGGTAAGGAGTTGTAAGAGATCATAAAGGGTCATTGGACATATTCATGTTTCCTAGGACCTATTAAGACCCCTTATAACCCCTCATCATACATTAGTGTTTGATAAGAGGTCATAAGGGGTCTTAAGTGGTCATAAAACACATTAATGTGTCATAGGACCCCTTAAGACCCCTTATGACTTCTTACCATGAATTAATGCATGGTAATGGTTTCTAAGGTGTCATAAAAGGTCTTTTAATATGTCCTAGGATCCTTTAAGACCCCTTACTATGCATTAATGCATGGTAAGGTTCCATAAGGGGTCCTAGGACACAATAAAGTGTTCTAAAATCCTTTATGACCCCTTTGGACCCCTTACCATGCATTAATTTAAGGTAAGGGGTCTTAGGAAATGCTAATGCATTGTAAGGGGTTCTAAGGGGTCTTAAGGGTTGCTAGGACACATTAATGTACCTTAAGGCACTATAGAACCCATTAGGACCCCTTACCATACATTAGTGTATGGTAAGGGGTCCTAAGATGTCATAAGGGGTCGTAAGGGGTCCTAAGAATAATTAATCTATCCTAAGACCCCTTACGACCTTTTATGATTCCTCATCATACATTACTATATAATAAGGGTTTATATGGGGTATTAAGGGGTCCTATGAAACATTAATGTGTTATAGGACCCCTTAGAACCCCTTACCATACAATAATGCATAGTAATGGGTCCTAAGATTCCATAAGGGGTGTTCTAGGACCCCTTAGGATCTCTTACCATACACTAATATATATTATGGGGTCCTAAGGGGTCATAGGACACATTAATGTGTCCTAAGACCCCTTACAACCCCTTCACATAAACTAATGTATGATAAGGGGTCATAAGGGGTCTTAAGACACATTAATGTGCCCTATGACCTCTTAAGATCACTTAAGATCCCTTTCCATGCATTAATGTAAGGTAAGGGGTCATATCGGGTCATAAGGGGTCTTATGACACATGAATGTGTCCTAGGACCCCTTATGACCTCTTATGACCCCTTAACCCTCTTACCATTAAACAATATATGGTAATGGGTCCTAAGGGTTCATATGGGGTCTTAAGGGGTCCTAGCACACATTAATGTGTCCTAAGACCCCTTAAGAACCCTTATTTCCCCTTACCACAAATTAATGTGTCTTAGGACCCCTTCAAACCCCTTAAGATCCCTTAGGACCCCTTAAGACCCCTTACCATACACAAATGTATTGTAAGGAGTCATAAGGGGTCTAAAGGGATCCTAAGACACATTAATATGTCCTAGGACCCCTTAAGACCTCTTATGATCATTTTAGACCCCTTATCCTACACTGATGTATGTTAAGGGTTTGTAAGGAGTCCTAGGACACATTAATATGTCCTAGTACCATTTATGAGCTCTTACGACCCATTACTATATACTAATGTAGGAGATTGTTACTAAGGGGTTGTAAGGGGTATTGAGGGGTCCTAGGACACATTAATATGTCTTACGACCCCTTACAACCCTTTAGGACTCCTTACCATACACTAATGTATGGTAAGGGGTCCTAGGATGAATTAATGTGTCATGTGGCCCCTTAAGATGCTTTAGGAACCCTTCCCATACATTTTTGTATGGTAAGGGTTTGTAAGAGGTCATAAAGGGGTCTTAAGTGAACCTAGGACACATTAATGTTTCCTAGGACCCCTTACCATACACCAATATATTTTAAAGGATCCTAAGGGGTTTTAAGGTGTCTTAGGACACATTAATGTGTCCTAGGAACCATTAAGACCCCTTAGGACCCCTTAACATATAGTAGTGTATGGTAATGGGTCCTAAGGGGTCATAAGAGGTCTTAAGGTGTCTCGGGACACATTAAGACCCCTTAAGACCCATTAGGATGTCTTACCATACATCAGTGTATAGTAAGGGGTCATAATAGGTCATAAGGGATCATAAGACACATTAATGTGTCCTAGGACCCTCTAAGACCCATTAGGACCCCTTAGGACATCTAACCATACATTGGTGTATGGTAAGGGGTCCTAAGGGGTCTTAACGAGTCCTAGGAAACAATAATGTGTCCTAGGACCCCTTAAGACCCCTTATGACCTCTTATGACCCCTTACCATACACTGATGTATGGCAAGGGGTCCTAAGGGGTCATAACGAGTCTTAAGGGATCATAGGAAATAATATCTCTTAGTACCACTTAAGACCCATTACAACCCCTTATGACCTATTACCATACAATAATATATGGTAAGGGGTCCTAAGGGGTCTTAAGGGTTCCACAGACATACTAATAATTCTAAATAACAACAAATAACCAATCAAAAGTAAAATATTTCACCAAATGCAACATTGCACAATATTTTCACATATATAGGGCATATGCCATATAGGGCATGTATGATTTTAAATGAATTGGGATCCACCAAGCCTAAGGCTTGGATTTTCATTGAGAATCCAACCCAAAGGCTTGGAGGATTCAAATAGGTCCAAGACATATTTTCTAGCAAACATACAAAAAAATCACATTTTTTTGTGTGTGCTCTTTGTCAAATTTGCATGTGATTCAACAATGACAAAATCAAATGACATGATGTTCTAAATATCTTTTTTAGCTATCTAACCATATAATTTATTATGAATTCTTATTATGTTAAGATTTTCATCTGTAATTTCCTTTGTAAGTATGTCTATTTTTTGCCAAAAACCAACGTCTAGTATTTTGGGCATAGATTTTGGCTCGTTTGTCCAATTTTCAAACAAGTTACTTTTTTAGAAACTAGACTCTATTTTAGACACTTCTAAAATGATTTTTGATTAGTTCCCAATGATTTCTAGGGGGAACACGCACAAATTTCACATTTTGAGAATTATTCCACTTCAAAAATTTGAGGTCTTAAGGGGTCTTAGGACACATTAATGCTTTGTTGTAAGGGGTAATAAGAGGTCATAAGAGGTCATAAGGGGTTTTAGAACAAATTAATGTGTCCTACGATGTCTTAAGAACCATTGTTGGCATTGTGATGGATTTTGGTGAGTGGTCACATGTGATTTCTTTTTTGGTTGTGCTTAATGGAAACATAGCCACAACACATGTCTAGGGCAATCAGCGAGGTCATTGTTTGATTGGTAAGAAGAAATCAGCTAAGTGTAAAGAGTGATGAATAGGAAGAACAACTACAGATGGAGATTTTTGTATTAGTCAAGTTTGAGTTGGAATTGAGTGAATCGGTCATAGAAATAACATGTATATGATCATAAGATATCATGATTACAAATGTAACTTATTTGGACAATTAGTGTGCATACATCACAGTGGTAGAAGAGGCTATAGGTTAAAAGGACTAATTTCTTGAGATACCGATGGTAAATCTTAGATTGGTGAGTGGAATGGATCTTGTGGTGTGTATAATTTATATGGTGACATGTATTAGATGATAAGGATCTGACGAGTTGTATTTTATACGCTCGAGGAAAGCATGTAGGGAAGATTCTAGAAGAAATTTGGAATGGTCAAAAGGTCTTTGACTATTCTTGGGAATATCACATGAAAATCTTATTATGGATTGAGGTGGTGCTATAAAACATTTTACTACATCAAGATATGTGTTTTGGAAAAGATGTATTTGAGCAGGAAGATTGAAAGCTTAATTTTTGTGAAGGTTAAAGCAGTGTAAGTTGAGTATTTATTGAGAAATATAATATTTTGGGTGATGATTGTGTGAAGCGAAATTCATGATTTCTACGGTTTTGATCAAGGTTTTGAGTAGAGTTAAATCAGAGAGTAGAGAGCATATTGGATCTGACAGGAAAGGAGTGCTACATCCAGAACATTACTTGTTGCTCCCTAATAGTTGCAGCAAGCAAAATCCCTTAACCGGGTGGATCTAAACAGGTGCTCTATTATAAATACCTTACCTGGGTGGAATCATAGAAAGATTTTTAAATGCTCTAGAAAGGTATATATAAACTGATCTCATTATACTCCTAACAATGTACTAGTCACTACTAACAAAGTGAACCCTCAGAAAGAGTATTTGTAAGCTCCTGAAAAGACAAACCTTTTTACTGCAGTGAAGGGATTATCGGTGTCATGATCCACACCATGGTTTTCTCCCTCTAACCAAGGGTTTCCAAGTAAAAATTAGTATGTTATGTGTGATGCATGTGTGGATGTCTGATGTTATTTACATTTATTTCATTACATTAGTTATATGTTTTTTTAATTGGAAGTTTTTGCTAAAGTTAATCAAACCTGTGGTTGAATTAGTAGGATACTTGTTTGTAATGACTAACCCCCCCTCTTAGTACCTCCAAATACTAAAAATTTGTATCATAGCTTTGGTCCTCTTGGTATTGAACTTAACCGCTTGAGGAGAATATCCCTAGAAACCAACACGGAGAGTTAAAGGTATGAGAAGTAGCTTGAGGATGAAAACAAAGTAATCATTGAACTAAAGGAAAAGATGAGGAACTCTATTGCAAGAAGAAGAGAACTTACTGAGAAATTGAGGGAAAGCTAAGATGACATAGAGAAATTATCAGAAGCAAGTGGGTCTGAATAAAATGAGGAAGCTATTCCAGATCTGATGAAGGAAAACCAGAAACTGACTAAGAAAATATCAAATCTGAAGGTCAAGCAATCAGGATGTTTGAAGATCTTTAAGAAAGAAGAGTTGTGGAGGATGCAATAAAAATTGATGAAGGTGCCCAAAAGGCAAAAGATGAAGAACTTGACAAACAGATATAGGAATATATTTTATTTCAAATTCAAATGCAAGATACTACTAAAGAAAGACTGTAGGTTATAAGTGAGAATGAAATATTGAGTGATTGAAGAAGGAATTGACTGAGAAAGAAACCAATGAGAAACTAAAACAATACAAAGAGATCTCATAGAATGTTGATGAACAACTAAAAAGAAAAAGAATAAATAAGGATAAAAATGGTCTTGGATACACTAATAAAGATACATTTGAAGTTGGAGAATCATTTGATTCTAGAGTCGAGAAGCCACAACAAAATATGAAGGTATATTCAAGAAATTTTGCTAAGAAACCTGACAAACCTATCTACTTTAATTGTGGGAAGGTAGGTCATACAAATAATGTTTGTAGGATTCAACCTGTTAGACCTTACACTTTTGATGGATATTGATACAATTGTAACAAGTATGGTAATATTGTATATGAGTGTAGATTTGACTCTAGAAGTAGATCCAGTGGTCGTAACTTTGATGGATATTTTTATACATGTAATAAACATGGTCATAAAGCTGAGGGTTACAATTCTAAATTGAATGTTCCTAGGTCTCCATTCAAACTAGTATACCCTTATGGAAGAGATAGAAAATCCAATGTCACATGTTCATTATATGGTAACTATGGTCATCTAGTTGTAAATTACAGAATGAGAACTTAGAGAGGAAATTTCGGACCCTGGAAGTCAACTAGTATGGCATGTTTTGTCTATCAAAGAATTGATCATCTTGCAAGAGACTGTCGGTTTAGGAACCAATCACCCAACCAGTCAAAAGACAAAAAGATTAAGAAAATTATTGATGCAGAGGAAGTCATTAGTGAGATGAAGAAGACATGGGTGAAGAAAGAATATAACAAGGAAGAAAACAAGCCATCTAAGAGAAATTCACCATACTCTGGTGCAGAGGATTCATCACCAAACTAAGTCTACTTTGGCTTAGGGGAAGCACATAAAGAAGAATCATTTACTGATCCCTTTGATATAAGAGTCATAATATCTTTCTGTATATTGAGATGCATATTGATTTTTTGGAAAATCCTAATGAAGTGTTGAGGTTATATATGTTTATAAGGTGATAGAATTAAGTTTTTGTTCCAAGTAGTCATACAAGTTGTAAAGGCACTATTCAACCTTTGGAATAGACTATTTTATCGTTAAAAGTGCAATGAATATTTTCTCAAGGATAAATAAGGATAAAGTGAGTTCATTAGAGAGTTGGGAGAGAATTTTAATAATGATATGAGGGGTTACTTTAAATATTTTTAGTTAAAAATGTATCAAAGAGAAATAATCCCAACTAGTATTGTAGAGGAATATAAAGAACACATTTATTTTCTTGTTGATATTGACACTTGTATTTCACAAGTTGTGCAACCAAGAACATCTTGGGTTCCTACCATGGGTTATGAGGTAGATAGCAATCTAGTGAGACTACATTCATATGCACTTCTGTCTAAACCTATAGATGCTATCACACCTAGGTTTGGTATTTATAAAGAGGTTGTTCCTAAGATTCAGATGGAACTGAAAAAACCAATAATATAGAGAAAGACAAGGATAATGATTGAGAAGCTAACATGAATCATTGGAAATACATAGTTTGGTACTTCTACTACAAAATAAATTGATGTTGATAAATTGGCACAAGATACTGTTGGAGATTTGATTCTGAACAGTTGATTGATTGTATGTTTGTCATTGATGACAACATATAATACACAGTAGTACTTCTGTATGTACTTATCCATATGATGAAATGAAGACCAGTCTGGATAGATACTTTTTGTTGACATGTTTAATATGCTATGTTCATACATGCAGACCCAGATATGAAGTTGTAGTAAAGTTATGTAATTCTGTTAGTGACGGTTATAGTTCTGGAGGAATAACAGTTTAAGGCCAACATATGTAACATGTTGATCGAGTTGCACCTATCTTCAAATATGTGTGTGTATATTCATGATGAGATATGAGTTGTTGATATTAATCTAAATGTGCCAAACGTGTTTCAAGAAGATTGCAATGTTATGGCCAATTTGGTGAAGCCGACTTAGTGAAGAAACGCATCTGTTCAGTATTGACTTGCACACTTAGTAGAGCAATCAAAGATGTTATGAAGAGTTTTCTAATAGGTCCCATGATCTCATACTTGGTGTATATATTTATACAAGGTCATTTGTGATAAGAAGAGTTGTGAAAGCTAGAGATTGACAAGGAGAGCAGAGTGTTGATACAGCAGAGCTATATTTATCATATGTTGATAATATAGATGTTTATGTTGAAGCATTCATAATTCAGATTAGATTGTTATATTTCTTTACAAGAGGTTAAAGCATCGGCACATAAAAGGAATTGATCAGACAAGTAGTGTCACATATAATAGTTCATCTTGTTGATACAGTGTGTATAATTTATCCAGAAGGTTGTAGCCTTCACCACTTGGATAGTGATTCCTTGGATAGTGAGTCCACCACCCCTAATAGGGTTATTATAAAAGACTCCTAACAAGGTCTGACCCTTAACCAGGTCAACTATACTACTACATTGTATTGTACAACTCCTAATAGGGTTGAAGAATCTTTTAACAGGGATTACTATAAATAGTATAGTTCTTTATGGGTGCTAGTTCCCATCGGGGTTTTTACCATTTGGTTTCCCCATAATCAAATTGATGTGTTGTGCAATGTGTTATCTGAATGTGCATTTAGTTTATATCAGACAGAATTAATAAGTATAAAAGATTTGAAGTTTCTGACAACTGATTCACCCCCCTCCCTCTCAGTTTTCCTTGAAGTATTCTATCAATTGGTATCAGAGCCAAGTGCCTTGGAGAAGAAGCCTAACAGCTTAAGGTAGATCAGATGGCATACTTTAGAAAAGATAGCCCTAAGTTCGATGGATAGAACTATTTGGATTGGAAGAACAAAATGATAACACATCTACAGTGCATTAGATTTGAGATCTTTGAGATTTCTACACAAGAGGTTGTAATTCCATCTCTGAAAGACCTTACAAAGAATGATGCTACCAGAAGACAGAAGGAAACATTTACCAATAATGCAATTTCTAGAGAAGCCCTAATCAGCGCCCTATCTGACAGTGAATTTTTGGAAATCAAGAAGACTGACAGAGCATATATCATATGGAAGTATTTAGAAGACATTTTTGAAGGATATGTTCAAGAAAAGAATGCATGCAGGAAGACATGGAAGAAGAAATACAACAGCCTTGAGATGTTGCTTGAAGAGAAAATTAGAGATTATAATTAGAGGATAAATGAAGTAGTATCTAGAATCAAAAACAATGGAGGAGAAATATCAAAAGAAGATATAATGGATAAGCTATTAACCACCTTGACATCAGACTATGAAAAAAAGATCAGTATTTTAGAAGAAACTATGCAATTTTCACAAGACGTCAAGAAAGAGACTTTGATCAGCAAACTTTTTGCATTTGAGATATCAAGATTGTAAACTAAACCCAAGAATGAAACAACCTTCAAAGCTTCAATCCACGGTAAGAAATCCTCACACATCTCTAGTCATAATGAGAATGAAGAAACTAATGAAGAACTAGAAGAGATAATTGCAATGACTGCTAAAAGAGAAAAGAAAGCAAAAGGAAAGTATGAAGGACAGCTTCCATTGAAGTGTTTTTCATGTAATAAGATTGGTTACTTTGCATCTAAGTGTCCCATAAGAGTCAAGAAGTTCAGATCTCATTACAAACCTAAGTATAGAAAAGAATTCTACCATGCTAAAGAAGGTGCAACTGATGAAGATTCAGGAGAAGATGAAATTGGATTCATTTCCCTTAAAGACATGGAAAGGATGCTCAAAGTTATGGACATTGCAGATAAAGAAGAAGATCATGAATTAGCCTTAATTTCCAAAGTAGATGTCATAACTGATTGGATCATTGGCAGTGGATGCTCACACCACATGACAGGTGACAAAAATATATTTGTTCATCTAGACAAATACAAAGGTGGTATGGTTAGATTTGGAGATAACACTCCTAAACCTATTGTAGGCAGAGGTTCCATCACCTTGGATGGAAAGAATAAGATAGATGATGTTCTATATGTTTATGGATTACATCATAACTTGTTGAGTGTTGGACAGCTACTTGACAAAGGCTATCATTTGGAGTTCAAAGACAACAAGTGCATTATTAGCAACAAGGATGGAGACATGATTGCATCAGGCTCCAAAACAAAAGGTAATGTTTTTCAGCTTAATTCTATGTAAGTTGTTTTGTTGCAAAAGTGGATGACAGTTGGTTATGGCACAAGAGACTTTGTCATATCAACTTTGATAATATAGTAAAGATCAGTAATGTCAAGGTAGTTAGAGACCTCCCAAGCATTGTAAGACTAGTTGACTAAAATTTGCAGGGAATGTGTTATGGGTAAACATGTAAGGAGTTCCTTCAAAATCAAGCAGACCTCAGCTAAAAACAAGTTGGACTTAGTGCATATAGATTTATGCGGTCCTACTCAAACAAGATCATACTATGGTGAAAGGTAATTTATTCTATTTGTTGATTATTTTTCTAGGATGATGTGGGTTGCATTCTTAAAGGAGAAATCAGAAGCCTTTGAGAAGTTCAAAATATTCAAAGCTAAGGTTGAGAATGAATCTGGATTAAAACTAAACTGTTTAAGATTAGATAGAGGAGGAGAATTCACCTCTGACCAATTTTATGACTATTGTGAAGAACATGGAATAAAAGGGTAGTTGAGTGCCCCTAGAATACCTCAGAAAAATGGAATTGATGAAATGAGAAATAGGATTATAATTGATACAGCGTGCACCATGATGATTGAAGGAAAAGTGGCACACATGTATTGGAGAGATGCAGTGAACACAGTAGTGTATACTATCAACAGAACACAATTGAGACCAGGTGTGGACAAGACACCCTATGAACTTTGGTTTGGTAATGTACCCACAGTAAAATATTTTAGAATATTTGGCAGCAAGTGCTACGTCAAGAGAGATGACAGCATTGGTAAGTTTGATGCTAGAAGTGATGAAGGTATTTTTCTTGGTTACTCTACAAAAAGAAAAGCTTACAGATGTTTCAATTTAAGATTAAAGAAGATAATTGAAATCATGCATGTTAAGATTGATGAAAAGTTTATGATTCAAGAGAGGTACTATGAATATGCACCTTTGATTGAAGAAGAACCCAGACCTAACAGTGGAGATACTATGATTGAATAAATGTTTGATTGAATTGATGTCTCAAGCAATGAACCTGATTCAAGCAATGAAGAAAAATAGATTACAAAGGAAGAAGTAACACCTAAGGTTCCTAATTTTACATCCAGATACCACTCTAAAAATGATATCATTGGAGATCAGAGCAGCAGTGTTTTGACTAGATCAAAAGAAAAGAATTTAACAGTGGATGAAGAGGTATGTTTACTTTCACAAATTGAACCTTTAAGTGTTGAAGATGCTTGTAATGATTCTGATTGGAAAATTGCAATGAAACAAGAATTAGATCAGATAATCAAGAATGACACATGGGAATTGGTTCCTAGACCAAGTGATAAAAATGTGATTGGAACAAAGTGGATTTTTAGAAACAAAATGAATGAAGAAGGTACAGTAATAAGGAACAAAGCAAGATTAGTATGTAAAGGATATGCACAGAAAGAAGGAATAGACTACACTGATACATTTTCCCCTGTGAGCAGACTGGAAGCCATAAAATTGTTCTTGGCATATGCAACAATAAAAGATTTTAAAGTTTATCAAATGGATGTCAAATCAGCTTTTTTGAATGGTGACTTAAAAGAAGAAATCTACATAGAACAGCCTGAAGGATTCAACCTTTCAAATAAACCAGACATGGTATGCAGACTAAAGAAAGCACTCTATGGACTCAAACAGGCCCCAAGAGCGTGGTATGAGAGATTAGATGGTTATCTCACTAAGATTGGATTCAAGAAAGGAGCAACAGATTGCAACTTGTTCACAAAAGAAACACCTGATGGATTACTATTAGTTGCCATATTTGTTGATGACATTATCTTTGGTGGTAATGACAAGCTCAGTAAAGCATTTGCAAAAGAAATGCAAAATGAATTTGAAATGAGTATGATTGGTCCTATAAAATACTTTTTGGGATTAAATGTAAAGAAAAAAAATAAAGGAATATTCATTAATCAGTCAAAATATGTGAAGGAAATATTGAAAACCTTTAAGATGGAGGATTGCAAGCCAGTATGCACTACTATGATCACAGGAAGTAAACTTTCAAAAGATGATGACTCCACAGTAGTTGATAAAACATTGTATAAATCTATGATTGGAAAACTTATTTATCTAACTCAATCAAGACCTGACATATCTATTGCAGTTGGCATTGTTGGAAGATTTATAGCTGAACCCAAGAATAACACTTAATGGCAGTCAAGAGGATATTCAGATATCTTAAGGGAACTATAGACTATGGTTTATGGTGTCCTAAATTAGAGAATACACAACTTCATGTGTATACTGATGAAAATTGGGCAGGTTTTATTGATGACAGAAAGAGCACTTTAGGAGCAGTAGTATTTCTTGGAGAAAGGTTGGTATCTTGGGCAAGCAAGAAGCAAAATTGTATTTCTCAGTCAACGGCTGAAGCAGAATATGTTGCAGCAGCACTGAACTGTACAACAATTGTTTGGTTCAAATAGATGGTAAAAGACTTTGGTAATCAGGTTGACTATCCTATTTTTATCCATTGTGATAACACCAGTACTATTAACATGCCTAAGAACCCTATGATGCACGCAAAAAAAAAACACATAGAGATCAAGTACCATTTTCTGAGAGAAAAAGTTGCAGACAAGGAAGTGACATTGGACTATGTAAGCACAAAAGATCAGTTAGCAGATATTTTCATGAAGCCTTTAGCAAAGGACACTTTTGAGTACCTAAGGGAGAAGTTGGGAGTCATTCCCTCTCCTAAGTTTGATTAAATAAAGTAGCAAGAACATCAGTCCTGTGTGGCTGATGAATGGTTGACTACTCTACTTCTAGAGTAGTACCTGAGCTTAATAGTTTGTGGCACCCTTTGCCATTGATGTCAATGGGGGAGTATGTACCAGTAAAAACAAGAAAAAAAAAGAACACATACAAGGAGCTTATACTATGGGGGAGTAAAGGAACATAGTAGGGAAGTATGACAATGGGGGAGTATTCAGAGAATACACAGTACATGAAACTACAGCAGTATAGATGAACCTTTGTTGAGGATATTGAGAAGATTGTATTAGAAAGAAGACACCATGAACAAAAGTTGTTTTTATATCATATGTTGCCATCAATGCCAAAGGGGGAGATTGTTGGAGATTTGATTCTGAACAGTTGATTCATTGTATGTTTATCATTGATGACAACATATAATACACATCAGTACTTCTGTATGTACTTATCCATATGATGACATGAAGACCAGCATGGATAGATACTTGTTGTTGACATGTTTAATATGCTATGTTCATACACGCAGACCTAGATATGAAGTTTCAGTAAAGTTATGTAATTTTGTTAGTGATGGTTACAGTTATAGAGGAATAACGGTTTAAGGCCGACGTATGTAATGTGTTGATCAAGTTGTGACTATCTTTAGGATATACATGTGTATATTCATGATGAGCTATGAGCTATTGATATTAATCTAAACATGCCAAACATGTTTCAAGAAGATTGCAATGTTATGGCCAATTTGGTGAAGCCGACTTACTGAAGTAATGTGTCTATTCAGTATTGACTTGCGTGCTTAGTAGAGCCGACAAAGATGTTATGAAGAGTTGTCTAATAGGTCCCATGATCTCACACTTGGTGTATATATTTATACAAGGTCATTTTTGATAAGAAGAGTTGTGAAAGCCAGAGATTGACAAGCAGAGCAGAGTGTTGATACAACAGAGCTATATTTATCATATGTTGATAATATAGATGTTTATGTTGAAGCATTTAGAATTTATATTAGATTTTTATATTTCTTTACAAGAGGTTAAAGCATTGGTGCATAAAAGGAACTGATCAGACAAGCAGTGTCACATACAGCAGTTCATCTTGTTGATATAGTGTGTATCATTTATCCAGAAGGTTGTAGCCTTCACCACTTGGACAGTGAGTCCACCACCCCTAACAGGGTTATTATAAAAGAATCCTAAGAGGTTCCAACCCTTAACCAGGTCAACTATACTACTGCATTGTATTGTACAATTCCTAACAGGGTTGAAGAATCTTTTAACAGGGATTACTATAAACAGTATAGTTCTTTGTGGGTACTAATTCCCACCAAGTTTTTTACCATTTGGTTTCCCCATAATCAAATTTATGTGTTGTGCAATGTGTTATCTAAATGTGCATTTAGTTTATATCAGACAGAATTAATAAGTATAAAATATTTGAAGTTGCTGACAACTAATTAACCCCCCCCTCTCAGTTGTCCCTGAAGTATTCTAACAGATACTCCCACTACATCTACAAAAGAAGAGGAGACACTAGCATTAAAGAAGACTTGTAAGAGAAAAAGGAAAACTAAGGAAGTAAGAAAGCAGGACACCTTAGAAGAACAAGAAGACAACACTAAATCAGAAAAGGAAATAAAGGAATTGAAGGTGAGTGGTAAGAAGAAAGAACCTATTGTTTATTTCATTTCCAATGATATAATGGAGAGGGGAAGAATGGGTAGTGTTGCAAGGAGGTATGAATTCTATAATGATGAAGACAAGAAGTTAGAAGAGGCAATTATATGGAGTCTACACAAGTTATGCAGAACTCCAAGTGAACTGTATCAAGTCCTACCTAAAGAACTTTATAACTTAATTCATGCAAGATGGAAAATGACACTAAAAATGGATAGAGAAATTATGGAGAGAGCACTTATACAAGTGAAACCTGATTTGGATCTTGAAGATGCAAATCTAATGGTTGAAGCTTACAGACATGATTTCAAAATAAAAAATAGAGCTACAAGAATACTTATTGGTAAGGCATAGATTGTGTATATTGAAACTGTAGAAATTTGGGAGAAAAATTTGCAAATGCATAAGGAAGAAGAACAAAAGGAAAAATAGGAACAAAAATTTGCTAATGAACAACAAAAATATAAAGCACCATTTGGTTAGAAAATTGATGACACATATGCTCCTAAATATAAAATATGTGAAGTAATGACCGATGTCCCTAAGAAAGTACATGACATTGAAACACAAGATGTTGGTCAAACCAGTGAAGATGAAGTATTGATTGAAGATAATCCTATGTGTTTGTGTTTTAAAATGTTTTACACTTTATAAGAAACCAATATACCTTTAGATGGATTTTGAAAAATGGTTAGTTCAAAATATGGGAAAATCTAAGGTAACTAGACCAACTATAGAGACAATACTACCCTCTGCATTTTTGGTTATGCAAGACCAAGGAAGGTAAACCTAATCTAGCTCAATATACAACACTTTACAACTCTTTCTGGATTTCAAAATCATAAAATGATAATAAATTCCTAAATGATAACCACTTATTTATTGAATCTCAATTACCATGAAGAACATACAACCCACAATCATAAAACTCAAAAGAATTCTGAAATGGTTTTAATTTAAACTTTACAAAAAATAGCCAACCTAATTATACATGTATCACTATAGAAGGTACTAATTCCTGATTAGTGCTTTATCTATTGGGAAATATCTCTAATGTAGATGCAGAACAGAGAAACCAGCTATTGTCAAAGATTCAAAGCCATAAATACAACTAACCCAGACCAAACACTTCTTAAAAAAATCCATGTGTAGACCAAATGAATCTATGTCTTATCTAGAGCAATATTTAATTTGATCCTAGATCAAAACTAAGGAATAACAATATACACATAGATAAACTCTATGCAATGAATTAGAAAATTCACAACTCAATAAATAGGCACAAAGGAGAGACTTCAATCTAGAATATTTGTATTAAGTATGTAGAATCATGTTCCTATATCAATCTGATTTGAAATATACACCACTTTAATAAATGCAAAATACCTAAAACTTTCTATTATATATTGACATGTAGTCTAGATACAAATCTGCTGTATTCATGATTGGAAACAAGTATGCAACTCAATATTTTTAAAACTTCCCAATTTTCCATCCCTTTCTAAATGATCCTAGAAATCATTTTATAGAAAAAGGATTGGAACAAGACTTAGATCATTTAGGTCAAGAGCCAAAAACCAAGTTAATACAAGACACTAAAAGAAATAACTCATTACAACCACCAAACTACTCTGCCTTCATCAAGTAGAAACTTTTTCTTCACTCCTTTCTATGTACAATCTGATTTGTAGCTATCAATCACCTTGGGCTGTTGGAGAATAGTCCCCTACTGAAGGAATAATGGAATGTTCTTGTTTTTTTTAATTCATTAGGGGTATGTCTGTCCTCATATGAAATCTAATTTTCCAACCACCAAGACTCAAGAATAGACCCAACATTAAGGCAAAAGAGACAGGGAGCTGACTACAGGTTACAAAAGATCTACAAATCTAATCAGAAATCCTAAAAAAATCACTTCTCACCATAAATACATTCTTAGCCATCAAATTTCCATCTAAAAAACATCCCATAACTACATAAATGTGATCCAAAAGATGATATTTATCCATCTAATGTCCTGTAGCATGAAACACAAAGCCCTCATTTCAAAACCCTCTAGAAAATATTTAAAAATTCATATATATATTATAACGGTCAGCCCTAGAATAGAAATCACCATCAATGACCCAGATCAAACAATATCCCTGGATGAAAGCAGATTTGATCAAACAATATCACACCAACCATTGGATGAAAGAAAATCCAATGGTTTTGTCATTTGTTCTGGAACAAATGACAAAAAGGGTTTGGAACCAGAACATTGCATAAACATGAGCAAGCCTTAGAATCATGGAAAGTTTTATAGTCCTAAAAGTGGCTCCAATTGGGGATGTGTGTCTCTTGCAGGCATAACATGATTCCAAAATCTCAGGGTTAAGAAGACCACATACAAAAAGGAACAACCCTACAACACACAAAAAACTATAGAAACATATTTACAACCTACTATTCATCGATATTGAGAATTTCATGAGAAGTACAATTTCAGGAATTGTCCATGAATTGGAAATTCCAAAACATTTCCAATCAAATATTTAAGAATGTAAGAATCAAAACCCCACTTACTATCAATAATGTATCGTCCCAGCCAAATAGGATCAAACTTATTATGTTTTCTTTTATCCTCTAGCACGGCTTTCCACATTAGGACCAAATCACCACTCTCAAAATTTCTTACCATGGTTCTTCTGTCATATAAATTCTTACATTGAAGTTGCAACTTGACATTTTTATCATGTGTCTCCCTTCTTAATTCATCTAACTGTATCAAGTCATCCAACTTGATTCTCATCTCATCATCAATTTCCTCATCACAAACTTGGATAAACTTGTACATTTGCAATAGGTCATTTGAGGCAACCAAGCATGTATACCATATACTAGGTCAAAAGGAGCACAACCTATAGCTTTCTTCACTGTCACTCCATCATCGTATAGTACTTTTTGCAACTTTCAATCCTGAGCCCTTTTATTTTTGTCACACTCTCTTCAAAAAATTTATCAGCCTTTTATTACTGGATTTAGCTTGGTCATTCCCCTATGGGTGGTATGGGGAAGAATAGAAAATTTGGGTCCCATATTGCTGGCGAAAAACACTAAATTCTTTAGATCTAAAACATATTTCATTATCTACCACTATAGTTTCTGCACAACCAAACCTAGTGAGGATATTTTGCAACATAAAGTCAATTACAACTTTAGTAGTGGCTCTTTTAGTGGAAATAGCTTCAACCCACTTAGTAAAATAATCAGTTGCCACCAGACCATGAGTGACCTCCGCTATATTTTTTAGGGATCTCTCCAATAAATTCTATTCCCCACTTTTCAAAAGGTGCCTCAACTGTAACAAGCCTCAAAGGTAAACATCCACCAAATTGGATCTTACAAGCAAATCTTTGGCAAGCATCACATTTTTTGAAAAAGTGGTGAGCATCCTTAAAAATGGTAGGCCACCAAAAACTAGATCTCAAAATCTTATGTGCAGTGGTTTTAGCCATGTAATACTCCCCACACCATTGTGCATTTTTTCTAATAGGTCCATGGACTTGTTCTAGTCTACACATTTGAGAAAGACTCCTTAATTACTTCTTGACCACTGCTCACCCTCCACAATAGCATACTTAATAACATGCAACTTAACTATTCTCTTTCTATTTTCATCCATATCAAGAGGAAACAACATTCTCTACAAGTATCCAATGATATCTTTGTACCATTCACAACAATCCATATCACAAATGTAAGGTCTTTGCTCTTCTTCCAACATGTTAACATGATTAGCATCTAAGTTTCTCTGAGCCATAAGATTTGCAATTCCTAGGCCTCTAACCAATTTCGTTATCTGAATTTCAATATTAAATTCTTGGATTATATTTATACATCTACATCTTTTTCCTAAATCTTCCCATTGTACCAAAATGTCCTTCACAGTAGCACTAGGCACATAAGCAACAATGGTTTCTCCCATCAAGTAACATCTAAAAGCCTTAACAAACTTGACCAAAGAATATGCATGTTTCTCCATGATGTCATATTTTAGTTCTGTTGCTTCTAAGGATTTGCTAAAAAAGGAAATGAGCTGTTCAAAACCCTCTAAATTCTTTTGTAACAATATTGCAGCAACAATATTGTATGAAGAAAAGGATGAAATTTGCATAGGCTTTCTATAATTAGGTGTCCTCAAAATGAGGGCATCTTTGATAGCCTTCTTAATGTCTAATAAATCCCTAGATCCTTCTTCATTTCATCCTACCTTAGCTCCCTTTTTCAACATCTTTGGAATAGGGATACTAGTTTCTACAAAATTTGTAACAAATCTTCTCAAGAAATTTACCTATCCAAAAAAATACTGAATGCCCTTGACACTCTTGGGCTGAGGGACCTTGTCAATGGCAGTAACCCTTTCATGGTCAATCCTGGCTCCATATTTAGACACAGTGTGCCCTAGGAGCTTTCCCTTCGTGACCCCAAAAACACATTTCTTTGGGTTAAATGAAACCCCATACTCCAAATATTTAACAAAATTTTTCTCAAGATGACCATAATGTTGATCTTCCTTTGCTGAATAGGTTGTAAGATCATCTTGGTAATCCACTAAGAACTTATTTATAAAATCTACAAATGCCACATCCATGACTTTCTAAAAAGTTACCCCAACATTTGTCAAGCCGAAAGGAATTCTAACATATACATAGTTACCCCAAGGTGTGGTAAATGTAGTCTTGAATTTCTCTAATTCCTTGACCATAACCTGGTTGTATCCTGAAAAAATTCATCCAACATTGACATCAATTTAGATCCACTAAATTTTTGTAGCATGGCTTCCATATTGGGCAAGCCATAGTTTTCCTTTAATGAATTAATGTTCACATTTCTAAAATCTACATAGAGTCTAATGTCTCCATTCTTTTTCCTTACTAGAACCAAGTTTGATACCCTTTTTGAATGTCTAATGGGTTTTATAATCCTAGCATCTCTCATTTTCTTCAACTCTTCTTTCATTTTTGGTGCCAATGTAGTATTAACAGGGCCCAACTTTTGTCTGAAAGGCTTTGTTCCTTCCTTCAAAGGAATCTCATGTTGAAAAAGATCTTCTCTATAGGTCTTTAAATCATCATAAGACCATGCAAAAACATTCTTATACTTCTTGAGAAAATCAACTAAAAAATTTCTAAGTTTAGGAGACAACCTCCTACCAATATATACATTCTTACGAGCTCCAGTTGTTCCTAGATTTAATTTTTCCAAATCCTCTAGTTTGTTTGTAGTCTTTGTATAAAAGTACTTATCCTTATTATCAAATTCTTTCTCAAGAACAACTAATCCCTTTATAACTCTATTTAATTCAGTTGTAGGACTTCCTTACCAAAAATAGTATCCTTACCATCAAAGGTTTCCACACATCCACTAAAATCCATCTCCTTGTTTCCAATGTTTGCTTCATAATATAAGAATCTCAAAATATCCAAATCATCTTCAAAAACCTACTAGCTTTCAACATTATCTAGTATGGAAGGCCTATATTGAACCTCTATTTTAGAGATTCCTAAAAATGTGATATATTATGGACTCAAAGAAATATTCACTAGCAAATCTATGATTTTGTTTTGGCTTCTATCCATCCAATCAATACCAAATGCATCAAAATTTTACAACTCATCCCAAACAACATTTATGTATTTCTTTAGTCTTCAGTTCTTTAAAGCATACTTGAATCTTATTTGAGATATTACTAATTCAGAGTCTCCAATTACTCTGAGATTTCTTATTCTATGTCTTAAGGCCAACCTCAATCCAATCAACAAAGCCTAATATTCTGCAATATTATTTGTACATGTAAACAACAAATTGAAAGAGAATTTGAAGGTCTTACCACTAGGAGTTATCAAAAAGCTCTTGCGCCAGAACCCTCTTTAAATCTTGCACCATCAAAATAAATAGTCCATAAGTCATTTTGGTATGTCAAATTATCCTTTTCCTCAGATAAAAGCACATGTTGAACTTCTCCTTCAACCTTCCTATCTTGCACTCATTTTCCTCAATCACGTGGGGAGTCCTAATTTCCCGGGACACTTTAACATTTTCACCAGAAATATAGAAATGTGTAAAGGATAAATCACATTGAATACTTCCTCCCATTAAAGAACTCCACTTCCTAGATAATAATATTCCATATTGAGCAGGAATATCAATAACTAAGACACTCATTGTCAGCATTTTGTTAGGATATGTAGCCAGTCTATAAGGAAAAGCTTTAATAGTACCAATGGTAGGTACTTCTCTAGAATCCATTTCCTGACATCTTCCATGGGGAGTATCAACTTGCAATTCCATAGACTTCATTACCTCTACAGGAATAACAGTGTTAGATGCTCCAGAATCTATCATGCAATTTTTTAGCATCTTGCCATTTATAACCAAAGTCAAGAAAAAAGGATCGATAGCTCTCAAGGGAGTATTCACATTATTAGTATTCAAGTTAATCTGAGGGATCTTTGAATCAATTTCTTCTGACTCTATCCACTTAATTTTATATTTATCTTCTATATTTCCCATTTTCTCATTTCCTTCTGGTTTATGAATCTTTGTGGAAGAAATGTTACTTACCCATGTCAGTGCTTTTTCTTTATGTTCCCCAATCCTCATCATTTTTAACAATGGAACCTTAATAGTAGTCTGTGACAACAGTTGCCCCATATCAATAGGGGTATATTTTATATAAGAGAAATCTTGTTTCAAAGTAACAACATTTCCATCCTCAACCTGAGTGGTCAAGCTTGGCTCATTGCTCTTTGGTTTCTTATTATCTTTTTGAAGAGAGGGGACACTTATTTATGGCATATTTTTTTTTACCTAATACACAATAATTGGACCATTAAAATTATCTTCTTTCCTAACCTTATCCTTTTGACACCGTCAACAAATTTTTCCTTTTCTTGTGGTAGCTTAGTGTCTTCTTTGGTTTTCCTGATGAAAATACTAGCTAGTTTTCCATCTGCATTACCAAATGTTCTATTTCTAAAATTATAATTACTCCTTCCTTGAGTAACCATGCCAGAAGTGATTTTTAATTTCTCTTCATCAGAAGGTCTTCTTAACATAATGGGTTCCTTACCCCTTTTAGCATTACACCTTATGTCATCAATTTCCTCTTCTTCTTCATCAGAGGGAACCTGCTGATGATATACTTATCTTCTGCTTTGTGAGCCAGACACATCTTGGTTTTCAATCTCATCATCAGAATCTTCTTGACCCCATAGGTTTGAAAAATTCATACCACAACCACTATCATCATATAGGTCATCTTCCTCTTCTTCGTGTTCCTCCTTTTTTGATACATTCAAGGCAACAACACAATGATCAAGATTGTGTGGGGATTGACAAGCTACACACCATGAAACATCATCACATATGTTAAAAAAGTTTATTTCAAAGGATCAAGGGTCTTATCATCAAGTTTATCTTTCTTTTGTTGGAGAATAGGCTTCCCATCCTTCCACTAGGTGGTATATGGGTAATTTTGCATCCTTGGCTTCCGATTAAAATTTCTAAAGGATGGATTACCATTATTGGGAGCCCTATTATTCTTATTTTCTCCAGGCTTCAAATCTTTTGGGCATTTAAAATATTCTTTAGACTATCCTCCTCTTTAGTTCTCACATTAGAAGGCTTATCTGATTCTTTCTTATTAAATCTAGTAGGCTTCCATTCTTCCCTTCTACCCACTTTTCATGATACTCTTCTATTTGTCTCAATGTTAAAAACTATCTTATAAGCTTCTCTAATATTTCTAGGATTCTTGTCTCTAAGAAGATATCCCAGCTTAGCATCAAAAGCATTTAAATAGGTAGCAAGACATACCTTATCATCAAGCCTCAATACTTGAAAAAGGTTATGCATGGCCCTTTGGAATATTATATTGAACTCAACAACCTCTTCATTTGGATTTTTCTTGATATTTTAATTCATTCAACATGAATCCTTCATTAGTCTTGTCACCATATTGCTCTCTTAAAACCATTTTTTAGTTCATCCATAGATCCCATAGAATCATGAGGTAATCCTCTAAGAAAATCCCTAGCATCCTCAACTAGAGACTGGATAAAATGTTTCATCATTACATCATCATGTATAATTTCCTAGTCATCCATCATATTAGTAAACTTCTTTAAATGCTCTTCACAAGTGATGACATTATTTCCATAAATTTTAGGAAGTTTATCTCTAATTTCATTTTGAATTGCATTAGGATAACTAGGAATACCAAGAAAAGAGAATTGTATGTACCTTCTATTGACAAACATAATTTTTTTCCATTATTATACAATGAGAAAACAAGTTGTATAGACTATCGGTTACACTAAACCAAAAGTTAGGTTTTCAGTTCAAACCAAAAATGCTAAAGCAAGGAGGAAACTGATGACACGGTTTTTGCAGTGTTAACTAAAAGTGAAAACCAAAATTATAAAGAGGAAACCAAAAGAGGAACCTGATGAGAAAACATAGTGAAAATTGATAGAACAAAAATAGTGCAACCTGAAAGATAGACAAATTGATTTCAGAGCAAACCGAGCATCAGACACTGAAAGTTAGTTACGTCCTAGAAAAAGTGGATCTAACTTCCACGTCAGATAAAACACTCATATTATATTTATAGAGTTTTTTTTTTTTTTTTAAACCATTACTTAAGGGACAAGCAACATTATTTTAATTGTTTTAATCAGTCTAATTGATTCAAAACATGCGGACTAGGAGATGAAGGTCAAGTTGTAAACTTGTGATCATAGAGTTAGTTTTGTTATAAGTGAAACTTAATTAGGTCAATCTATGTTATAAATATATTTTGTAGCCATTCTATAATATAGATGAGAGGATTAATGTAGCCAACAAGCACATCTATGGACCAAACTGAGGGTTTCAAGAAGAAGAACAACAAAAGATGAAATTGGTTATCAAGAACCAAGAATAGAGGCTACCGAACAACATAGGTATTAATCAATCACAATAGGTGATACATTTATACATTTGAATCGTAATGGATTTGTAATCAGTAATATTTATATTTCATACACTCAAGTCAATGAGTATTTTTGTCTGCATTCTAACAAGTGTAGAAAATAGAAGAAATCCTTTCAAGAAAGGTGGATTTAACAATCCGATTGTAAAACTCTTAACTAAGTGCACACTAAACAATGTTGCTTAAGCTCTTAATAGAGTAGATCTTAATAGGTTTCCACACAATACTCCTAACATTCTAGATCATTAGAAGTGATCAAAATTGTATGCCTTAACTGGCCCCTTCCAATCTATACATAGTGAGTATTTTGTGCGTGCAATCCCCACCACAGTTTTTACCTTCTAACAAGGGTTTTCTCTGATATCATATCATGTGTTATGAGTCAATTAATTTCATGAATGTTTACATGTTTGATTAAGTTAAAGAATTGATATGTCTTACACAAAGATAGTGTAGAACAGATGGTTGGATAAACAATTGATTACATAAAGGTTAAACGATAAAAGAGATAAAAGTTTAAGAAGTACTGATTCACCCCTCCCCTCTCAGTACACACTTCCCATTATTTCCAAAAATTGGCATCAGAGCTAGAAATATTATTTGGAAAGCTTAAAGACTTAAGAGAAAAGATCATAAAATGGAGAAGTACAGACTTGAAAAAAGTATTGAGAATCATAAGCTAGAAATTCAGATCTTATATGAGCAGTATAAAGAAGCAAGAATCAAGATGAGACAACTGTTAGATGAAAGAAAGATTATGACATCTCACTGTAATGAGATAGAATACCAAGAATAAGAGATACCAGATCTATTTGAGTCTTCAGGATCTACTACAAGCAAAGCATCAGATACATCAAAGGAAAGCATCACAATCTTAAATGAAATCAATCAACATCTGGCTAGACAAGTGAAATATTTGCAAATTAGTCAAGAGACATAGATGGTAAGTATGATTTATGTCATGAACAATGCTAGACAAGTTAAGGAAGAGAGAAAAATAGTTATTGATGATAAAAGGAAGATTACTGAAAAGCTACAAAACAAGAGTCTGAAATACAGAGACTTACAGAACATCATCATGAGATTACAAATCAGATTATTCTGACGAGTCAAGATGAAAATAGAATGAA
This sequence comes from Thuja plicata, assembly GCA_018584345.1. Taxonomy (NCBI): domain Eukaryota; kingdom Viridiplantae; phylum Streptophyta; class Pinopsida; order Cupressales; family Cupressaceae; genus Thuja; species Thuja plicata. The sequence goes on along the minus strand of MU224295.1, from coordinate 229,107 downwards.
TGCTGAACTCAATGAAAAAATAGAAGCTATCAGTGAGCTAAGGGAAGAAAATGAAAAGCTGAAACAAGAAATTAGAATTCAACAAAAACATAATGAGATAATCAAGAGCTGAGGAAAGCAATAAAATAATGGATGATTTTCTTGATGGACAAAGGAGAGCCAACGACAACACCAGACTAGGCTATACCAAGAGTGGAGAATAAACTAAACAAGTTTATCCAAAGAATGTCTATGCAAATCCGAGACCAAGAAAGATGACATGCAGTCACTATGGAAAGCAAGGCCACACATCAAATGTATGCAAGAGAAAAATGAAAGGTATTCCTAAGTCTACATCCTCATTCATAGGAATTTGTTATAAATGTAACAAGAAAGGACATAAAGCATATGAATGTAAGTCTGAGATGAAACAACCAAAGAAGGAAACCACATGGAGAAATATTGTCCTACTTTCAAAATGCATATGCACACTACTCTTGAATTCTAGAAGAAGAAAAAGCAATCATGGAAGCATAAAGGTCAAGAATCTTCCTATCAACCGAATAGAATCGGTAACCAGTATGTATGGGATTACAAAACTTGGGAAAATTGTACAGCATGTGGAAGATTTGGTCACATTGCTAAAAATTGTATGAGACAATGGAAAAGAAAGCCTAGAGGATGGACTAACCCCAGAATGGCATGTTTACACTATCATAAAGTCATCATCTCAAGAAAGGCTGTAGAGACCAAATGATAGAGACTAGCACCTTTGCCAATGGAAACACCATTGAAGACATTAGGAAGATGAGAAACAAAATGTAGATGAAAGCTACAAGTAATGATGAAGCTAGACTGAGAAATACAATTGGTGACACCCTATCCAATGGATCTAGTGACATCACCACCCCCACCTAAGAAGAACAAGTAAGTATGGAACTGCATCACACCAAGTTCTATTTTACATCAGTTCCAATCATACATAGTTGAAATACCAAACTAGCATGATAATAGATGCACTATGGTATTACTTCTTAAACTCTATGAAAACTAATTCATCGGTTAATACATACTAAAATACATCGGTATACATTAAAAACTAAATATTCTGCACTTACCAAGAATCGTCGGTTAACATGCAGAAGCTAAAGTTGTAGTGTTTTACCGAGATCCATCGGTAATCATGTGAGTTGAAAAAGTTGTCTTTGCAATACACTAAAACCCATCGGTGAAAATAACAAGTTAGACAACTTCCTCAAAGCATCACGTTGTCACCAAGAGGGAATTTATTGTATCAACCGATGAATCCATCTTCACACACTGATGAGTGGTTGAGCATTAATGAATCAACCTAGGGAAAATTCTATAAATAGACGATGGAAGGGTTTCATTTCTCACTAGTAATCTGTGCGAAGTGACCAGAGTGAAACTAGAGCTAGAAGAGACAACATTGTAGAGAAACTCCAACCTAATTAAAAGCACTCCAAGAAGATTATTTACAACTTCACAGGTTCAATTAAGTACCAATCATAACTGAGAACTCTGTTTATCATTTTTAAAAAGCCCTAATTTTAGAAATAATGGCCATGACATCAAGAACCGTTAAGCTAAATAGCATCAAGAAGGATAAGGTCAAATTTGTTAAGAAATCTACCTATGTAGAACCAAATTATAAGATATTCCTAGAGGTTGCATCAAAACTTGAAAATGCTTGAGCATTCTCACAAATACCAGCTCAGGTTTTGCTCGTCAAAGATGTGCGAGCATACATACACTACAAGATTGCAAAAAATGGTGACTTGGAGGTTGAACAAGATTTCAAGAAGATATAAAAATATGATGGAACTATTAAAGATGAGCACAAACACATTGAAGTGAAAGAGCTCACAAATGCCCTATGGTTCCTGAAAGAGTTTAAGACCAAGTGGATTCGATTAGTATTGAGCAGGATCCACAACCATAAGTTATGGCTGGATGAGCCCAAATCGATAACGCGAGATGTTATTCATGCAGTCATCGGTTATCCAATAACCAATAAGGTAAAGGCATTGAAGAACCCTCCCAAGGCTAACATTGAGAAGAATACACGAGCTAAGTGTGATGGAAGATTAGTTAAGGTATCCACTATCAAAGATTATGAACTGAAATTTGGAGTGCGTGTCTTAGGATACAAGATCTTTCAAGAAAGCATGATAAAAAACATTGCATCTAGAGTAGTGAATACATCCTACAAGATTATTAAAAAGGGAACTTAGTTGGATCTATTAGAACTTGTACTCAAGAAGCTAGAATAGAACTTAAAGACAATCAAAAATGCAAAATCAAATTCATGTAAGTTTGGTTCACTTATCATGTACATATTCTTCTACTTCCAAGAATATTTTCCATCAATAGGAAATGTGAAATGGGATACAAAAAGACCAGTCACCATACAGATTAGTGAGTTTATAAAATCACTAGGAGATAATTTTGAGTCAGTAATGGATGAATACTTTGTTGGATTCAAGGAGAGAATGCAAAAGAGAGTAAGGATTCCCAAGAAATTAATAGAGAAATTCAAGACTGATATATGTTTCATGGTAGACACAGACTTCACATACATGAAGCCTACTATACCAAGAACAACATGGCTACAACCACTTGACTATGAAGTGAACATAGATCAAGCATCCAATGCAATTGATGCATTGATAAATGAGCCATTACATAAAACACAACCAAAGTTTGGCACTTTGAAGAAGCCAAAGAAAGAATCAAAACTAGCTTGGTTGTAAAGAAGATAGACAGGAAGAAGGATAAAATGGTCAAGAACTTGAGGAAAAGGTTGTTGGTTACAGAAGAAGAAACCAAACAGAAAGAAGAGACCGAGGAATAGTCACTAATAGGTGAAACTAAGAAAGAAAGTGACTCTGAGTCTACAAAGTTAGATACACCATTGCCTTCACTAGCTAAGAAGCCTAGAACTACAACTGCTACAAGGAAATGAATTCAAATAGCTAAGGACACATGTCAGTCACCATTGAAGAAAGGTCAATTAAGGACCTATAAGAGGAAAACTGAAACACAGAAAATAGGGCCAACAAAAAGAAGAAAGTTCATTAGAACTAAGGAGGACATTGAGGACAATGAACAAGATAAAGTTGTTCAACAAGTAAAGATTAAGATGCCTGAAAAATTTGATGAAGTGTGTGCCTCAATTGTCAAATTAGGTACAATAAATAGTAGGAAGGTCAAGAAATGGTTAACATTGGATCCCTTGGATCAAAATAAGATTGAGGAGGCAATCATAAATATGACGTGCATATTCAAATACCTCCCAATACAACTAGCAGACAATATGTCCAAAGAACTTCAAGCTAGGATATCGGCAAGATGGAAATTTGCCTTGCACTTTGAAAAAGAAATTAGGGAAAGATCCCAATTGTCAGTCATGCCTCCCAAATAAAAAATGGAGGAGATAAAATAAATGATGAAGGTTCATTCCAAAAGTTTATCACCGAAGTTGAGAGCCTACTGAGTGCTTAAAGGACATCTACTAGACCTAGACAGAAAGAGTGAAGCCGAATGGAGGAAAATACTTGATATTCTTGACAAGGATACAAGTCTCAAGCCACAAAGAGCTCTTACTAAGAATCAAGAGACCAAGGATGATCAGGCTACTCAGAGCACTAAACCAATTACCATCATAGATGTAGAATTAGACAAAGAGAAATTGGACACTACATGCAAAAAGAATATGGCTATTGCATATGAAACATGGTCAGACACTACTATGGACAAAACTATGGATAATACAATTATTGACATCATCAATGATCCTACAGATGAAATTCAAAAATATGGAGATGTCACTATTGCTATGGACCAAACTGACAAATAGGACACTATAATTGATGCTGCACGGGTACACATACCAGACCAAATGCCACTATTAATTCATGTAATTAATATTATCTCACAAAGCAGAAGAACCCCAAGCCTTATGAAAGCATAACTGAGGACAAGGGTAATGAAGAGAAAAAATACACAAATGATGAAAAGAAGGACACAACCAATGAACAAAATGTCATCGATGGAGAACAGAAAGATGGAGATTCCACCAAGCAAGATGCTGATGAAGTGCAAAAAGAGAAGGACGCGCAAGAAAAGATAGTTGATACCACCCCAAAGGATACTAAAGGAAAATCTATAGACAAACCAAAGGTTGAAAAGGAGAATTCCTTAGACAATCGACAGGAAAATACTGAGCAGCAAGAGAAAGGTACAACTCCTCAAAATACATCTAGCGGCACATAAGACCAAGCCAAAAAGCTGGCTATGGTTTTGCATATAGATGGAACATAGAATAACAAGTTGGAAGTCACATTAGATGAAATCATAGAGATACTAAAATGTAACCCAACAATATTAGACTTTTAATCTATCCAAGAGTACGGAGAAATCTGCCAAAGGAAACCTTTGCAAGAAAATCTTAAGAAGCAGCATTGAGACTCATTGGTTCTGGAGAACACAAGGGACATCTTGAGTCAGATTGTACCTGACATAGATGTTGATCACAATGCCCCCATTCTAGATCAACTTGTCATCCTCACCGAAGCAATCACAACACAAAATGTTGATGCAGAAAAGGAAATTGAGGAGCGAGCAGAGAAATTTTTTTAGTATAAATTGATAGAAAAGATCAGCTAAGAAGTGGTAGAAAACAAGGTAAAGCTTTCATAATTATCAAATTAATTAGATCCAATTATAAATGAGGTTGTTTCCTTGATAAAAAAACTATGCACTTTAGAGAAGCTTACTAAATATAACAATGCAAAGATTGCAAAGATTGAATCCAATTTAACTCCAAGTGCATAGAGTCTAACCACTGATGTAAATGTAATAAAATTGAATTATGAGAAGATAATAGAGATCAAATAGTTAAGATAGGAACTTTGGGAAGAAAAGTCACAATTGAGAGAGGAGGCTACTGAAATTCAATCCACACTGTTACCGAACCTCAGACTTCTGCAGACTTACCTAAGTTTAGCAAGGCAACTTAATGCCACCCCTGATATGTCTGTAGTAGACATCATCTATGACATGCATGCACGGATTATACTAGAGAACATGGCTCTTGAACATCTGAAGGAGAAATGGGAGAAGATGATGGAGGAAATGTGATCCTTACACTCTCATATTTTTGATAAGCTATAGGTATACACCTTTTCCCTTACTATCAAAAAAGGGGGAAAATGAAATATGTATAGAGATAGACCATATAGTACTGAAAAAGGGGAAAAGGATAATATAGCATGAAGGAGAAAAAGGAAAAGGAGGAGAAATTAGAAACATACATATACTATTCTTACTAGCATATGCATACGGGGAGTCATGAAATGACTAAGGTATATACAAGGTGTTCATACTATAAATTTTGATAGTTTTCTGCACATATATGTTTTTTATACCAATGTCAAAGGGAAAGATTGATAAACATAAAGTTTTTCCTTTATTGTGCATTGATAAAACAAGTTGTATAAACTATCAGTTACACTAAACTGAAAGTTAGGTTTTCAGTTCAAACTGAAAATGCTAAAGCAAGGAGGAAACTGACGACACATTTTTTGTAGTGTTAACCAAAAGTGAAAAGCAAAATGATAAAGAGGAAATTGATAGAGGAACTCGATGAGAAAACACGGTGCAAACCGCCAAAATAGAAATAGTGCAACCCAAAATAGAGACAAACTGCTTTCATAGCAAACTGAGCATCAGACACTGAAAGTCAGTTACATCCCAGAAAAAGTGGATCTGAATTCCATGTCAAATAAAACACTCATATTCTATTTAAATAGAGATTTTTTTTTTTTATAACCATTACTTAAGGGACAAGAAACATTATTTTAATTGTTTTAATCAGTATAACTGATTGAAAACATGCATACTAGGAGATTAAGGTCAAGTTGTAAACCTGTGATCATAGAGTTAGTTTTGTTATACATGAAACTTAATTAGGTCAATCTATCTTATAAATAGATGTTGTAATCATTCTATATTAGAGATGAGAGGATGATTGTATCCAAAATTCATATCTATGGATCAGAATAAGAGTTTCAAGAAGAAGAACAACAAAAGATGAAATTGGTTATCAAGAACCAAGAATAGAGGCTACCGAGCAACACAGGTATTAATCAATCACAATAGGTTATACATTTATACATGTGAATTGTAATGGATCTGTAATTAGAAAAAGTTAGATTGCATACACTCAATTCAATGAGTATTTTTGTCTTCATTCAAACAAGTATAGCAAATAGAAGAAATCCTTTCAAGGAAGGTGGATTTAACAATCCTATTATAAATCTATTAACTAAGTGCACACTAAATAGTGTTGCTAAAGGTCTTACTAGAGTAGATCTTAATAGGTCTCCACATAATACTCCTAAGAGGGTAGATCATCAGAAGTGATTAAATTTTATTTCCTTAACCGACCCCTTCCAATCTGCAGATAGTGGAGATTTTGTGGGTGTCATCCCCACCACTGTTTTTACCTTCTAACAAGGGTTTTCTATGATATCATATCATCTGTTATGAGTCAATTACTTTCATGAATGTTTCTATGAATGTTTACATGTTTGAGTAAGTCATAATTTATCTGTCTTACACAAAGATAGTATAGAACAGATGGTTGGATAAACAACTGATTACATAAAGGTTAAAAGATAAAAGAGATAAAAAATTTAGAGGTACTGATTCACCCCTCCCCTCTCAGTACACACTTCTCATTATTTCCAACATTCTACATGAACTGGTCTCCTTTGGAATGGATCATCATTCTAGAAGGTAGATGCTTTAGCATTTGATGTTGAAGCAATCTTAGCACCAGCTGGAGGTGGAAAAATTGTTGTTTTCTTCATAGAATTTCTAGGGTTCCCACCAGGTGTTGAGGAAATGGCAACAACATTAGAATTTCTAGAAGACTACATTGTCTTTTTCATTTCTAAAGAAGAAACCTCCAATTCTTATCAATCAAGCTCTTTGGCCATGATATCTTTCTCCCATTTTTCCTTTTCAAGATCAGTGTCCAATTTGGACATTAGATCCACTAGAAACTTGTGACTCACATGTTCATTTATTTCATTTCCTATCATCCTCTACTTTCCCTTATCCTTAGGGCTTTGAGTATCAAAAAATTGATAGATAATAGGTTCCTCTTCAACCCTCTTAGGTTTTTAAACATTAATTATTGCCTCCAAGTTCAACAATCGGCTTTTCAATTGTTTATCTCTGATATGCTCTTGTCTTCTTTTATTCTCCTCCTATTTGTTTCTTTATTCTAATGGCCAACTGCTCTTGGATTCTTCTCTCCAATTTAGTAGTTTCTTTAGAGAAACTTTTAGAATCTAGGAGAGTGGTGTCAGATCCTTCCTCTCTTCTCTCATCAAGAGAATATTAATCTTCATATACACCCAATCCTAAATCCGTAACCTCTTCATCTTTTGATGCATTTCCTTCATGGTTGTGTTGGATTGGATCTTCTACCCTAGTGTTCTCCTCTTGTCTCCAAGTTTTAGAAATACTTCTATCATTTTTTTGTTTCCTTGGCTAACTAGATTTGGAGGTAGTTGGAAGCCCATCTTCCAGTTTATTTTCAGGATGATTTTCATCCAAGCTCTAGTATTTCTATTGCTCATATTGATAAAGTGTGTATAAAATAATATTTATTACTTAGGACTACTACAGAGATTTCTTTGAGTCACCACCCAACACAGGTTGGAAAAATACAATAGTTTCTTATATGAATACTGCAACAAGGAAATTCACAAGACAAAGGATAACAAAAAGGGGCTAAGAAAGAGTAACTTTGTGCTTTAAATGGTCAACTTACTGGCTTATACAAATTTACATCCCCAAAGATTCCTTGAAAGGTTTAACAAGACTTTAGCATATCTTTCCCCAATAGAGTCACCATTTTTTTTATTTTTTGGAATTTTTTACACTTTATAAGCTACCAATATACCTTTAGATGGATTATGAAGAAAGGTTAGTTCCAAATATGGGAAAATCTAAGGTAACTGGACCAACTATAGGGACAAGACTGCACTATGCACTTTTAGTTCTGCAAGACCAAGGTGGTTACACCTAATCCAAATCAATATATAACACCTTACAACTCTTTTTAGATTTAGCTAGCAAAAAATGATAACAAAGTGCTAAATGATAACCACTCATTCATTGACTCTCAATTACCATGAAGAACATACAACCCACAACCATAAAACTCAAAAGGATTCTAAAATGGTTTTGATTTAAAATTTGTATAATATAGCCAAACCCAATTAAAAATGTATCACTATAGAAGGTAATAATTCCTTATCAGTGCTTTATCCATTGGGAAATATCTCTAATGCAAATGCATAATGGAGGGACCAACTATTGTCAAAGATTCAAAGCCATAAATACAACTAACCCAGACCAAACAATTCTTATAAAATCCTTGTGCAGACCAAATGAATCTATCTCTTATCTAGAGCAATATTTAATTTGATCCTAGAAAATAACAACATACACATAGATAAACTCTATGAAATAAATCAAAAAATTCATAACTCAAGAAATAGGCACAAAGGAGACTTGAATCTAGAATATTTGTATTAATTATGAAGAATCATGTTCCTATATCAATCAGATTCAAAATATACACCACTTCAATAAATTCAAAAGACCTAAAACTTTCTATGTTAGAGTAATTTAGCAATTGCTCTTTAGTGCTTAAGTTTCACTTAGGCAGTTTCAGTTAGTCTTAGGAAAGTTTCTATTTCCTAGCAGTTGCCCGTTTAGGGTTTCGACATCCTTTATAAGGA
>MU224295.1:184378-209138 GCA_018584345.1 Thuja plicata | reverse complement strand
AGAAGATATAGTGGTAAGTAAAATTCTAAGAACCTTACTACCTACTTATGCTATTAGAGTATCTTCCATTCAAGAAATGAGAGCAATAGCAAATAGAAATGTTACTCTAGACAGTTTAATTGGAAGACTGATTTCATTTTAGATGAATAACTTTGATAATAGTGTCCTACCAAACATAGAGTCTGCATTCAAAAATTCTATGAGAATAAGTAAATCAAGTCACAAAAACACTATGAGAAAAGATAGTGATAGTGAAAATGAAGAAGATGATCTTGTTGAAATAAAGCATTTATGGCCAGAAGAATGCAAAGAGGCAAAGGTAAATACAAAGGTAAATTACCACTTGTTTGTTTTAATTGCAAAGAGATTGGACATTTTTCTGCAAGATGTACCAACAAAAGAAAAGATGATAGAAGTATTGATAGATCTTTTGAGAATAAGTCTGACAAAGGTGATTACAGAAGCTACCGACAATCAGAAAGAAGAGATACCCGAGACTATAAGGACAAAGGAAATAAGGTTAGCTACCTAGAAAAATGCAAGGATGATGATACTGACACTGAATCTGATGAAGACATCGAGATGGTGTTTGTGGCTATAAAGGATTATTCAAATGATGATGAAGAAAGGTATGTAGAAATAGCTCTCATATCTAAAATTAGTAAAAATGATGTTTGGATCATAGATAGTGGCTGCACCCATCATATGATCGGTGATAGGCAAAAGTTTGAGACTTTTGAATACTACAAGGGTGGATTAGTAAGAAAGGGAAACAACACACCTTGTCTAGTTAAAGTTAGAGGAACAATAATGTTGAACAACCAAACAAAGTGTGAGAATTCTTATTGGGTAAATGGATTGAATTATAATCTATTGAGTGTTTCTCAGTTGAATAATTCAGGTCACAAAGTAGAATTTGAAAACAAAAAGGAAAAGAACTTCAAAAAATCTAGAAATCTGATTAGTACAGGTGAGCAGACAAAAGGTAACTTATTCTATCTAAATGATATTGACTCCACTTGTTTGATTGTTACAAATGAAGACATATGGTTATGGCACAAAAGACTGTGTCATATGAAATTTGACAACTGATGACATTAAGTTTTTCCATTAGTATACTTAAAGGGAAAAACATGATAAAGATCATAGGTATAAGAATAATCGGTGGATAGTAAGCATAACTAGTGGACATCAAGCATACTCGACAAGATAGAATGTCTAATGTGAAAATGCTAAGTATATAAATTGCCAATGACAAGCATAACCAACAATACACTTTTGAGAACATCACCCACGGAGAAAAAAAGGCATACCTGATGAACAATTCAAGTAAGGAACACCGATAGAGAAGAAAACCAATAGACTGACAGAGTAGCTTGACCATCAGAACTGACAGTTAGTTAAAGAACCCGCAAAAAGTGGATCTGGTTTTACACATCAAATAAAGCAATGTAATTCTATTTATAGAGTTTTTATTTGTTTTAAATCTTAACTTGAGGGTCAAGCAGGCATATTGTAAATGTTTTAAAGCATCCTAATGGATCTAAAACATATCTAACTAAAGATCAAGGTCAAGTTGTAAACCTTGGATCTAGAGTTAATTTGAAAAGCGTGAATCAAGAATAGAACTAGAAACTAGTATAAATAGATGTTCCATCATTTGTAATAAGTGAGACTTGTAAGCATTTGAATATGATAGTATCTATGGAGAGCATCTAAGCAAAAATAAGAGAATTCATGCAAAGTTCAGAAAAAAATCACAACAGTTATCAAGAACACAAGAAGGCTACCAATGAGCAAAGACAAGGTATTACTCAATCACTCAAGGTGATTACAGACATACATTGCAATCTATACAGGATTTTTTATCAACAATTTGAGATTGCATTCATGGTCAGATCAAAATTTATATTGTAGTTGCATTCTAACAAGTGCATCACAACAGAAATCCTTTTGTAGAAGGTGGACTTAATAGTTCTTTGATAAATCTCTTAATAGAGTGCACACCTAACGGTGTTTCTAAAGATTCAAATGAAGTAGATCCTAATAGGTCTCCACTCTAATACTCTTAACAGGGTAGATCATCAGAAGTGATCAATTATAAGCCTTTATCAACTCCCTTCTTATTTGTAGATAGTGAATTTTTTTGGGTAGACATCCCCACCATAGTTTTTACTTCCTAACAGAAGTTTTCTATGATATCATATCATGTGTTATGTGTTATTTATTTTCATGAATGTTTCTTGAATGTTTATACATGTAAAGAACTTATATTATGATTACACATACATAATCAAAGATGAATAGATAGATATGTATATACAAATATATTGACACAAAGGTTAATGGGCCAATCACATAAAAAAATTTAGAGGTACTGATTCACCCCTCCCCTCTCAGTACATCATTCCAATAATTCCAACAATTGGTATCAGAGCTGAGTCTCTTTCTTGAAAAGCTTAAAGACTTAAGAGAAAAAATCCACATGATGGAAAAGTATAGACTAGACAAGACTATTGAGAATGAGCAATTGCAAATTCAGATTTACTATGAGCAGTATAAAGAGGTGAGAGTAAGCATGAGAAAGTTTCTTGATGAAAGAAAGATCATGGAAACTAGGCTTAATGAAAAATATTATCAAGATGAGGAGATCCTAGATTACTTCAACTATGTTGAATCGTCAACGAGCAAAGCTTCAGACACATCAGTAGAAGAGATCACAAGTCTACAAGAAGTCAATCTACATCTGACAGAACAGATCAAAATGCTGCAAATCGGTCAAGAAAATCAGATGGTAAAAATGATTGATGTCATGAATGATTCAAGAAAAGTTGAGTCAAAGAGAACATTAGCTATTGATGATAGGAGGAAAATAACATAAAAGATACAAGAAAAAGAATCAGAGATTCAAAGACTTATTGAGCATCACCATGAGATTACAAACCAGATTATTCTTATGAGTCAAGAAGTAAAAAGATTAAATACTGAACTCATTGAAAGAATACAGTCATCGGTGAGATAAGGGAAGAAAATGAGAAGCTAAAGCATAAAGTCAAAATTCAGAATCAGCACAATGAATTGATCAAGAAATATGAAGATAGCAACAAAAGAATGGAGGATTTCCTTGACGGTCAAAGAAGAGTCAACAACTACACAGGAATAGGTTACACCGACAATGGAGAGTCATCTAATCAGTCAAATCAAAATAATTTTTATGCAACTCCAAGAACCAAGAAGCTATCATGCAATCACTGTGGAAAACCAGGCCACACCTCAAACTTTTGCAGAAACAAAATGAAAGGTATTCCTCAATCACAATCTACCTTCATTGATAATTGTTATAAATGTCACAAGCAAGAACACAAGGCATATGAATGCATATCCAAGGTGACAAATCCAAAGAAGGAAACCTATATGGAAAAGTACTGTCCTACTTGCAAAATGAATGGACATACATATCAGGAATGCTGGAAAAAGAATAAGAAGTCACGGACACCAAACGAACCTGATAATGGCTACAAACCAACAAGAAAAGGAAACTCATATGTTTGAGACTATAACACATGGGTAAATTGCACAGCATATGGAAGGTATGGTCATATATCTACTAACTGTAAGAGAAAATGGACTAGAAAACCAAGAGGATGGTTCAATCCTGGAATGACATGTTTACATTGTCATAAGGTTGGACATGTGAGAAAAGATTGCAAAAACTGACTGAAAGAAACAAGTACTTATCCCAATGGAAATACCATTGATGACATCAAGAAGATGAGAAAAAAGATGTGGGTAAAAGCCACAAACACTGAAGGTGCTAGAACAATAAATACAAATGATGATGCCCCATCCAATGGATCTGGTGGCATCACCATTTCCAACTAAATTGCACAAGTAATTATGGAACTGCATTATGAAAAAGTTATATTATGCATTGGTTCCTTTTACATATTGATCATATAGACAAATAAGCATTTTTAAAGATGCACTATATTGTCACTTGTAAATATTATTGAAAAACAACCATTTATTAGTGGAACAAATATGCATTGGTGAAAACACATAGAAAAGTTAACACTACTTACCAGAATGTATCGGTCATTACACAAAAGCCAAGTGGCTAAGTGTAAACTGATGGACATTGGTGATCCTTGAGCCAATGAAAGTTGTCTTCACCACTTTACTGATAATCATCAGTGAAGTCAACAAAGCTACTGGCAACCCCGACACTTTACACCTACATCGAAGATGTTATTTATGCCTCAACCGACAAAATCAGTCTTTGTACACCAATGAGTTGGTGAGCATTAATGACAACTTAGGGCACAAAAGTTATAAAAGACCAATGGTTGAACTCATTTTGCACCCATAATTTTTGAGCAACCAAGAGAGCCCAACAGAGTGATTACAGAGAAAAATTGAAGAGCGACTCCAGCAAGATTCTAAACACTACTCAGAGGATTCGTGGGCAATCACAGAGATTCAGTAAGTACTTGCATTCACCAATCGCACTGTTTAAAATATGAAAAACCCTAAATTTATGAAACATGATGGCATCTACTACAAGAGTTGAAAATTTGAAGGAAGATAAGAAGAAAATGATCAAGCTTGTCAGCAAAGGAACTTGTGTTGAACCAAAATACAAGCTGCACCCAGAAATTGCATCACAACCTGATGATTCTGGAGCATTCTCTAGAATCCCACCTAGGGTTTTACTGGTAGAAGACGTAAGGTCCTATATACACTATAAGATCTCAAAATTGGGAGATATAAACCTAGATAATGCCTACATGACACTATGTGATGAAGCTGGAAACCTGAAATAAGAGCACAAGCATTTGGAAGTGAAAGGACTCACGAATGCATTACACTTTCCTAGAGTTTTCAAAATAGAATGCATAAATATAGTTCTTATCAGAATGCATAACCAAAATTTATGTCTTAATAAGCCAAAACTAATAAAAAATGATGTTATTCATGTAGCTACTGGATATCCTACAACCAACAAACTGCAAGCTCACAAGCACCCATCTCTGAAGGAAGTAGAAAAGCTAAATGGTGTAAAATTAGACAAAAGAGATCTCAAGGTCAACACTATCATCGACACGGAACTCATGTTTGGTGCATGTGTGGTATGGTACAAAATCTTCTAGGCAAGTGGAATGAATAGCATATCAAGCACTGCTATGAGCACAACATTCAAAATCATCAAACAAGGAAAGAATATGGATCTTGCAGAGATCCTGTTGAATCAACTTGAGGAGAACATGAACACCATAAGATCTTCAAGAACAAACACTTGTAAGTTTGGTTCCCTCATTATGTGTGTATTCTTTTACTTTGAAGAATACTTTCCTTCCATAGGCAAAGTAATATGGGATACAAGCAGACCTGTAACCATACAGATATGTGAGCATATAGAGTCACTAGGAACAAACTTTGATGATATAATGAATCAGTATTTCAAAAGCATTAAGGAAATGCTGCAAGCTAGAACAAGGATACCTAAAAGTCTGATAGAAGAACACAAAGAGGACATATGTTTTATGGTAGATACTGATTTCATGTATATCCAAGTAGTAGTACCTAGGAAGTCTTGGCTTTCACATTTAGAGTATGAGATCAAATCAGGAAAAGCTAATGAGTGCATCAAGGCACTATTGAATGAACCAATTGACAACAAACAAGAAAGATTTGGCACCTATGAGGAAGCCAAACAAAAGATCAAGATAGATCTTGTTGTCAAGAAGATTGTAAACAAGAAGGACGAGATGGTTAAAAAATTAACCAAGAAATTTGCAGTTACAGAAGAAAGTGAAGAGGAAACCAAGGGTAAGGAGAAACAAACTGAAGGAATGTCACCTATCAGTGAAGAAGAGGAAAAGAATGACTCAGAGGGAACATAGTTAGACTCCACCTCCTCCTACACCCAAAAGAGAAATAACAACAACCACTTCAAGAACAAGAAGCTAGACTGCAAAAGAGTCAATTCCTTCACCATTAAAGAAAGGAAGAGTGAGGATATACAAGAGAAAACTAGCTCCTCCAAAAGAAAGATAGACCAAAAGGAGGAAGATGACTAGAACTCAAGAAGATCTAGAAGAATTGGCTATGGATGATTGTGATGTAGAAGTAAAAAATGAAAAATAACCTTTGGTGCCTACAACAATTGATAAAATATGCAAGAATATTTTAGAATCATAGTCTATTTCTGATCATAACATTAGGAAATGGTTAAAATTTAGTACAAAGGATCAAAATAAGATTGAAGATGCAATAATTGCAAAAATGTGCAAACATCATTATGTTCCACTGGAATTCTCTGAATATGACATTCCCAAAGAACTATCATAGAGATTGTCAGCCAGATGGACTTTTGCACTACATCGGGAAAAGGAAAGAAGAGAAAGAATACTTGTAACTCTTATGCCTCCTGATACAAATAAGGAACAACTTACTGAGATGATGAAGAAGTATGAAAAGGAGTTTTCACCCAAAATGAGATCATATGAATTTCTCAAGGGGAAGATAATTGATCTTGATCAAAATAGTATTAAGAAGTGGTGCAAGATACTCAAAAATCCCACTAAGGAAGCTAGCCCAGAGAAGGAACAAATCATCATTAAAGATATACAAGATGACTCATCTATGGAATTGGATAGAGAAGAGAGTGATCCAATAGGCCCCAAACATACTGATGTTGTAGATGAAGTATGGCCAGACACTACTCTTCACAACACTCAAAGTGAGGATAGTCAAAATCCACCAAGTCCACTTCATATTGACTTGAGCAGAGAAGAAGAAGTTACCAAAGAAGATTTGACAATAAAAGGTAACATAACTGATGATATCAATGATGAATCATGGTTAGATAACATTGTCAATGATATTAGAGGAAAAGACCCTGCAAAAGAAGTGCAAAAACATGAAGATATAAATGTTGCATGGGGCAATACCGACGGACAAGATTCAACTATTAACACTATAGAAGTCAATACACCGACAAACATGAACATATTAATCGATGCTATTGATATTGAATCAAGTTAGGAGAAATCATCTAAGAAAGATGATGATATACCCCAGGACATGGGTAATGATGAAAATAGAGATGCATCAAATATTCAAAAGGATACAGATACAGAAATGAAAGATGCAACCAACACTCAATAAGAAGTGTCTACTAAAAAAGACAAAGGAGTAGATAACAAAACAGATGAAACATTGAGAAAGGATGAAGAGAAAGAAAAGAGTGAAAAAGTCAAATAGGATGAAAGAAAGGAAGAAAAAAGAAGATAAATCTGTTGATACACCCAAGGCAAATGAGGAGACGTCTTCACAAAACCAGCCGATGGACTCAGAACAAAAACAACAGGATGCTTCATCTTGTTGACCCTCACCCTCCAATTCAATCCAATCTCAAGGTTTACAAATGGTAGTACACCAATCTGCCACCCAGCCAAAGAAGAAAAAGAAAAAGGCATTGAAGAAAGATATCTTGGCTATCACACTTGATGAGGTAATAGAAATAACCAAGTGGGATGTATCCACTTTAGATACTGAAACACTTCAAAAGTTTGGAGTGATGTATCAAAGAAAGACAATTCAAGAGAAAATGAGAAAGGCACATAGGGAAGCCCAATCACTTGAACAGGAAAGAGACATTCTACATCAAATTGTTTCAGATGTCAAAATTGAAGATAACACATCATTCATGGAACAAATAGTAGTTCTAACTGATGTCATCACAAATCAGAATGTAGATACAGAGAAGGAAATGGAAGAATAGGTAGAGATGAAGTATCAACACAAACTAATTGAGAAGATCAGCCAAGAAGTGGCAAAGAACAAGGTAAAGCTATTTGAACTAGCAAGTGAATTAGAACCTATGATTGCTAAAGTTGTTTCCTTACTTTATAAATTATGCACATTAGAAAATTTTGCTAAAGAAAATAGTGAAAATCTATCACAATTAGATTTAGATCTAACAGCTAGTGCACTAAGTTTAACCTCTGGTGCAAACACTATAAAGCTGCATCATGAAAAGATAACAGAGGTAAATAGATTGAGACAAGAAATATGGGATGCAGAGACTCAATTTAGAAATGAGGTTACAGAGCTTCAAGCTCAAATTTTTCCAAACCTCACCACTCTACAACAACATATTACAGATGCAAGAAATCTAATGACAACCCCATAAATGTTTGTGGTAGACAGCATATATGACATGCATGTGAGGATATCACTTGAACATTTAGATCTTGAGAATTTAAAGGAGAAATGGGAGAAAATGATGGAGGAAATCAAAGCCTCACACTCTCACATTTTTGAAAATATGTAAGTACCTTTGCCCTCATTACCAAAAAAGGAGGAATGTATACATATGTACAATATATTTTAGTAAGAAAAAGGAGGAATGTATACATATGTACAAAATACTATATGAGGATATGTATAATGTATGTACAACAAAGATAGATATGTACATAAACTTACACTTATCACCATATGCATAGGGGGAGTCATTCCATGACTAAGAAAAAAAGTATACACATGTGTACATACTAATGCATCAAGTATGTTGCACATATCAGTTTTTGATACTAATGTCAAAGGGGGAGATTGATGACATTAAGTTTTTCAATTAGTATACTTAAAGGGAAAAATGTGATAAAGATCATCGGTATAAGCATAACCAGTGGATAGTAAGCATAAACGGCGGACAACAAGCATACCCGACAAGACAGAATGTCTAACATGAAAATGCTAAGTATAGAAATTACTAATGACAAGAATAATTGATGATACACTTTTGAGAACATCGCTGACAGAGTAGAAAAGGCATACCTGATAAAAAATTCAAGTAAGGAACACTGACAGAGAAGAAAACTGACAGACTAATAGCGTAGCCCGACCATCAGAACCAACAATCGGTTAAAGAACCTGCAAAAAGTGGATCTGATTTTACATGTCAAATAAAGCAATGTAATTCTATTTATAGAGTTTTTATTTGTTTTAAATATTAACTTGAGGGTCAAGCAAGCATATTGTAAATGTTTTAAAGCATCCTAATGGATCTAAAACATATATAACTAAAGAACAAGGTCAAGTTGTAAACCTTGGATCTAGAGTTAATTTGAAAAGCACGAATCAAGAATAGAACTAGAAACTAGTATAAATAGATGTTCCATCATTTGTAATAAGTGAGACTTGTAATCATTTGAATATGATAGTAGCTATGGAGATCATCTAAGAAAAAAGAAGAGAATTCATGCAAAGTTCAAAAACAGATCACAATAGTTATAAAGAACACAGGAAGGCTACCGATGAGCAGAGACAAAGTATTACTCAATCACTCAAGGTGATTACATAAATACATTGTAAGCTATACAAGATCTGTTATCATCAATTTCAGATTGCATTCACTATCAAATCAACATTTATATTGTAGTTGCATTCTAACAAGTGCATCACAATAGAAATCCTTTTGTAGAAGGTGGACTTAACAATTCTTAGATAAATCTCTTAATAGAGTGCACACCTAACAGTGTTGCTAAAGCTTCAAATGAAGTAGATTCTAATAGGTCTCCACTCTAATACTCTTAATAGGGTAGATCATCAGAAGTGATCAATTATAAGCCTTTATCGGCTCCCTTCTTATCTGCAGATAGTGAAGTTTTGTGGGTAGACATCCCAACCGCAGTTTTTACTTCCTAACAGGAGTTTTCTACAATATCATATCATGTGTTATGTATTATTTGTTTTCATGAATGTTTCTTGAATGTTTATAATTGTAAAGAACTTATATTATGATTACACATACATAATAAAAGATGAATAGATAAATAGGTATATACAAATCTGATGACACAAAGGTTAATGTATAGTTGTAGTCCATACACCCTGCTTAGTAATGTCACTACTTCCTGGATATCATCCTTCATATACCCCCTTTTGAGGTTTATTTTATCTAATTTGTTTTTTGCAAGGGGTTGCTTGAGGTATTTTTCATTCATGATCTCATATGCCTCTTCTCCCTTGTTTCAAAACCACCTAAGGCCCTTTTCAATAAAGAAGTCATAGAACTTGTCTATGCCCCTGTGGAGGTCAAAGAACTCTTCTATGATGTCTGGCCTTGCATCTAGAACTACCTATCCTTCTATGTTCCAGACCACTCTTTCATGCAGACTGTAATGGTTAAAAAGTGTCATGATTATTTCTAATGAGGAGACACCCACTGGGTGGGCTGCTGTGTTAACCAGGCCTGAAAGGACTAGTGAGGTGTAGGCCTCGGATCTCCCTACTGGTTAGGAGCATCTTGATAGGAACTAATCCCAGTCTATGTTCTCGATGTCGGTATCAGTGATCTCAATATGCTTGTTCCCAATTTTCAAAGGGGGTTGTTCCCCTTGTATAAGTATTTTATTGGTGACGCCATCCGTTTCTCAGAAATTCTAGCAAGGAAGATGTAAGTATCAATATTTTATTGCAAAGGAAACTAAAAAGAAGGAAAAAAATATTAATCTAGGAAAACAGAAGCAAAAAATCTCTTCAAGTAGCCAAAAATGTAGATTTTGCACTTTCGGCCTTTTTAGACTTTCAGATACTAAAAACTAGTTTGGGGTCTGAAAAGGCCAAAAGCGCAAAAGAGTAGTCTTTGAGGAACATAAACTTTTGGATGTTTGGGGTGCAAAATTCCGAACAGAACCTCATACTCTGAAAGTCTAAAATCTGCAGAAGGAAAATAACATCTTTGGTGATTTAGACTTGTCAGCATTTCGGATGTCTCAGAGGTCCGAAACATTGAAAAGGATGAAGACACGATGAACCCTTTGGTGACAAAGGTCCCGACCCATTTTTTGGCCTTTCAAAGGCTAAAATCCTGTGAAAAAGGTCGTGATAGGTAAAAATTAGAAACCCCAAAGGGCAAACACAAATAAAGACAAGGACTAACAAGATGAGGAGAGGCCTCCCCCGTAAGGCCAAGGATGCAAAGAAAACCCTAAGGACTTGGGGGAAGGCGCACTAGACTAAAATACCCAAAATGCAAAAAACAAAACCTAACAGTGAAGAACAACAAACAAACACTGAGAAAACCTACCTCTCAAGAGCTAGGAGTGGAGGATGAAGGTGAGACAGGATGAAGGTACAGAGAAGTTAGCCACAAGGAGTGAGAATGATGAAACAATGAAGTCTCGAGGAGCATAGAAGATGCAGGAAGAAAAATGCAAAGTGAAGATTATTTAGGGCTTCAAACCCTTATATAGCCCGCAGAGGACGTCAGCACCTTTGGGTGTTTGGGAGTTTGAAACGAAAAGGTCTGAAGGTTTAGTCTTTCATCCTTTTGGTGATTTTGGAGGCAAAAAACACTAAAAGGGTTGAGCTTCGGCCTTTTAGCCATTTTGGAATTTCGGAGGACTTTAGGTCCTCTAAAACACCAAAAGGGAGAAAATGCCAAAACAATTTCTTGACTAGGGTCAACAGGCCCATAATGAGACCCACTTGCAAGGAACTCGGAAAGGGGCAGACTTAATAGACCAAAAGCTAAAAAAGAAAGGGGGTCCCCATGGTTAGAGGATCAAAATGGGGTGTTTTTTGTTGACCCAAAACAAAAGTAATAGGACCTATTAATACCAATTAATACATCCAAGGACCCTATAGGACAATTAGTACATCCTAGGACCCTTTAGGACCCTTAGTACACCTTAGGACCCTTTAGGAGCCCTATTGTGACATAAAACTCTTTAAGAACCCATGTAGGACCCTTTAAGAATCCCTAGTAGCCTTAAGACCTAATAGCACTAATATGACCTATTAAGACCAACTAGTACATCATAGGACCCTTTAGGACTATGATTACACCCTAGGACCCTTTAGGACCCATATTGTGACATAAAGCTCTTTAACAACGCAAGTAGAACCCTTTAAGACACCTATGATGACTTGTTAGAACTATTTAAGAATGCTTAGGACCCTTAAGACCTAATAAGACCACTTACTTGACCTAATAGGACCTATTAATACTGGATTAGTATGTCCAAGGACCCTTTAGGACTATTTGTACACCCTAGATCCCTTAAGGACCCCTATTGTGACATAAAACTCTTTAAGAACCCTTAGGACTCTTAAGACCTAGAATAGGACCACTTAAGACCTAATAGGACCCATTAAGACCTAATTAGAGTAATATGACCTATTACTACCAATTAGTACATCCAAGGACTCTTTAGGACAATTAGTACATCCTAGGACCCTTTAGGACTCTTAGTACACCTTACGACCCTTTAGGACCCCTATTGTGACATAAAACTCTTTAAGAACCCAAGAAGGACCCTTTAAAACACCTAGGATGACCTATTAGAACTCTTTAAGAGTCCGTAGGACCCTTAAAACCTAATAAGACCACTTAAGACCTAATAGGACTAATATGACCTATTAAGACCAATATGTACATCCTACGTACCTTTAGGACTATGAGTACACCCTAGGATCCTTTAACACCCCTATTGTGACATAAAACTTTTTAAGAACCCAAGTAGAACCCTTTAAAACACCTAGGATGACCTATTAGAACTCTTTAGGAACCCTTAGGACTCTTAAGACCTAATAGACCACTTACTTGACCTAATAGGACCTATTAATACCAATTAGTACATCCAAGGACCCTTTAGGACTATTCGTACACCCTTGGTCCCTTTAGGACCCCTATTGTGACATAAAACTCTTTAAGAACCCTTAGGACCCTTAATACCTAGAATATGACCATTTAATACCTAATAGGACCCCTTAAGACCTAATTAGAGTAATAGGACCTATTAATACCAATTAGTACATCCAAAGACCCTTTAAGATAATTAGTATATCCTAGGACCCTTAGGACACCTTAAGACCCTCTAGGACCCCTATTATGACATAAAACTATTTAAGAACCCAAGTAGGACCCTTTACAACACCTAGGATGACCTATTAGAGCTCTTTAAGAATCCCTAGGAACCTTAAGACCTAATAAGACCACTTAAGATCTAATAGGAATAATATGACCTATTAAGACCAATTAGTACATCCTAGGACCCTTGAGGACCCTTAATACACCCTAGGACCCTTTAGGAACCCTATTGTGATATAACAATCTTTAAGAACCCAAGTAGGACCCTTTAAGACACCTAGGATGACCTATTGGAACTTTCTAAGAGCCCTTAGGACTCTTGAGACCTAATAATACCACTTAAGACCTAATAGGACTAATATGACCTATTAAGACCAATTAGTACATCCTAGGACCCTTTAGGACCCTTATTGTGACATACAAATATTTACGAGCCCAAGTAGAAACCTTTAAAACACCTAGGATGAGCTATTGGAACTCTCTAAGAACCCTTAGGACCCTTAATACCTAATAAGACAACTTACTTGACCTAATAGGACCTATTAATACCAATTAGTACATACAAGGACCCTTTAGGACTATTATTACACCCTAGATCCCTTTAGGACCCCTATTGTGACATAAAACTCTTTAAGAACCCTTAGGACCCTTAAGACCTAGAATAGGACCACTCAAGAACCCAAGTAGAACTCAAATAGTATTGTAAATTTAAGTATGATTTTATACATATTTAGATATTTGTTTCCATTTTACACATAGTTATAACATGTAATCAAGTACTTAATTGTTAACACTTAGCTTTCACATGTTACATCTAGATGGCCACTCAAGATGTACCAGCTCAGGATGTACCTCACACTCCTGAACTTATATGCACAAATGGTTCTAGATAGAATTCTCAATTTACTTTGAAAAGTAGATCTTATTTTATGGCTTGTCCATTTTCTCAAGTGAGTTCTTGTGCAGGTTACAACATAGAAAATTTAAATTAAATAGTTGAATAGTGCAAAATTCATTTTGGTAGTCGTGAAACAATATACAACAAATTTTATTTTTGGGAAGTGAAAGGTAAAATATTGTGTTCAAATTATTAAAATTATTAATATTTGAATGTAAATTTACTTTTGTTGAAATACATGTAAATATGAGTTCAAGAACTTTATTTTAACTTTCTATCTAAACATGTGCATTTATATTTAATTCATATTTGTAACAGATATTAATTGATCTAATCCTTATAATTGTCAAACAATTACTGGTATTAGAAGTTTACAATAAGTAATGACTACAAGACATCACAAGCCTCTTGTGATTCAAGTAAGAAAAATCACATGCTGGCAAAGTGCACACTTCACGTATGAAAATTAAAATCAATTGAAATACAATTACCATCACATCCATTAGACCAAATTGAATGTTATGAAGCGTTTATCCCATATTGTCTAATATCTTCAAAAAACATTCCAAAACAATGGGCGACATAGCTCCTATCAACTTGTATCATCGCTAATATAGAAATGAACCTCCTTGATGATAATGTGTTAATTTGGACTACTTTCTACATCATCCACATCAAACTGTGCATGTCTATAAAAACTTTGTATAAATATTACAACTTGATCAGAATGATAATATTAAGCTTGAATCTTTGTGTGAGGACCAAATGTATAGTTTTTAGATAAATCTACAATTGAAATAATACAACCTCGTGGAAAATAATTTTTTGACTCACAAAATTGTTTAGCTTGTCATCTTGCACAATGACAATTTTGGATATGTGGATAAATTATATTATTAAATCTAGTCATAAACTCGATGTAGGGAAATTCGCTCTCTTTCAACACATTCCTTTGGGATTCAACTCCTATCTTAGGCTGGTATGTCTCATGTTCAAATCTCTTCCACATAACTAGCATTAAAACATCAATATTGTGTATTAAAAATCTCTTCAAATATCCATAATCATTGCATGTGTATTTTATACATTGTATATTGAAGTCAACTGAATCTTCTGATTTATCACATAAAATAGACTTCACAAATTGTGTTTTACTTTCACGGATGACTATATATAGATTAATTACTATCATAGCTTTTTTATATGATTGCAAGCGTAGATGAAACAAAATATGATTTTGACAACAAGTCTCATGTACCTTATTTATGTGTGCAAAACAATGATGTAATCTCTCAAACATCCTTCTACAAATCTTCATATTTGGAAGTTCTTGCTTGAATGTTGCAAACAATTGACGTTATGTTATATTTATAAAATATTTTGTATGTGAAATTTTTTTACTGTCTTCATCTATCATATGTATAGTGTCCCTTCTATTAGAAGAAACATGAGAGTGGTTGGTCCAATATTCAATGACCTATCTTTTTATATCTTTAGGAATTCTATCTTTTTGAGGAAGCCTACAAATATTTACCCAATTCTAATTTTCAATATATTCATCTAACATATTTCTCCTCCTAATATATCGTTGAATAGTTCTTCTAGATACATTCAGTAATTGAGAAATTGCTTTAACTTATTTTATTTGGGACAATTTCTTAGTAGAAATCATAGTCATCAATGCTCTACGTGTAGCACTTAAATCAACACCTCGACTTGTGCTATCAATATAGTTCAATACTTCTTGTAAATTTTCAATTATTGTTTGTTTTACATCTACTGACCTTTTCTTATTATCAACACCCAACAACTCCAAAACAAGGGCCATTTCTCTTTTTCTAAATAACCTAGCAAATAATTGTGCTCTGCCAAACATAGATTTATTTTAAAAATAATCATCCCAATTATTTTTACAATGCAATTTCAATGGGCTTTCAATTATCATATCTTTAGATGAAATTTAATTAAAAAGAGAATCTTTATTCATCTCCATCAAATTTTCCATAACAGAGAAAAACTTTTTAGATTGACTAGTACCAATTTATTCCTCAACCTAAGTTGTAGCTTCTTGAACATCGATAGGTTGTTCTTGACCATCAACAAATTTCTCTTAACTATATTTTGTACGACCTTTCATTTTATCATCCCTTTTTTTTCCATTCATACAACTGTGATCTATTCCTTTTATTCCCCATTGCAAAAACTATTCAAATTGAGTTTCAATTCACCTACACACAGAAAACCACATATACCTAATAAAAAAACACATATATAATATTAATAAGTTCACAAATATTACTAATTTCAAATACTACAAAAAAGTATTAAAAATAATTTAAAAAATTAAAAAGGTAAAGTTTAAAATAAACTTGTAAAAAATTGAAGCCTTTTTTGTAATTTATGTTAAAAATCGCAGCCCTTAATGCAAAAAGTTGATTTTCTCCAAAAAAAAAATAGCAAATAAATTTATTTTATGCAAAAGTGAATTAAATAATTTGTATATTGTTTTTTGTTTTTTTACAATTAAAAATAAAAAAATCATTTCCTCTTATATGAACCTCTTATCACATGGTCGCTAACATGACTATGTACGTTAGCCTTAATTATTATGACCGAAAGGGTTCCAACCAAAATGGTTTCAGCTGAAACGATCTATGTGGCATCCTTAGTGGCAAGTACATCACCAAAATCCTCATATTACCAGAACTTATCACTTCTGCAACAAATTTCTCCTTCAAAATTTAACTTATTAAAAAAAAAAAATCTTTTGTAGAGCTCAAAGTTAAGAAATTGTTTATTTAACTTTTATAATTTTTTCACTAGATTTAATATATTTTCATTAAAAAATACTGCAACTAGGTATTTTATTATTTGAAATGAGGTTGATTCAAAAAAAGGAAAAAAAAAATATTGAATCATATTTAAAAATTTTAAAAATATATGGATCACTAGAGGAGAGAGTCTTCTTGAAGAATGTATAATTTTTTCTTTTGATTTAGATACATTCATAGAGGAAATATGGTGGAAGATGAAAACTATCAAATTTGGGTATGTTGGACTTTAAAATGTTATAATGAAGAAAATATACATCGAAATCTAATTTATTTTCATGGACAGGCTATTATGTCATCTATTTGGGATGTTGAAATTAGAAAGAAAAAAAAAGTTCATTTACATTTTATTTTTTGGTGGGAACTAGACCCTCTGATTTTCAGCATTTTTTAGTAATAGAAAAGTTGGCTTTAAAAATTAAAAAACATATCGATTCTTGTTAAAAATAAATAAAATTTTATAGACATAAAATTCATCAATTTTTACACTTCTTCAAATTGAAAATAGAAATGCCACTTTTATGTCGTTGAAATTGTACAATTTTGGTTGTGTTAACCTTTTCCTTTATAAAAGTGTGACACAAGTTTGTACTTTTACCCATAATTCATTGTTTGAATTATGAAATGAATATTTGTGTCATAAAGTTTGTTTTCACCATGTAATGAAACTAAGTTTTGACAATAAATGATCATATGTTTCTTAAAACAAAAGCAAAAGTCAATTATGATGGATATTTGTGTTTTAAAATAAAACTGAGATATTTTTATTAACAAATATTCATATTTTCTTGGACAAAACATATTCTCCTTAGTTTTTTCCTAAAAAATGATTTGAGATTAGGCTTGGGGTGTCAAGCCTAAAAATTCAACTACCCTAATGTGTTTAGAGATTTGCCTTGGTATTTAAACTTCACCCTTCTCGCTAACAATTTTTTTATCTAACTTTAACTAAACAAAAATGGTTTATTGAAGAAAACATTAGCATTCTATGAATAAAAGATATTCTTTATTTTATATTTAATGAATAATTATTATTAATTTTTTAGATGCACTATGTTGAAGTCTTCATCGATAGGTTGACTTAAAAACATCCATAACTTTTAAATGGTATCACCTTTTTTTAGTCTAAAGATGTGTCACTGCAGTCTATGCTTCACTAAGTAAAGGTGAAAAAAACTGAATCTCATATTCTTTTACCAAGTTAGGTGGGATAAAAATAATTGTTTAAAAGTTTTGAAAAATCCTAGTAAAAATTCATAACTAATTATACTTGCAAATATTTCAAAAATAAAAATGAGTCACATCTGCTGTGTCCTTTGTTTATGTGTGAAGATTCAAAAAAATACTTTTTCTCATACCTAGGTTGACTGAAATGACACATTTTAAAAATTATAGTAGAGCTTCATTAAAATTCTAATTTTTCACCAAATAATTTTACTTTTTCCCCAAAAAATTAACTTACAAATTACATTCAATTTACTACAAATTATATTCATATAGATATTTTCTAAATTATTTTAATAAGCTATTCAAATTTTTACAAGAATTTTCTTAACTTTGTTTTTTTGTATTTTCATTGCCACTTAGAGGTATAATTTGGCCCATCATGTTCCTTCTCTCACCTAGGTCTTCATGTCACAATTTCATAAGGTTAATGCTTGCATGCAATCTTTTTCTCTGAGTTAGTCCTTACAAGCTTGGAACATCATCACCCTAGTCCCCTATACCTTGGTTCATAACATGAAATCTCATATCAAATCAAGGTTTCTCACATCCCTATAAAATGAATCAATCATTGTCCTCTTCTTTCCATTTCCTTATCCTAACCATTACATTCATCCCTTATCACTATCCTTTAATCCCTTCATCTATTTGAAGAGAAAAATTGTGCTATTTGATTATGTTTATCCTCTCAAAGGGACATACCAACCTCCCTCCTTATCTTCTCTATTTACCCTTCCAATGACTAGGGCATCATGCTACTAGTGTCATCCCTTGTTGAGACACTATTTTTTATTCTAATTAAACATGACAACACTTCTCCTAATTGTGACACTTATAAAATGGGAGAAAAATATTGACACCTAAATGTTTACAAGACTAACCACACTAGGCTTTATCCTATCACTATATATTAATTAAACAAATATTAATTAATTATTTAATTATTCATGTGTTATTTTTATTCTTGACCCTTAATTGAATCATTTATACTTTTGTTTAATTGTATCTAAACTTTGCATTTGTATCTCACATGTATTAATACAATGATATTATTTATTAAATTACCCATTTTTACTTAAACCTCGATAGTTAATTCATTCTAATCAATTGACTAAGATAATCCTTTCCAAATTCTTAACCTTGATTAATTTAATAGATCATATCCTAAAAAGATATATCAAATATTGGTCAATGTTATCCCTAGATATTCTCAACCTTTCATTTATACCGTGTCTCTTAAAACATACATGAGGAGTCACATGTTTCTATCATTTATACCCCTATGAACTCTTATTTGGACATGAGTAGACACATGTCACCTTTTTCTCTTCCCAATATGTCCTCACACATGTCATCACAATAAAATTTAGACTTTCACATTCTATACAAATCAAAATGAAATTATGGTGAAAGAAAGATTATGCATGAAGGTAGGAAATGTCTAAACAACAAACTAAAAAGCATGATTTACCAAGGGTACACTTCACTTTTTTTTTTTTTTTTAAATATCCTTATATATAATGAGGTTTAGTTGGTTGGATATCCATGGGAGTGGAGGCATAATAAAATATATAAATAAGTTTCCATGTTTATTGAATGTGTTTTTGACACAACGGCTGAGTAAGGTTTAAGCGGCAAAATCCATGATGGAGATTAAGCGAAAAAATCTAAAGGATGGAAATTAAATGAGTTATGATGTCTATATAAGAGACACAAGATTTATTATGAAACATATGGATGCACATACATGCAAATTTCATGCATGACTGATCAAACTGGTTGAAGACAGAACTGAGCAATTTTGTAGACAACACCGAGTGACAGAGGAAAGAGCATTTACCGAGAAGAATAAAGTATAAAGAATCAAAGGAATGGAAGTGAACATATTGATCAAAGGCATTATGTACGTAGGATAGATCTGAAAATATGCAAACATAGTTGTATTTAAATCATATCATTATTGTATCATTTTAACCATTGTTACAGATAAATCCCTTAATCGAGTATGACTGGAGAGTCTTTATTATGACACTCTAATGAATATTGAGTGTTTTTTTGTTGACCCCATAGTGAATCAAAATTATTGATCAAGGGAAAAATGTTAGTGATAAATCCTCTAACTAGGTCACATTTAACAGTGTGTGTTGTAACCTTTAATAGGGTTGGCTCTTAACTGGGCTCACTTCAGAAGAGTGAAATATTAAATGGGTTACTGGTCCCAAGTGGTTTTTTCCTTAGCAAGGTTTCCATGTTAAAAATCTATATGTTAATGTGTATGATTGTTGTGGATTGTTATTTTTCTTTACACATTACTTAATCTGCACTAATCGGTAATCACAGTATTGATTTACTGCTACTTGGTAGATAACTTGATAATTGAGTTTGAAGATAAGCTTGAGATAGTTTATTTCACTGAGTTGATTTAAATGTTTGAAATTATTTTTATATACATCTGAGAGAATTTGGGACTATAGGATAACTAGAGCTAATTGATTCACCCCCTCTCTTAGTTATCTAACAATTGGTATCAGAGCAACAATGCTTAGAAGGAAATTTTTCAAGGACTTAAGCTAAAGATCACAAGATGTATAAGAAATATGCACCTAAGATGAACAAGGAGAAATTATCAATGTGGAAAAGGAGAATGAGACTATACCTATCAAGGATTAGAGATTATATCACACAATGCTTAGATACTAAATTCATCCTACCTACTAGACCTTTGACTCTTAATCAGCTGAGAGAAAAACATGAACACAATACTATGATGGTGGAACTTGCTTCTTCACTAAATGATGCTGAATTTGAGGATGTCAAGTAATGTACATCAGCCAAGAAGATGTGGGAAAAGCTTACACTAGTTTATGGAGGAGATGCAAATGTGCTAAGAGCTAAAGCTAAAAGTCTCTAAGAAAAATTTGATGACATGAGAATGAAAGAAGGAGAAAACATAACACAGTACAACAACCGAATCAAAGAGGTTGTGAATGCTATTCGTGGAGTAGGTGGAAATATTGATGAAGACACTATTGTGAGTAAGATTCATAGAATTTTGTTGCCTATTTATTCTATTAGAGTCCCTACAATACATTAAATGAGATCACCACCTGGAAACAATATTATAGTTGATATCCTAGTCGATAGACTGATTTCATTTGGGCTGAACAATTTTCACAACAGTGTTGTTCCTACTGTTGAATTTGCATTTATGTCCTCTCTGAAAATTAATAAATCTGGTGATAAACACATGACAAGAAATGATAGTGATAGTGACAGTGATGACCAAGAACTTGATGAACTTGAAGAATTAAAGGCTAGAATATTGTACAAAGGTAAAGGAAGGTATAAAGGTAAACTTCCTTTGATATGCTTTAATTGTAAAGAATATGGACACTTTGCTACCAGATGTCTAAACAGGAAAAGTGATGAAAGAAATGAAAGATCTAATGATAGAAATGATGACTGAGAATATAGAAGCAACCAATAGTATGACATAAGGATTTGATGACATATATTTTTCCATTAGTATGCAAAGGAAAACCATCGATAATAACTACAACGAAAGATAGGTTTTAGCACAACCCGACAGAACAGTCTACAGTATAAACCAAAGACACAACTTACAAGTGCAAACCAAAAAAGTTAACAGTGAAACCTGAAAGGAGTAAAATGACAAAGGAACCTAACAGCACTATGCAAACCAACAGAGTAGATTACAGAGTAAACTTAAAGAGAAGACAAGAGAGGAACTCGACAGAGAAAGGGAACCCGACTGACAGACTTTTAGCTCAAACTGAGCATCAGTCACTAAAAGTCAGTTATATCCCAAGAAATGTGGATCTGACTTCCATGTAAGATAAAACACTCGTGTTTTATATTTATCATTTTAATTTATTTTAAAACTATTTCTTGAGGGACAAGAAACATAATTGTAATTGTTTTAACTAGTCTAACTGATTAAAAACATGTAAACTAGGAGATCAAGGTCAAGTTGTAAACCTTCGACAATAGAGTTATATTTGTAATACATGAAACTAAATTAGGTCAATCTATTGTATAAATAGATGTGTAATCATTCATTTCATAAGGATGTGAGGATGATAGTAGCCAAGGAGCACATCTATGGATCAGACTCAAAGTTTCAAGAAGCAAAACAATAAAAGATGAATTTGGTTATCAAGAACCAAGAATCAAGGCTACCGAGCAATAGAGGTATTAATAAATTATATTAGGTGATACTTTGTACATGTGATTTGAATGGATCTGTAATTAGAAATTGAAGATTGCATACACTCAGGTCAATGAGTATTTTTTTCTACATTCTAACAAGTGTAGAAAATAGAAGAAATCCTTTCAAGAAAGGTGCATTTAACAATCCTTTGTAAATCTCTTAACCGAGTGCACACTAAACATTGTTGCTAAAGCTCTTAATAGAGTAGACCTTAACTAGTCTCCACATAACACTCCTAACATGGTAGATCATCAGAAGTGATCAAATTGTAAGCCTTAACCAACCTCTTCCAATCTACATATAGTGAAGTTTTTGTGGGTGCCATCCCCACCGCATTTTTTACCTTCTAATAGGGGTTTTCTATGTTACCATATCTTGTATTATGTGTCATTTATTTCATGAATGTTTCTATGAATGTCTACATACAATTAAGATTATGAATTGATATCACATGCATAAAGAAATAACAACAAATATGATTGGTAAAGAAAAGATTTGATTACATAAGGTTAAAGGTTAATTAACTAAAAGTTTTAGAGGTACTAATTCACCCCTCCCCTCTTAGTACATACTTCACATTATTTCCAACAATTGGTATCAGAGCTAGATC
Source organism: Thuja plicata (assembly GCA_018584345.1). Classification (NCBI taxonomy): domain Eukaryota; kingdom Viridiplantae; phylum Streptophyta; class Pinopsida; order Cupressales; family Cupressaceae; genus Thuja; species Thuja plicata. Next base: position 186,461 of record MU224295.1, on the reverse strand, counting down.
TCTTATGTGGAAAGTTTAAAGACTTAAGAGAAAAGATAATACAATGGAGAAGTATAGGCTTGACAAGCGTATTGAGAATCAAAAGTTAGAGACATAGATCTTCTTTGAACAATACAAAGAAGCTAGAATCAAGATGAGATAGTTGCTAGATGAAATAAATATTGTGGCATCTCATTGTAATGAAATAGACTACCATGAAGAAGAGCTACCAGATATATTTAAGTCTTCAAGATCTACAACTAGCAAAGAATTGAAGACACATCAGAAGAAAGCGTCACAAGTCTGAATGAAATCAATCAACATCTGGCTGGACAAGTGAAATCTTTGCAAATCCGTCAAGAGACACATATGGTAAGAATGAATAATGTCATAAAATATGCTAGAAAAGATGAGAAAGAAAGAACACTAGCTATTAATGACAGGAGGAAGATTACTGAAAAGCTACAAGAGAAAGAGTCAGAATACAAAGACTTACAAAACATCATCATGAGATCACAAATTAGATTATTATTATGAGGTAGGAGGCAAATAGAATGAATACATAACTCATTGAAGGAATAGATACTATTGGTGAGCTAAGAGAATAAAATCTAAAATTGAAGCATGAAGTAAGAATTCAGCAACATCATAATGATATGATGAAGAGAGCTGAAGAAAGTACAAAAAGGATGGATGATTTTTAGGATGGACAAAGAAGAATCAAAAACAACAGTAGACCAGGCTATACCAAGAATGGAGAATCACCACACCAAGATGATCCAAAGAATGTGTATACAAATCCAAAACAAAATAGCTGACATGCAATCATTGTGAAAGGCCAGGTGACACATCAAATGTATGTAGGAGAAAAATGAAATGTATTCCTAAATCCACATCTTCATTCATAGGAATTTTTTATAAATGTAACAAGAAAGGACATAAAGCATATGAATGTAAATCTGAAGTGAAACAACCAAAGAAGGAAACCTACATGGACAAATATTGTCCTTTTTCTAAAATGCATGGGCACACATCTCTTGAATGTAGGAAGAAGAAAAAGAAAGCATGGAAACCTAAACATCAAGAAAATTATTATCAATCGAAAAGAGTTGGTAACTCATATGTTTTGGATTACAACACATGGGAAAACTGTACAACATGTGGAAGATTTGGTCACATAGCTGCAAACTATATGAGACAATGGACAAGAAAGTCTAGGAGATGGAATTGTTGGAAAGTTGACTTCCTAATGATGCATGACTCATTTTGTGTTTTCATCATGGCAACAAAGTCATGTTTAGTTTCTGTCATGAAAGACAAAATGACTATGGAAAAAAGGGTAGATAGAGATACTCAGCGATCAACACATCAGCACACATGTGAGAGATTGAATCAGCGTATGCACATTCAGATATATATTTTATGACACATGTACATGCTACATCCAGACACACATAGTACAGAACAATAGTACGGCAAAGTTACAGGCAGATCAGTAGACCAACAATCTAGAAGACAGAGCATGGGAGCTGACTACTATTTTGATCAGCGTGAATTATTTTGTAATGTAATGGCTAAGGGCCTATGGTTATATGTTTGTAATAATGTAATTAGCATTGTAGTAAACATGCTTGATCAGACTTGTTGAGAAGCGTTGTAAATTTTGTTTTAGGGCCGACTAGAGTTTTATTTTGGGTCACGCCTATTCAGATATGAACATATAAGTATGTAATGTAAAGATATGTTACAAGTGTTGATTATTATGTAAGAGGAAGATACAAAGGGGTAGTATAATGAAGTCAGTATATGATATAACTCTTTAAGAGAGTAAGAGCATTTGCGCATACATGAAACTGATCAGACAATAGTGTCATCACAACAGTTCATTTTGATATAGTGTATATCATCTTTCAGAAGGTTGTAGCCTTCATCCTATTGGGCAGTGAGCCTAGGCAGTAAGACATATACCTTTAAAAGGGTTTTGTAAAATACTCCTAATAGGGTCAGACCTTTAACCAGGTCATTGTACTCATATTGTAAAGACTGCTTCTAACAGGGCAAAGGAACTTTAATAGGTTCATTATACCTAGTACAATATTTGTGG
>MU224295.1:142692-164430 GCA_018584345.1 Thuja plicata | reverse complement strand
GCATCTTCAGAAGCAAGGAAAGTTGAAAATTTTGAAGAGATTAAAGAAGATCTACCTAAAAGGGAAATCAAGCAAGTTAACAAAACTTGTTATGCATGTAACAAACATGGTCATTTGGCAAGAGATTGCAAAGAGGTAAGACCTTTCAATGGTTATTGTTTCTCATGTAATAAGTTTGGTCATAGGGCTATACATTGCAGAACAAATTACAGAAATCAGTCATAGTAGAATCAAAGAAGAATGAATCAAAACAATCAGAGAAATCAACCTCAAAGGAATTTGCAGAACACTAAATGTTAGATTTGTAACTACAATGGACACACAGCAAAGCAATGTAGCATGTTTAACAAGAGCATCAGACCTCCTATCATTTTTCACACATGTGGAAAGGCTAGACACATCTCAAGGTTTTGTAGATCCAAAATTCAAAAGCAAGAGGATCCTAAGAAATCACTATTTGAAGAGAAAGGAGAAGTTAAGTTTGTTCAATCAAATGAAGATTCAAGCAAAATTTGGGTTGAAGTAAAGAAGGACAATGATGTTGACAAAGCAGTTGATGCATCCATAGTGGACGCACCCTCTACTTCTTCTTGAATAGACCTTCTTGGTCTTAGGGGGAGCTATTCTAGCGCAGGACCCCTACACGGTTGGTATTCTCACCTTTGAGTATGCGCCTATGGATTCATGGTTATAAGCACATAATATTGTAGTATGCATACACACATTGTCTCAAATGCATCAGGATCAAAGTTTCAAAATCTCTGAGTAATTTGCATATGGTTGCAAACATTAAATGTGGTAGATTGTATAAAAGAAAGTAAGTGTTTGATCTTCTTCACACTTGCATTCGAGAGCACAAAATTTGGAGAGAATTGGAACACTAGACATTAGGGCACAAAAGCATAACAGATTTGGTAGTTAAGTGAACGGATAATAAGTTTGAATGAAACCCTAGCAGTTGCACTATTTTAGAATTTTGTGAAGCCCTACTTAAGCAAGTTCCAAGTAAGTATGGCGACCCCAGTTGTGTTTGATATAGTAGAGAGGAAGAGATTTGTATTCAAGAAGCATCCATTCAAATCCATACTAGACGATGTGGAAGGGGCTTTCTCCAAAACCCCTCTAGGTGTTGTTCACATGGAAGATATCTGCATGTATATTTACTATAAGAAAGAAATGGTAGGAGATGTCAGGATAGCCACTCATATGGGATCAATGATGAAACCTGATTACACATTCAAGGATGAGTTCACACACTTGATAGATAACCCTATTTTTGAATACTCGAATGTGCATGAGTTTGATGAGCCATAGTGGGTGAAGATTTTTCTAAGAAAAATACATGATGATCTTTATTGGATTGGTGAGGTCCTTGTGTGCATCACTACAGACCTAATCCATGAATTAACCAGACTTCCTAAGACTAGACCAATTTTTCCTACTGGCAAGGATGTCAGGAAACAAATTGAACAAGTTTGTCTATCTAGGAGTGATAAGCATGGAATGACAATTGACCCTATCAAAGAAGATGACATAAAACTTTTAACAATGATACTTGGTTATAAGTTTTAGTAAGCAAGCAGGTTGAATAGTGTCTCTACAGCAACAGTCCTAGCAGCTATCAGAATGGTGAAGGATAACACTTAATACAACCTATGTGAAATCTTGTGCGGTCAATTGATTGACAACATTTGAATCATCAAGAATGACAGAAGCAAGACATTCAGGTTCAGACCTCTAATCATCTATTTGTAATTCCATATAGTTGGAAAGGTTGCAAACCTTTACCTAGATAGGAGCAAATCCACAATGTCTCAAATTTCTCTTAAGGCCACTCTAGAGAGCAATGCAAGGGATGCCATGGATATGGATATTAAGACATTCAGGATCAAAATGTAGAATAGGTTCAGACTATCTGAGAAGATAGTTGAAAAATATAAGGATACCATATGTTTCATGGTAGAAACAGATTGCACATGCATGGAGGTAGTTGAACCTAGAACCAAATGGATTCATCCTCTTGGTTATGAAGTGGAAGAACATGTGTTAGAAGGATATGCACAAGTTCTATTGTCTATGCCCAAAGATCCTAATGAGCCTAGGTGGGACACTTACAAAAAGAAGACCAATGAAGTGGATACTATCTTACACAATGCTGACAATAAAAGGAAAGCATCCAGAATTACATCTAACATACTGAAAGTTCATGGAGTCACTCAAGAAGATCTTGACAAAGAAAGAGATGCCAAGATAGCAAAAGAACTTGAGAAAGATGAATAGATCCAGAAGAAGAAGAAAGTAGAGAGCACCTCTGTGCCCTCTACCACCATTGATTTAGACTCATCCCCACTGTCTACACCAAGCAAGAAGAATAGAGGAAGAAAATAGGCACCCACAAATCACCCATCCTCAAGGAACACTCAGAGCAAAGTAAAGAATACTCAAGCTCCTCCTGAGGTAGGACTTAGACCTAGTCTAAATGTTTTGAAGAATAGGATTGTAAATGAAGGGAGATTATATACACTTTCTAAAGTCTATGACAAATATCAAGAAATTGATAAGACTGAGATACATTCTATGATCATATGATCAAGTTCAAGAAGATAGTTCTTGAACTCAAGACAGTGATACCAGATTAGTTATGGAACTTATTGGAGATCATGAAAAGACATGCAATAGAGGAAGACATGAATATTAGAGAAGAAACATTGGATACTCTTATCCCTGTATGCTCGCATACATTGGATACTCTTATCCCTCTATGCTCGCATGATGAGAAGGCTATATTATTAGATCTGGTGAAGCCTCATCTCCAAACTAAGACAAGGACCCTACAGATTATGAACAAAGAATATGAGTAGATAGGTAAGGAGACTAAAAAGGCATTTGCACAAGTGTTTATGGATAGACACATGTATCCACCAACGATGCCTACAAAAAAAGTTACTCCAGCTCCTCCTAAATAGGTTACAAAACCAATGATTCAGATAGCACCTATGACAGGTCCACAGGTTTCAGCGCCCACAATGACAATAACTTCTGATACAGATAAAGACTCAGAAGACACTATAATAGTTGACAATGTAAAGATATCCATGAAAACATTTGAAAAAGATATGGACAAAGTTGATAAGGCATTTTTAAGCACTGAAGAAATGTGCAGTAATGATACATCTACACAACAGGATGAAGTTCCCATCAATGATCCAATTGACACAAATGAAGAAAAAGATACTAAAGATGATACTCAAGGTGATAAGACACCAATAAAAGACATACTAGTAAAGGTTGAATGCATGGATACCAGTTAGAACACTATATTCTCACCATCCACTCCACCATCTACCTCATTGTTGTCAAGGTTAACTCCTGATTCAGCAAGTTTGGATGCATGGGAAGAAGAAGACCTAATTAAGATCAACGTTCTTTCTATGGAAAATGAAAAAGAGAAAAAAGTGATGAGGAATCCTCACTTTTTGGAAACAGTAAACATATTAAATGACTTAGAGCCTGGTGATCAGAAAGTAGTTAAAGTCCAATTAGTTGAAGATGTGGACAACATTTTGTCAAACTTCAAATCACACTTTATAAGCTTAGTAAACTCTGCTACTAAGATTGCAGAAGATGAATACAAGAAGGAGAGACTGAATGATTTGGTAAAGAACTTTACCTTAGACTTGAACTCCTTAAAAATTGGGCAATCCATACTGAAAGAGTTGGCAGCTAAAGGCAAGAAATTTATAGCCAAATGCATGGACAGAGTGAAGTTCACCTCTAAGCACACTAAAAAGGTAGAAGAGGTAGAGCTAATGGTGGATAGAATCAGAAAAATAGTCGAGACTTCCATGCAAGACATGAACATATGCAATAATGTCTATCAAGGAAAGTTGGATAAAATTGCGAAGGTAAAATTGGAGATCAGCAAGATAAGAATAAGACAAATCCAGTTAAGAAATGCACTTGTACCATCTCTAGCAGTCCTTAATGAGAACATCAAATAGATTGATGACACCATGGTGACATATGATCAAGGTCCTTGCATGGATCTTATAAAAATGGAGAAACTTTCATATGCCCTATGCGTGCATCTTCAGACAGTTGATGCTATGAAAGTATTTTGGCAGAAAGAGATCCAATCTCTTCAAATTGTGTACCCTTAAGTTTACATGGAGTAAGTATGTAGAAGACTTACTAGTTTTTGTATTCCTTTTTCATTAATGTCAAAGGGGGAGTAATATAGAATGTGTATATGCAAAAAAGTATATGTATATGTCAATAAGATGTTATGATATATAGTCACTTTTTGTGCTAAGTCATTTTGAGTAACTTGGCCACATTCCTTTGTTTCCATAAATGACAAAGGGGGAGATTGTTGGCAAGTTGACTTCCTGAGGATGCATAAATCATTTTTTGTTGTCATCATGGAAACAAAGTCATATTTAGTTTCTGTCATGAAAGATAAAATGACGAACTATGGAAAATAGGGCAGACAGAGATACTCAGTGATCAGCACATCAGCGCACATGCAAGAGATCAAATCAGTGTATGTGAATTCAGATATATGTTGTATGACACATGTACATGCTACATCCAAACATGCATAGTACAGAACAACAGTATGGAAAAGTTACAGGCAGATCAGTAGACCAGTAATCCAAAAGATAGAGCATGGGTGCCGACTACTATTTTGATCAACGTGAATTATTTTGTAATGTAATGGCTAAGCACCTTTGGTTATATGTTTGTAATAATTTAATTAGCATTGTAGTAAACACGCTTGAGCCAACTTGTTCGAAAGCATTGTATATTTTTTTTTAGGGCTGACTAGAGTTTTGTTTTGGGTCATGCCTATTCGGATATGAACATATAAGTATGTAATGTAAAGATATGTTACAAGTGTCGATTATTATGTAAGAGGAAGATACAGAGGGGTGGTATAATGAAGTCAGTATATGATATAGCTCTTCAAGAGAGTAAGAGAATTTGTGCATACATGGAACTGATCAGACAACAGTGTCATCATAGCAGTTGACTTTGATATAGTGTATATCATCTTTGAGAAGGTTGTAGCCTTCATCCTATTGGGTAGTGAGGCATATACCTTTAACAGTGTTTTGTAAAAGAATCCTAACAGGGTCAAACCTTTAACCAGGTCATTGTAGTCATATTGTAAAGACTGCTTCTAATAGGGCAAAGGAACTTTAACAGGTTCATTATACCTAGTACAATATTTGTGGGTACTAATTCCCACTGAGGTTTTCCTCTGATCAAGGTCTCCCTGTAATCATATCATATGTTATGAGTCCTTATGTTAAGCTTCATTCTATGTATGTTTGATTTATGTTTAAGTTGCTGAAAAGTAATTAATAGACAAACACTGATTCACCACCTTCCCTCTCAGTGTTTCTAACAAGAATAACCCCAGAATTGCATGTCTACACTATCATAAAGTTGGTCATCTGAGAAAAGACTACAGAGACTAAGTGAAAGAAACCAACACCTTTTCCATTGGAAACACCATTGAAGACATTTGGAAGATGAGAAACAAAATGTGGAGGAAAGCTACAAACATTGATGAAGCTAGACCAAGCAATGAAATTGGTGACACCTTATTCAATGGATCTAGTGACATCACTATCCCCACCTAAGCAGAACAAGTAAGTATGGAACTGCATTATACCAATTTATATTTTGCATCAGCTCCATTACACATTGTTAAAATACCAAATCAGCATGATTAAAGATGCACTATGGTATTACTTGTTACAATTCTATGAAAACAATCTTGTCGGTCATTACATATTGAAATGCATCAGTGTACACAGAGCTAGGTTTTTAATACTTACCAAGAATCATCAATTAACATATAAAGCTAAGTTGCTAAGTACAAATCGAGATCCATTGGTAATCATAAAAGTTGACATGTTGTCTTTGCCAAATACTAAAATCCATCGGTTGATGTAATAAGTTGACAGCTACCCCAAAGCATTGCATTCTCACTGAGAATGATATTTATGTATCCCCTGATGACTCTGTTTGCACACACCAAGAAATGGTTGTGCATTAATGACTCAACATAGGGAAAAGTCTATAAAAATATGAGAGAAGGGTTTCATTATTTACCAAGCGACTAGAGAAAAGAAATAGAGAAAAACTTGAGCATGAAGCGACCCAATTACAAAGTTCCTACAAATTGACTCCCTACACTCTAAACAGTTTCCTAACATCTAAAGGGGTTGAAGTAAGTAACAAATATAACTGATAACTCTACTTTCATTTACGAGAAAAATCCCTAATTTTAGAAATGATGGCAACTACATCAAGAACCTCTAAAATCAAGAATGCTAAGGAGAGTAAGGTTAATCCGATAAAGAATAGTACATGTGAGGAACCTAATTATAAGATCTTTCTAGAGGTTTTATTGGAACTCGATGAATCTAGAGAATTTTATGGAATTCCACTTAGGGTTTTGTTGATCAAGGATGTTAGATCCTACATTCACTCCAAGATTACAGAAGTTGGAGATCTTGAAGTTGAGCAAGCTTACAAGAAGCTTTGCAATGATGATGGAACCATAAAAGATGAGCATAAGCACATTGAGGTGAAAGGGATCACCAATTCCCTATGGTTCCCGAACGAGTTCAAAATCGAATGGATTTAGTTAGTGTTGAGAAGACTGCATGACCAAAAAATGTGGTTGGATGAGCCAAAAATGATCACTAGAGATTTGATACATGTCATTACCGGTTATCTTATAATCGATAAGATCAAAACATTGAAGCACCCTTCTCGACCTGACATTGAGAAGACCACAAGAGCAGCATGGGATGGAAGAGGACTAAAGGTATCCACCATCATCGATGATGAACTAAAATTTAGAGCATGTGTCTTAGGATACTTTTAGGCTAGCAGGATGAACAACGAAGCAATGGATACAACACATAAAATTGTCAAGAAGGTATTGCAGTTGGACCTATCAGAACTGCTACTTAGACAATTAGATGAGCACATGAGGAAAATCAGGTCTACAAAGACCAACACATGTAAGTTTGGATCTTTGTTAATATGTATATTTTTGTACTTCCAAGAAACCTTCCAATCTATCAGTAATATGAAATGGGACACTACTCGACCAGTGATAGTTAAAATAAGTGAATTCATCAAGTCACTTGGAGACAATTTTGAATCAGTAATGGATGAGTATTTCTCTGGATTCAAAGAGAGAATGAAAAAGAGAATGAGGATACTAGAACAACTGGTAGAGAAATACAAGACTGAAATTTTTTTCTTGGTGGACACCAATACCATCCTAATCAAACTAGTTGTTCTGAGGACAACTTGGTTAGCTCCACTTCACTATGAAATCAACATAGATCAAGCAATAAATTATATTGAAGCATTGTTGAAAGTAATATTGGATAAAAAAAAACCAAGGTTTGGAACCTTTGAAGAAGCCAAGGAAAGAATCAAATTAGGCTTAGTTGTGAAGAAGATTGATAGGAAGAAAGACAAAATGGTAAAGACCTTGAAAAAGATGCTATCGTTAAATGAAGAAGAAATTGAAGAGACAGAGGAAATCAAGGGTCAGTCACCCATTGGTGAAGTAGACAAGGTGAGTGACTCAGAGTCAACAGAGTTTGCTGCACCCCCACCCCTGACGAAGGAAAGGAAAATAACTGCTTAGAGGACAATGAGGAAAAGAGTAAAGGTAGACTCACCATCTATTAAGAAAGGTCAAGTAAGGACCTACAAAAGAAAACCTCAAACCAAAAAGACCACAACACTAAAGAGGAGAAGGAAATTAATCCTAACCAAGGAAGAAATCAAAGATACTTAGCAAGATGAATCTGTCCAAACAGGAGAGTAAGATTCTTGAAACTATTGATGAGATATGTGAGTCAATTGAAAAAAGAGGTGGCTTAACCAACACCAAAGTTAGAAAATGGCTAATACTAGAGCCCAAAGATCAGAACAAGATTGAGGAGGCACTCATCAAAACAATGATCAACTTCAAATATGTACTCATACAATTTGATGAAAAAATGCCAAAAGAACTACATTAAATATTATCTACCAGATGGACTTATGCATTAAATAATGAGAAGGAGATAAGGGAAAGATTCCTAGTTTCTCTTATGCCTCCCAAATCCAAAATGGAAGAAATCAAGGAGATGATGGAGAAACATGTAAAGGAGTTCTCACCCAAGTTGAGAGCTTACAAGGTTATAGAGGGTAGGATTATAGAGATAGAGAAGGAAAGTAACAAAATTTGGAGTAAAATACTCAATAGACCTTCTAAGGAAGCAAGCTAGAGAGAGGATTACCTCTCAGAAATGAGCCACACAATGATGAATCTCTAGTTGAACCTAGCCCAGAGCATATCCTTATAAATGAAACAGAGTATGCCACAACATTAGAATTGGAAAAAGAATCCAACAATGATATCGATGTTGCTGATGCAACATGGCCAGATAATATTGTTATTGACATCTTTGATGATCCTGTAAATGAGGTAAAGGAAAATAAAGATATAACAGTTACATCAGATCAGGCCAAGGAACAAGATAATATTACTAATGTTGCAAAGGTAGACATACCAAGCCAGATACCATTATTGACTCAGGAAATCAATATAATCTCACAGAAGGAGAAGACCCCTGAGGCCAATGCAAGCATACCTGAGGATGCAGGAGAAGGAGAAAAGAAAGACACAACTAATGACCAGAATGTCATTGGAGGGGATCAAAATTTAATAGGTGAAGATCTCAAACAAAAATATGGAGATCAAACAGAAAAATATGCACAAATGAAAAATACATATGAAGTGCAAAAGGATACTAGTGAAGGAGACAAAGCTAAAGATGTCACTCCTAACGACACTAAAGGAGATACTCCAAATAATGTAAAGGTTGATGTGGAGACATCCACTCACAACCAGAAGATAGAGACTGAAGCACAACAACAAAAAGGAACTACTCCACTGATAAGCTCATCTAGCACATCAGACCAAGTAGAGAAGTTGGATATGATTCTGGATATAGGTTCATCTCAAAAGAAATAGAAGAAAACAAAGAAGAATAATTTGGAGGTCACACTTGATTAGATTGTAGAAATACCAAAGTGTGATCCAACTACTTTATATTTTGAATCACTCCAAGAATATGGATAAATTTGTCAAAGGAATGCTTTGCAAGAAAATCTTAAGGAGCGCCGAGACTCCTTAGTACTAGAAACCACAAGGGATATCTTAAACCAGATAGTTCCTCACATTCATGTTGATCATAATGCACCTATCCTAGATCAACTTGTCATTCTCACTGATGCCATCACAACACTGAATGTGGATGCAGAAAAGGCTATTGAAGAACAAGTGGAACAAAAGTTCCAATAAAAATTGAGAGAAAAGATCGGCCAAGAAGTGGCAGAAAATAAAGTAAAGCTTTCAGAACTAGCCAATGAATTAGATCCAATCATTACTGAAGCTATTTTCTTAATACAAAAATTGTGCACTTTGGATAAATTCACTAAGTACAATAATGAAAAGATATCAAAGTTAGATTCAGATCTAAATACCATTGCACAAGGTCTAACCAAATATGAAAATGCAATAAAATTGCATTATGAGAAGATAATAGAGATCAAAATGTTAAGACAAGAAACTTGGGAAGAAGAATCACAATTCAGAGAAGAGGTTACCGAGCTACAGGCTCAACTATTATTGAAAATCACACTTCTGCAACAACACATAAGTTTTGCAAGATAGCTAATTGCCACCCCTGAGATATCTATAGCAGACAACATCTACAACATGCATGCCAGGATTACAATAGAGCATATGGCTCTTTAGCATATGAAGGAGAAATGGGAGAAGATGATGGAGGAAATAAAGACCTCTCACTCTCATATTTTTGATAAGTTATAGGTATACACCTTTGCCCTTACTATCAAAAAAGGGGGAAAATGATATGTAAAATAGGGGAGAATGATATGTATAGTACATATAGAACAAAGGGAAAAGACAAGGTGAAAATAAAAAAATAGTATAAAGACAAGTGTACATACACATATACTATACTACACCAACATATGCATAAGGGGAGTCATGAAATGACTAAGTAATATACATGGTGTATATACTATAAACATTTTTAGTAGTTTGCACATATCAATTTTTGATACTAATGTCAAAGGGGGAGATTGATGACATATATTTTTCCATTAGTATGCAAAGGAAAACCATTGGTAATGACTAAACCAAAAGACAGGTTTTAGCACAACCTGACAGAACATTCTATAAAATAAACTGAAGACACAACTTACAAGTGCAAACTGAAAAAGTTAATAGTGGAACCCAATAGCATAGTGCAAACCAATAGAGAAGATTACAGAGTAAACCAAAAGAGTAGACAAGAGAGGAACTTGACAGAGAAAGGGAACCTGACTGACAGAGTTTTAGTTCAAACTGAGCATCAGTCACCGAAAGTTAGTTATATCCTGAGAAATGTGGATCTAACTTCCACATCAGATAAAACACTTGTGTTTTATATTTCGCATTTTTATTTGTTTTAAAACCATTTTTTGAGGGACAAGAAACATAATTATAATTGTTTTAATCAGTCTAACTGATTAAAAACATGCAAACTAGGAGATCAAGTTCAAGTTGTAAACCTTTGATCATAGAGTTATATTTGTAATACGTGAAACAAAATTTGGTCAATATATTATATAAATAGATATGTAATCATTAATTTCATAAGGATGTGAGGATGATAGTAGCCAAGGAGCACATCTATGGATCAAACTGAGAGTTTCAAGAAGAAAAACAACAAAAGATGAATTTGGTTATCAAGAACCAAGAATCAAGGCTACCAAGCAACAAAGGTATTAATCAATCACATTAGGTGATACTTTGTACATGTTATTTGAATGGATCTATAATCAGAAATTGAAGATTGCATACACTCAGGTCAATGAGTATTTTTGTGTACATTCTAACAAGTGTCACAAATAGAAGAAATCCCTTCAAGAAAGGTGGATTTAACAATCCTTTGTAAAACTCTTAACCGAGTGCACAATAAACAATGTTGCTAAACCTCTTAATAGAGTAGACCTTAACCTGTCTCCACATAATAATCCTAACATGGTTGATCATCAAAAGTGATCAAATTGTAATCCTTAATCAGCCCCTTCCAATCTGCAGATAGTGAAGTTTTTGTGGGTGCCATCACCACCATAGTTTTTACCTTCTAAGAGGGATTTTCTGCGTTACCATATCTTATGTTATGTGTCATTGGTTTCATGAATATTTCTATGAATGCCTACATACAATTAAGATTATGAACTGATATCACATGCGTAAAGAAAGAACAATAAATATGATCGGTAAAGCAAAGATTTGATTACATAAGGTTAAAGGTTAATTAACTAAAAGTTTTAGAGGTACTGATTCACCCCTCCCCTCTCAGTACATACTTCCCATTATTTCCAATAGGAGTAACTAAGATTACAAAGATAAAGGAAAAAAGACATGTTACATTGTTGAAGAAAAAGATAAAGACACCGACACTGACACTGATGAAGACATTGAAATAGTATTTGTAGCTTTGAAAGAAGATTGAGAAGAAGATGAAAGGTATGTTGAAACAACACTTATTTCTAAAGTTAGAAAGCATGAAATTTGGGTTATTGATAGTGGCTGCACACATCACATGACTGGAGATAAAGAAAAATTTGAATTTCTTGAGCATTATAATGGTGGATCTATTAGAATGGGAAATGATACACCTTGTCAAGTGAAAGGAAAAGGTACTATATTATTGAACAATAAGATCAAATATGAGAGTGCATATTGAGTGAAAGGACTTATTTTAATATGTTGAGTGTTTCACAGTTGAATAACACAAGTCACCAAGTTGCATTTGAAAACATAAAAGCTAGAATCTATGATGAAATAGGAAAGTTGATTAGCACTGGAGAACAATCAAAAGGTAATCTATTCTATCTTGATACTGCTGAAACTACCTGTTTGATGGGTATGAATGAAGATGTATGGTTGTGGAATAAGAGGTTATGTCATGTAAATTTTGACAACATGTTTAAGATCAATAAGAAAATAAAAGTAAGAGGCTTGCTGAGCTTATCTAAACCTGACCATGTTATGTGCAAGAATTGTCAAATGGGAAAAATGTCAAAATCTAGTTTTAAGAGCAAAAAATTTCTTCTAATGATATTTTGGAGTTAGTTCATAAAGACCTATGTGGACCAATGAGAACACATATTTATTATGGTGATAGATGAAAGGAAACTAAGTGTGTGGAAAATAGCTCCCTACGCTAAACTCATGAGAAGAGGATCATACAAATTTAGATTTAACCCTTAGCAATTACAGAATGATAATACAATAACATGCATACATAGAAAAATGAGAATGACACAATGATTTACCCTGGGGGAAACCTTTTGGTAAAAAACCCCAGCACTCCAAAACCTTAACAATGTATTAATCAAAACTATTACTGTTTACAATACACTTGCAATGCAAGTTCTTTCAAGAGATAATCAACACTTGAAGACAAATTTGGCAGCATAAAAATGTTCCAACAATACACTCACTTCTCACTCCTTATTCGCAACCCTAAAAAATGCTTATATCACGCACTTCCCCTTTTAGGGCAACTTCTAAAGACAGTTGTATCAACATGATGAGTTGCCACATGTCTTGCATGTCTTCACCCATCATCGAATCTTCCACAATTAGCTCTTACAAATATTAATGACCATCATAGGAATCCGTCATAACCATTTCAGTCATGATTACCTTACACATCATCCAAAGTGCTGACATTTGAAAAATATCAAATGTAAGGAAATATACAAGGTTGAGACACCTTATTCCTAACATTCTCCCACTTTTCAAACACCTTGTAAGAGCCAAAGGAAATAACAAGATTTAATTACTATAGGCCGAGAGGCCCATAGACTCTAAACACCATCTAAACTTTGATGTGCCCACAGGTTTTGTCAATGCATCTGCAACATTCTTTACTATAACTACCTTCTCCAAACTTACCTTTCCATCCTCTACCATATCTCTCACAAAGTGAAACTGCACATCAATGTGTTTCATTCTGCCATGGAAAGTTGGATTCTTTGCAAGGAAAATAGCACTCTGACTGTCGCAACAAATTGTAATCTATCCTACATCAACACCAACATCCAAACATAGTCTCCTAAGGAAAATGGCTTCCTTACAAGAATGAGTAGCTACCATGTACTTTTCTTCTATCATGGACAAAGTGACCACAGCTTGTCACTTACTCATCCAATTGATAGCACCACCAAACATAGTGAACACATAGGCACTGGTGGATCTTCTGCTATCAATGTCACTTGCCCAATCTGAATCCACAAACCCATGAATACAAACTGAATGTAGAGCTCCAGAATATTTTCCATGATAGCATATGGAATACTATGATGTACCCTTCAAATATCTAAACACTCTCTTAACTGCATCCCAATGTACCCATCCAGGTTTAGCCATAAACTGACTCAGAACTCCCACTACTTACACAATGTCTGGTCTAGTACAGACCATAACATACATAAGGCTGGCAACTGCACTCACATAAGGTACTTTTCTAATGTCCTCCACCTCACTAGGAGATTTTGGACAATTATCCATAGATCACTTTGTTCCCATAGAAACAGGAAAACACAATGGTCTGCAATCTTCCATGCTAAACCTGTCCAACACAGACTTCACATACTTACTTTGACTCAACCAAAGTTTTTTGTTAGACCTATCTCTGCTAATTTCCATACCCAAAATATACCTAGTTGCCCCTAGATCTTTCATCTCAAACTGTGCTAACAACTGAGACTTCAAATCATAAATCATACCCACACCCTTCCCAATTAACAACATATTATCAACATATAATGCAATAATAAGAAGGCGATCATTGTCAACTTTGAAATAAACACAATGATCTGATTTTGATCTTAGAAAACCAATCGACAACACAAAGGTATCAAATTTAAGGTACCACATCCTACGAGATTGTTTCACACCATACATAGACTTCTTTAATCTACAAACCAAAGACTCTTTACCTTTCTAAATATAGTGCTTAGGTCGTGACATATAGATCTCTTCCTCCAAATCACCATGAAGGAAATTTGTCTTCACATCCATTTGTTCTACCTCTAAATCATACGATGTTGCTAGAGATAACAGAAATCTAATGGATGTAATCTTTGCAACAAAAGATAATATTTCACCATAATCAATTCCCTCCACCTGTGAATACCCCTTTGCAACCATTCTAGCCATGTACCTCTCAACACTGCCATCTGCACATAATTTCTTCTTAAACACCGATTTGCTTCCAACAGGTTTCTGTCCTTTAGGCAAAGGTAGTAGGTCCCAAGTTTTTTTCTTCTCCAATGAATCCATCTCATCATCCATGTCCTCACTCCACGAACCTGCATATTCCATACCCATAGCCTCTTTCATAGATCTAGGCTCATCAGTGTTTGTAATTAAGGCTTAAGCACAACTGGAATCTAACATAGAAAATCCAAACCTCTCTGGCTACTTTCTTTCTCTCGTGGATCTCCTCAAGGGATGAGGTTGAGGTTGTTCTACCTCTTCTAAATTTTTAGATTTTCTAGAGCTCTCCTGATTATCAGATCCATCACAGTCTCTCTGTTCAGTCTTCTCAGGGGTAGGAGGCAACTAAACAACATCTTTCATTTCTTTTTCATCTAGTTGTAGAAAAATAGGAGAAGGTGTTAGCTCTCTAAAAATAACATTTCTTCTATACAACACCTTACCAATCATAGGATTCCAAAGCTTGTATCCTTTCACACCAACATTGTAGCCGATGAAGATATATTTTATAGCCTTATTTTCCAACTTAGATCTTCTCTCTTTAGGCACATGTGCATAAGCTTCACAACCAAAAACATGAAGATGTCTAACTGAAGTATTCTTACCAGACCACACCTCCAAGGGTGTCTTACCAACAAGAGCTGATGTAGGAGATCTGTTAACTAGATAGAAAGTAGTGGCCACAGCTTCAGCCTAAAACCTTTGTTCGAGACCAGCTCCACTAAGCATACTCCTAGCCTTCTCCATCAAAGTCACATTCATTCTTTCTGCAACTCCATTTTTCTATGGGGTATAAGGAGTTGTATTATGCCTCTCGATCCCTCATTCTTTACAAAACTATTCAAACTTTTCCAAACAAAACTCACCACCATTATCAGTTCTCACACACTTAATTCTTTAACCAGTCTGATTCTCTACGAGAGCTTTAAATTCCTTGAACCGACTGAAAACTTGTTTCTTGCTTTTAAGGAAATAAATCCATGTCCTTCTACTGTAATCATCTATAAAAGATAGAAAATATATAGATTTGGAGAGTGAAGGAACTTTAACAGGACCAAACACATCTAAATGGATAAGATCCAAAATACTAGAAGACTTGTGAGAACTAGAGTAAAATTTAATACAATTTTGCTTACCATAAATATAGTGTTCACAGAAGTCAAACTCAAGACTACAATCATTTAACCCCTCAAAGAGGTTTTTATTTTTCAGGGTTCTAAGACCCTTCTCACCAATGTGGCCAAACCTCATATGCCACAACATTGTCTTTTCTGCAAGAAGTTTGCCTTCCAAAGTGTTAGCACCCTTAGGTACGCTTGCTGCACTACCATCAGAACCCATTACCACAGACTTCTTCACTGCTAGTTCAGATGGTGGAGATGAAGTGACTGTTGCTCTCTTCCTTGAGATAAAAGAGCTATTGCACTATGAAGTGCAAGCATCCAGATGAAATAGGGTACCTCTCCTAGTACCTTTCGTGAGCACTATAGCTCCTCTAATCATCTTGCATCCATCTTTCAAAAAAAAAGCTTGCACACCTGCATCATTCAACATACTTACAGATAATAGGTTTCATGCCAAACTTGGGATGTGCATTACCCCATTGATCCCCTTTACTCATCCATTAGAGAATCTGATAGTGACTCTTCCTCATCCAACTATCTCTAGGTGAGAATCATCACCTAGGTACACCTTTCCACCATCAAACTCCTCATACTTTAAGAACCAACTTTGATGAGAGGTCATGTGAAAAGAAGCACCTGAGTCAATCAGCCACACATCATCAGATGCATGAGTGACCAAGGCTGGGACAAAAGCATCGCCATCTTCTTGAGATTTTTTAGAATCTAAATCTGGGCTTTTCTTCTTCTTCTTTGGCTCTTTGCAGCCCTTACGGAAGTTCCCAGTCTTACAACAGTTCCAATATGTTACCTTAGACTTTCCAGGAGTCTTAGATTTCCTATGGGATTTGGATTTACCCTTTTCAGACCTATTGTCATTTTTCTTTCCTCTTTCTTTGGATCTACCATGAACATCAAGGGCTTCCTTCATTGAATCAAAAGTATTTCTTTCCATCTCTTTAGATAATAGCAAAGACACCACATTATCCATTTGGAAAGTGACAATAGTACTCCCAAGGGCCATCACAAGATGATCCAATGAATCTGGCAAGGAACATAGCAGGGTCATACATCGTTCCTCCTCCTCCAACTTGACACTAGTTGATGTCAACTGTGAAATCAACATGTTAAATGCATTCAGGTGATTTGCAATGGATCCTCCTTCCTCCATTCTTAGAGAACACAACTTCTTTCTTAGGAACAATCTATTCACCAAGGACTTGGCCTGATACACAGACCCAAGTTGTGTCCATGATTTGTTTGTGGTCTTCTCATCGAGAACATTCAGGAGAACAGAATCTGCTAGATAGAGTCTAATGAGACCCTTAGCTTTTTGATCCTTGAGATCCCAATCTTCCTAAGGCATGTTTACTAGTTTGATATCATTATCAATCACCTCCCATACATCATGGTCTACAAGCATGTCTTCCATCTTGATTTTCCACAACTCAAAGTTTGTGCCATTGAACTTTTCCACCTCCATTCTACTGTATGAAGAACCTGCCATCTCTTCCTACAATAAGGTTATGAATACTCTACAACAATACTCCCACTAAATTGGAGATTAGCTCAAAAAACCCGTACCCAACAAATAGAACCAAAACTTGCCAGGCTCTGATACCAACTGATAGGAAACTAAGTGTGTAGAAAATAGTTCCCTACGCTAAACTCTCGAGAAGAGGTTCGTGCAAATTCAGATTTAACCCTTAGAAATTATAGAATGATAATACAATAACATGCATACATAGAAAAATGAGAATGACACAATGATTTACCTTGGGGAAAAATTTTTGGTTAAAAACCCTAGCACTCCAAAACCTGCACAATGTATTAATCAAAACTATTACTGTTTACAATACACTTGCAATGCAAGTTCTTTCAGGAGATAATCAACACTTGAAGACAAATTTTGGTAGCACAAAAATGTTCCAACAATACACTCACTTCTCACACCTGAGTCGCAACCCTGAAAAAGTTTATATCATGCACTTCCCTTTTTAGGGAAACTTCCAAAGATAGTCGTATCAACATGATCAGTTTCCACATGTCTTGCATGTCTTCACCCATCATCAAATCTTCCATAATTAGCTCTTACAAATATTAATGAACATCATAGGAATCTATCATAACCATTTCAGTCATAATTACCTTACACATTGTCCAAAGTGTCGACATTTGGAAAATATCAAATGTAAGGAAATATACAAGGTTGAGACACCTTATTCCTAACAATAGATACTTTATTTTATTTGTTGATGACTACTCTAGAATGATGACTGTTATGTTCTTAAAAGAAAAATCAGAAGCATTTAAGATGTTCAAATGGTACAAAGCTAAAGTGGAAAAAGTAACTGGTAGAGAACTGCAATGTTTTAGATTTGACAGAGAAGGTGAATTTACTTCTGGTGAATTCACTAACTTTTGTAATGAGTATGGAATTAAGAGACATGTCTCTGCACCAAGAACACCACAGCAGAATGGGATTGTTGAAAGAAGAAATAGATCAATTGTGGATTGTGCCAGAATACTGGTGAATGAAAAGAATGTTGCACAAGTATATTGGAGAGAAGCTATTAGTACTATTGTACATACAAATTGAACTACGTACAACTGAAGAAATATACAAACAAGATTCCTTATGAATTATGGTATGGTTATACACCTAATGTGAGTTACTTTAGAATATTTGGAAGTCAATGTTATATTTTGAAAGATGATAGAAATGGGAAATTTGATTCAAAAGGTGATTGGATTTGAATTGGGCATCCAACTGGAAGGCTTGGAGGATTCAAACAAGTCTGAGATATGTTTTCTAGCAAACATTCAAAAAAGTCACATTTTATCGTGTGCGCTCGCCGTCAAGTTTGCACGTGGTTACACAACGATAAAATCAGACAACATGATGTTTTAAATATATATGTTAGATATCTAACCATATAATTTATTTTGAATTTTGATTATGTTAATATTTTCATCTCTAATTTCCTTTATAAGTATGTCTGATTTTTGTCAAAAACCAATGTGTAGTATTTTGGGCATAGATTTTGGTTCATTTGTTGAATTTTAAAACAAGATACTTTTTTAAAAACTACACTCCATTTTATACACTTTAACAAAATAATTTTTTTATTTTTGATTAGTTTTCAATGATTTCTATGGGGATCATGCAAAAATTTCACACTTTTAGGATGTGTCCACTTCAAAAATTTGTTAAAAAACCTTACATTCATAAAACAATTAGCAAAAAAATCAAGGATAAACTACATGATGTTAGCTAACTTCTCACTAAGAGATTAAAATAATTGAAACAAAGTTAACATTTTAGGGGAGCACACCAGACGCTATGTGATGTCTTTTCAGAAATAATAGGGCCACTTTTTGTGCTACCCCTTTTCGAGGGCCTTAATCTCTACCATTTTCAAAATAAATGAGTAGTTTAGAAATTAGATTTAGAGTACTCCAACTCTTGTTCTTTTTGCATCTTGAATTTTGAGTCTAACTAAATCAAAAACACATTCATAATCAACTAAATATATAGGATCATGAATATCTACATTACGGTCACTATCTTCAAAAGGAGGCATTGTGACTAATGATTTCATTTGTCTTTGTGAAACATATCCATCTATAATGTTCTCAAATTGAGTATTTGTGTTATTCTCAATGTAGTCAACACAAAATTTCATGGGTGATCTCATAATAGTGTGTCCCACTTTTCAGGATGAAGGAAATCGGTCTTTCCAAAAAAAATTCAAGTTTACCGCCTTCGTTTGAATTCCCCTCTTCACACGGAGTTAATTGACTTCTAGCAGAGTACCTTACATGGGGTACTTTGCACGAAGGCCCCTTTGCATGAACTACCCCACATAGGGTAATTTGCTAGAGAACCCACTTTGAGTGAAGCCATTTTTTGACTAGAATTTTTTATATATTTTCGACTGCCCATTTCATTTTCACAATTTACTTTTGGAGATTTTGTGGACCCGAGGCTTAGAGAAAACCAGTGACGTCCAGTATGACATCAGCACATCCCAAGCTTTTTTGACTTCTTCTAATTATTATTAGTATTAGGTACACACATTTTTCTCATTTTTTATTGTAAATTATATGTTCCATATTTATTTTAGTTAGTTATTTGTTTTAAATAATATTTAGTTAGTAGAAATATTAGAAAATTGTACTAGAATTTTAGAATATGCTAGAAAATTATAGTAGTATGTTAGAATATCATAGTAGAATGTTAGAAAATGTTAGAAAACATTAAAAATCATAGTAGAAATGTTAGAATATGTTAGAAAGTTGTAACTTAGTATACATTAGAAAATATTAGAAAACCGTAGTAGAATGTTAGCAAACATTATAAAACTGTAGTAGTATGTTAGACAATGTTAGAATATGTTAGAAAAAATTAAGGTTTTATAGAAATTATTAAAAATATTTGTTTTTAAATTGCTTTTAGCTAGTTATATTAGGAATCTCTCTCTCTCTCTCTCTCTCTCTCTCTCTCTCTCTCTCTCTCTCTCTCTCTAGATCTATAAATTATGTACAAATGTTCTAGAGTTATGTATAAATGTTATTCATGTATAGTTAGATCTTAAAATATTATCCTAAGAATACCTCCTTAGTACATCCTAGGACCCTTTAAGACGCTTAGAGGACCCATTAGTAAACCTTAGGACCCTTTAGGACCCCTATTGTGACAAAAATCTTTAAGAACCCCAGTAGAATCCTTTAAAACACCTAGGATGACCTATTAGAACTCTTTAAGAATCCTTAGGACACTTAAGACCACTTAAGACCTAATAGGACTAATATGACCTATTAAGACCAATCAATATATCCTAGGACTCTTTAGGACTATGATTACACCCTAGGACACGTTGGGACCCCTATTGCAACATAAAACTCTTTAAGAACCCAAGTAGAACCCTGTAAGACACCTAGGATGACCTATTGGAACTCTTTAAGAACCCTTAGGACCCTTAAGACCTAATAAGACCACTTACGTGACCTAAAAGGACCTATTAATACTAGATTAGTACATCCAAGGACCCTTTAGGACTATTAGTACACCCTAGGTCCCTTTAGGACCCCTATTATGACATAAAACTCTATAAGAACCCTTAGGATCCTTAAGACCTAGAATAGGACCACTAAGACCTAATAGGACCCCTTAAGACCTAATTAAAGTAATCATACCTATTAATACAAATTAGTACATCCAAGTACCCTTTAGGACCCTTAGTACAACTTAGGACCCCTACTATAACATAAAACTATTTAAGAACCCAAGTAGGACCCTTTAAAACACCTAGGATGACCTATTAGAACACTTTAAGAATCTCTAGGAGCCTTAAGACCTATTAAGACCACTTAAGACCTAATAATACTAATATGACCTATTAAGACCAATTAATACATCCTAGGACCCTTTAGGACTATGAGTACACCCTAGGACCCTTTAGGACCCCTATTGTGACACAAAACTCTTTAAGAACCCAAGTAGAACCCTTTAAGACACCTAGGATGACCTATTGGAACTCTTTAAGAACCCTTAGGACCCTTAAGACATAATAAGAACACTTACTTGACCTAATAGGACCTATTAATCCTAGATTAGTATATCCAAGGACCCTTTAGGACTATTTGTACACCCTTGGTTCCTTTAATACCGCTATTGTGACTTAAAACACTTTAAGAACCCTTAGGACTCTTAAGACCTAGAATCAGACCACTTAAGACCTAATAGGACCCCTTAAGACCTAATTAGAGTAATATGACCTATCACTACCAATTAGTACATCCAATGACCCTTTAAGACAATTAGTACATGCTAGGACCCTTTAGGACTTTTAGTACACCTTAGGACCCTTTTGGTTACCCTATTGTGACATAAAACACTTTAAGACCCCAAGTAGGACCCTTTAAAACACCTAGGATGACCTATTAGAACTCCTTAAGAGTCCTGATGAAGGGTGCTCCCCTTAATACCACAAACACATAACAGAAACAGAGAAGCAACAACAATTTGCAAGAACAGTAAATGGACTTCTTATTATCTCCACAAATGTAGAATTACAAACTTTCAGAATTATAATATGCAAAGCCACATGGGCATTCCCCTTACAATATTCTGTAGGACAAAGCCTCAAATTATTACCCAGATCTACCCAGAACTGTCCCGAACTACCCAAGACAACACTACGGGCCTTCTTTATATAG
>MU224295.1:102891-123673 GCA_018584345.1 Thuja plicata | reverse complement strand
TATATATATATACACATATATATATATCAAAAGAATAATTTAAATGAAAATAAAAATCAATTGAAATACAATTACCATCACATCCATCAGACCAAATCCAATGTTATGAAGCATGTATCCCATATTGTCTAATATCTTCAAAAAACATTCCAAAACAATGGGCTACATAGCTCCTATCAACATGTATCATCGCTAATATAGAAATGAACCTCCTTGATTATAATGTGTTAATTTGGACTACTTTCTACATCATCCACATCAAAATGTGCATGTCGATAAAAAATGTATAAATATTACAAATTGATCAGAATGATAATATTGAGCTTGAATCTTTGTGTGAGGACCAAATGTATAATTTTTAGAGAAATCTACAATTGAAAGAATACAACCTCATGAAAAATAATTTTTTTACTCACAAAATTGTTTAGCTTGTCATCTTGCACAATGACAATATTGGATATGTGGATAAATGATATTATAAAATATTGTCATAAACTTGATGTAGGGAAATTCACTCTCTTTCAACACATTGTTTTGGGATTCAAATCTTGTCTTAGTTTGGTATGTCTCATATTCAAATCTCTTCCACATAACTAGCATTAAAACATCAATATTGTGTATTGAAAATATCTTCAAATATCCATAATCATTGCATGTGCATTTTATACATTGCATATTGAATTCATCTGAATTTTCTGATTTATCACATAAAATAGACTTTGCAAATTGTGTTGTACTTTCAAGGATGACTATATATAGATTACTTACTGGCATAGCTTTTTTATATGATTGCAGGTGCAGATGAAACTCAACATGATTTTTGTTGGAACTCCAAGATTTAGGATACATTTTGGAGTGACTACACTAAATTTTTTCTTAAACATAAGTTGTTGTCCTAAAACTCTTTTATGAGATGCCTATTTTGGATGCTTGTAAAAAGAAGCCTGATGTTTTTCATGAGATACCAATTGGGGAGTGGGTTCAACACCTTTCATTTAGCAAGTACAGAGGGTTCCAACTCTCAAATTTTTGTTTTGAAATATTTTGGAGGTAGTCATTTGTAGGTGTTTTCCCAGATTTACACTTTGCACCTATTTCAGAATCTCCTAAGTGACCCACTTCATAGGATTACATCTTGTACCCAGTTGATTTTCATGACATAAGGGTTGTTTTAGTATATCATAGGCATGAGAGTGAACCTATATCCCTATTTTCAAACCTTTGTGACATCATTTGATAAATTTTCCAAAGCTATTCCATTTTCTTTTTATTCATTTTCCCTGAGTGGGAAAATGTAGATTTCCGAGTAGCCTACTTTGAGGTACTGCAAGTTGTACCCCAGTTCAATATTTTGAAGAATTGATTTTTCTCCTGCATTGCAAACATTAAATTGAACCTTCCTAAATATTTTTAGATTTAGACCAATCTAGTTGTCCACTTTGCCTAGCTGATTCCAAATCCAATTTATGCATATTTACCGATTTTAAATTCAGAAAGTTGTCAAGTGGTGACTTTGCATATTAGTGTCATTTGATCAGTTAAAAGCAAGCTAATTGAAGATTCATATTCCCTATATGAAAGTGAACCTATGTTCCGAGTATCAGACTGTAAGAGTCTTTTCTGTTAATTTTTTGAAGGTAAATCCAAAAGCAATTTCTACAGATCCTCAGTGTTGGACAGAATTAATATTGGCAGAGTTATTGTTTTCAGAGGATTATAGTTTCATATCAGATGACTATCTTAAGATTCCAGTTATGGATTTATACTCATTGTATCTGAATGTACTCCTTGGGTCAGTGGTTAAGTCCCATAACTTTTTTTAGTATTTTTGCAAAAGTGATTATGAGGGTGGTTTGCATTTAATTTGATAAGTGCATTTGCAGATTTATGAAAGTGGTCAACTTCAGAGTTTAAAATATCTCACTTCCAAAAGCGTCATGAAGATATGTTTTTGCAGACTGTTAGTAAACATGAAAGACTCCATGTTATCTGGCTTTGAGATCCCTAGGAGGTATTTTAGTTAGTTTTTAAGGGCAGTTTCAGAAGCCAGTAGCCATTAATGAGTTCAGTTTGCAGAAATGTCAAAAGGGATTGTAAAGTTTGCCAGTTTGATGCTTTGTGATAAAGTTGCACAATGGTTTGTACTTAGAATATGGATGTAAGTCTAAGGCACATAAGAACATGAAGGAGCATGAGATGAAAACAAGACTTAAACAAATGTTATTGGCAGGAATGTTGCGTAAGTCAGTAATTTGGAGGGGCCATGATCATTTATTCAGTATGCATGCTCCGCTAGTGGGATTCTTTTCACAAATACATAAACAATTCATTTACATCTATTTCTATACTTGGACTTGATCTTCCAGCCTTATGGTTTATCTATACATTTATGGGAATTTGCTTCATTGCTCGTATAGTTTCATGCTCTGCAGAAACTACCAATTGATGTTGTCTTTGTTGTTACACAGTGCTCATTTTTCTTTTATTTTATTGGAAGTGGATTTTGTGAGAGACATATTCTTCAATCTTCAATGGAATGAGGACATTCCTGATGATCCAACTGGAGATTTTGAAAATATTAATGAAGTGGCCTGCGCATAATATGAATGTTTTAAAACGTTAAAAATCTATGAAAATGCCATATATGAACAAAAAAAACTACGCATGGAGATTAAAGACCCCATGTGCAGCAATGAGGAGGTCTTTAAAACTATTTAAACATGCAATTAGAATCTTTGTTTGATCAACAAGGAGGTTGAACAGTCTAAATTGAAGCCTGTGTGGTGAATAAAGGGGAATTCATGGAGAAGGAGATCCCATGCAACATATGAAGGAGTTCAAAAAACCAAACAAAATACAAGTAACCAGCGTTGGAATGCAGAGGTGTCCCATGCAGGGCATGATCATGGGTATTTAAACATTTCAAATGATATTGACAGGTGTCCCATGTAGGTATGAAAGAGAAAGCCTGCACAATTTGTAGAATGGCCAAAACTTTTTTAGGTACATTGCAAAGAACATGGTGGAGGATTAATGGAAGGATTGCACAGCTTTTTGGGGAATATGCCAAACAAAAATGGCAAGTATAAATCTTTGAATACCCTATGCTATTTCATTGGAGGCTTGAGCAATGATGAAAATGGTCATTTTAAAAAAGACAATAACATTTAACATTTTAAAATTGCAATGAGCAGGTAGCCCACGCGTTATTTTGGGGACATGATCAATAGAAAATGCTTGTGCAACATGAAGTGATGGGAGCCTGCATGGAAAATGACAATGAGTGGTGTAAATGAAATAGAAAATTCTTGTGCAACATGAAGTGATGGGATCCTGCATGGAAAATGAAAATCCATGGAGGAAGCACATTGAATTAAAGGTCAGCACAGGGGATATGGAAGCAGTTTTTTAAAATCTTTCACTGCAAATAAGCCAAGGGGGATCCATGCCAAACACAAAGGAGTTAAAACATTAAATGAAAATGCCAAAACCAGCATAAGGAATGTATTAAAGAGAACATTTAATGCAAAATACATGGCATTGAGCAGGAATTTGGGGGGACATGCTAAATACAAAGGCAAAAAGCCTGTGGAATTTAAAACAAAACATGGCATTTGCAAGGTGTTGTGTTAAACTGTGGAGGACCCCACGTGTAGAAGAAGGAATTCCAACATGTTTTGATTGTTTGAAATTTAAATTAAATCTTCATTACATAGTGATTGAGAAGAACAATAAGAGTAGAAAAAAGATGACGCGTAGCATAAAGAGGAGGGTTTTGTTTGAGTAAAGCCAAATACTAAATGGCATGTTTAAAAAATACAAAGCCTACATAAAAATAAGAGGCTACGTTGAAATGCAAGGGAGTGTTTCTGGTCGCAACAACCAAACATGGAGCTTGCACAGACATTAAGACAAGATGCCATGCCATGAATGAAGGCAATTCCACCAGAAGTTGCACAGTATGCCAGAGGAGGCTTTAAACCTTGAAAAATGCAATGGTCAATATCCCAAATGCACAGTGAGGTGTAGTTTTAATTGGTTTTTATATGGAAACACACACTCACTAGTTTGAATTAGAAGCCAAGAGGCTCCTTGGCAGGTCCCTTGGCTGGAGGAGTCAATGCGCTGGTGGCCCCATATTTTGGGTGCAAAATGTGAAATAGCTTTAAAACATGAAGGGGATTAGTCCCACATTCATCCCAAAGGTTAAAATTGAGATTTGTATAAGAAAAAGGACAAACATATTGAAATGTGAAGTAGAGAAGGAGGCTCTCTTTATGCGCACACGCAGGTCATAGATGGTACCTCGGTAAATATGTTGGTGACTGAAAGAAAACCATATTGCACAGACAAGTGGCGATGATGATAGGTGGCTTGGTGAACAAATGGAAAGCGGTCACAAAGTCTTGAAAGGTAACTGTGGCTAGAGAAAACCATGCTAGATCAGGCGACTGGCAGTCAGTTAACCACTAGGCAAAGTCACATGATGTTTTGAGATAACCGTCATGGCTTTCGAGACTCAAAGACTGTGTAGTCGCACAGTCGTGAAAGAAAGATGTGGTTAAAAGATAGCGTCCGAGATCACATGACTCGAGGTCAACTAACCATGGTCGTGAAGTCATGCAATGAGAAATTTTAAGTGTCTTTCCTTCTCAGATTGAGCAACCACTGTCGGATCAAAATTGAGATCAAGGGCTTGCATTTAATCTCCAAGTAAACCCAGGGTTAAGAGAATCTCTTAGAGACTCAGAGACACACTAGCATGTTAACTGTGTGCAAGGCATGGTCAAGGGCATGGTCAAGTTAAAATTTATAGAGACTTAGAGACTTAGGGTTATCTCCAGGTCTCTAAGTAAAATCATGGTTAAGAAAATCTCTTAGAGACTTAGAGACTAAGTGTTCTCCAAGTGTCCAAAGTAAATCAGAGTTAGAAAATGAGTTTCTCAGGCCAATTAAGTGCAACTAATCAAAATGTGACAAGTGTCTAATTCTGGTAGAATCAGGGAAAAAATCTACATAAAAGAAGAATTTCAAAGGAATGTGCACAGGTTTTAAAAGTTAAAATGATTTAAAACAATATAGTTTGTGAAAAATATTGAAGAGAAAATTAAATCATATTTGCATACAAATAAGACAAAATGAAAAAAGTTTAAAATATTGTCCAAGCATAAAACTATAGTTTTATTTTATAATCTTGTGCAATATTTCAAACTTTGACAAAGAAGCATTCATGGAGAACGAGCAAATAAGATCAGATTCTTAAGAGAATGAAATGAGGTTGGATTTTCAGAATGAAATCAGATATTTGCAGAGAGAACCATTCATGGAGGGATATTTTTAGAATGAAATCAGATATTTTCAGAGGAAAAAATCAGACTTTGAAGAGGCAAATGAAATCAGATTTTGAAGCCACTGATGAAGACCAGATTATATTTGAATTAAAATCAAATTTCTCAGTGGATAAGTGTAGATCAGATTTTTAAAGGAGGATAGGTGTGAATCAGAAATAGATTTTAGGGTTCTTATTTTATTCCTATGTATTTGTATCTCTTTTTGTCAGTTTTAGTGGTTCTTTTTGTTGCTATGTTTTGGGGGTTTTTTGAGTCTGTTCAGTCCCTCTAAAAGCTTTAGAGAAGGTTTCAAGTGATCTTATACATATTTTTCTTCTTCTATGCATACTTTTTGTTCTATCATCCTTTTGTTTATGGGAAGAACATCATTGTAACATTTGCTTTTGAATGAAATTCAGTGTTTGTTATTTTATCAGCAAGTTGTCTCCATTTTTTCTGAATCATATAAACTAGGGCATCAAGGGTGTTTTAGTTTTGTCTATTTTTTATTAGCAATAGAGTTATTAAAGGAATGATTGTGATTTAAGATTTGTATTCAAGTTTGTATGAGTTGGATTATCAAGGGTATTGCCAATCTTGTCTTTCCAGTGGATGATGGTTATGTATTGTGTATTCTAAGGTCTTTTCCAAGGGGAGGGTTAAATTCTTGGAGTAGAGAGTTGTATATTTGAAATACACAGGTGGATTCACAAGTAGAACTTGATTGATAGGGTTTATCATATGTAGGCATATAGATATATCAGACTGTGTTGTTTTCCCTTTGTTCATGATCATCTTTGCAATGTTATGTTTGACTTTGTTTCCCATTGGATAAGGCACTGGTCTATGCAATATTTGGGATATTTCAGAGATCCATCATCAAAACATAATTGAAAAATCATTTTCTTTTCATGTTGTTAGAAATTAGAATTGTTCTAGTTTTCATAATTATTCGATGAAAGTAGAATATTGCATAAGTCTTGATAAAACATTGAGGTATTTGTTACCTAAAGTTCTAAAAACTATTCCACAGTTATATATCTTCAAGCTTGTATTTGTCACAAAGGATTCAAGTGTATGAAAATTAGGCAATACCTGCCTGAGAAATGTGGAGGTTGAGGAAGAAGGAGGATTAATCCTCATCAATTAGACTTTATCTTGCTTGAATCAAGAGTTGGGAGTTATAGAGTTGATTAGATATCTATTTTGATTCTGCAAGAAAAAGCTCTAACAAATTGGTGACTCCACTGGGGAATAAAAAAGCAAAAGTGATTAGTAAGTATAAGTGAGTTGTAACTTTGCCTTGCTAAGTCAATCCAAGAGTTCAGTCATAGAGTTGTGTTCTACAAAAAAACATTCCTCTTATTTTGTAAAGTGAGTCAAGTTTTTTTTGTGTGTCATTGCAAAGTGTCTGAAAGTCCAAGCTCCTCAAAGGTATATTCATACTATCTCACAAAGTGGTGAGCGGAGACTCTAAGTTCTCTGATTTGCACCAGTGTGCATGTTTGAAGAAAGAATACAAAGAAGAGGTGGAATTGCAGTGAAGAGGCAAAAGATAATAGGACTCGTGTGACTTATAGCATAGTCAAGAGAGGAATCGTTAAGGACCCTATATTGGAGATGTATGTAAGGTGTTGATTTGAAGAAGGTCAGAGTTGGGAAAGAAATCTCAACAAATAAAAATATTTTCCTTTGTAAAGAGGTGGCAACTCTACCAAGTTTTGAAGGTGATTTGGAGGTGACTTCAAATCAAATAGTTTGTAGTGGCTTCATCATATTCCAGGTATTTTTATTTTCATTGGATATATTATTTTGTCCCATAAAAATCAGTTATACATATTTTCCCTATTAAGTGGTCATCACTAATTGAGAGGAAAGAGAGAGGAAATTTGTAATTATCTTTCCTACTAAGATGTCACAACTATATAGGGGTAGGTTGTGTGGGGCTATAAAATTTGAAGGTATCCCTGGATACCCAAATCCTATTCCATCAGAAGTCAGGGATTGCTTTCCTAAATTCATTGTCATGGGCGAGAAATTAGATAAGGATCATATAAACAAGCTTCCTAACTTAATAGATGATCATAACATCATACCTGAGGATGTATTAATGACCCTTTTTTCAATATCTTTAGTTGAGGGTGATAGGGATTGGTTTAAAGAATTACATCATGGTTCAATAAGGGTCTATGGCTGAACTAGAAGATTTTTTTGTTGAGAAATATGGTGACATGGAGCACAGGAGTTATCATGACATGTCCAAATCTAGAGACCCTTTATCAAAACTTGAACTTGTTCTTTCTGAAATAGAAGTGTTAAGACAAAAGCTTCAAGAAAGGGTTGTTTTGAAATTACAAGAAATTTTGAGAAAAGAAGAGGGTGAATCTCAAATTGAATTTTACATAAGGTTTTCTTCTCATATTAAGGAGTATAGTATATCTTTCTGACCTCAAGAGTTTGTTTTGGTTAATTTTTTTGTGAAACTTTGTTTTCCTAATTCGATTAATTTGTCAAGCTCTGAGAGGGTGGAACATATTTGGCATACCATGAAATGGACAGAACATGTTGAAAATATTTCATTTAAAGTTATATCTGAGGTTGAATCTGGTGATGTTGAATCTAAAAATGTTGAAGATACTAAATATCAATCTAGTTATGTTGATGAGGCTGAGTCTAATGATATTGAATCTAGCTATTGTGTAGATGATGTTAAGTCTATTTACGCTGAAAGTATCAATTATGATGCTGACAATGAAGTTTATGAGTAGAAAGATGATGAAGATGAATGTATATCTGTAAATGTTCCTTTTGTGTTTGTAGACTATTCTTTTTCTCAGCATAACAATGCAGATTTATTGTTTCAATTTAATGAAATTATGTGTGGATAGCAAGATGATTATTATGATGCGGATGTAAGTTTATGTAGTGATTTCTTTGCACAAAATGATATGGTCCAAGAGGTATCACTCCATGTTTCCAATGAGGAATAAATTTGTAGCATCAAGAAAGAAGCCAATGAGGGTAAACAAGAGTTCCAATTCCTACTAAGCAAT
The DNA here is from genome assembly GCA_018584345.1 of Thuja plicata. Taxonomy (NCBI): domain Eukaryota; kingdom Viridiplantae; phylum Streptophyta; class Pinopsida; order Cupressales; family Cupressaceae; genus Thuja; species Thuja plicata. The sequence goes on along the minus strand of MU224295.1, from coordinate 115,290 downwards.
GAGAAAAACTTAGAATTTTTAGTTGCTGATTTTTAGAGGTATGTATCTTAAAATGAGTCTAAAACTTCATGCCCCATGGATATAAGTTTTGATAATGATGAAATTGGTGAGGGTGTGAAATATGACAATGAAGATTCTAATTGTGAGAGTGTATCAGAGATGAGTGTAAAGGATGATAGTTGTTCACTTCATAGTGAACAAATTTTAGAATTTTTATCTTATGAGTATCTCAGATATTTAAGAAGGGATAGCTATGAACCATCATGCCCAACACACATTTATTTTGATAAATAATATGAGTCAGTAGAGTGTTGGAAATGAGATAAGTAACTAAGAGGGGAGGGGTGAATCAATTATTCAAAAAAAAATCCTTTGTCCCTTAGATGTCTTAAATACATTAACACTGTTACTCGGTCAATTAAGATATTCTTTTGTAACTCAGGTGTCAAAGAAGTTTTTATAATATCCAATGTAATTATACTTTAGTGATTGAGTGCAGAAACATAAAGCATGAAACAAATTACATATACACAGGTGACACCAAGATTTAAAGTGGAAACCCAATATGGGAAAAACCACCAATGTTACTAGTTACTATTTTTAAATTTTTTGAAGTGAGCCCTGTTAGGAGCCAACCATTTTAAAGGTTAAAATAACACACTATTAGGTGTGACTCTGTTAAAGGATTTGGTCACCCTGCGAGAAGTGGCCTTGTTAGATGTCTTCAAAAATTCAACATAGAAATGCTACATTGTGAGAGGATTTACAAAAATACTGTTAAGTCTACTTTGTTAAGAGATCCGAGATCACTGCTACAATTGTTAGAGAGTAACAATGAATTGACATGTATGTGTAAGAAATTGTCTTTGCTAATTCAAATCTCTGTTCTAATTATGACTAGATCCTTGCTAATTAGATAATCTATTATAGCTCTAAGTTATCTATACTCAATCAGAATCCTATCTGATTTTGCCTTCATTCTTCATGTCACAGAATTCCACACTTATTCTTTTTGCACACTCTTACACACACTCAATCCAAACTTTACCTTCATATATATGATAAGCCATGCCCAGTCGGCTTGAATACACTTCTAAATAAGTAATAAATCACAATTTAGTTGGCCACATATAATCAATTAATTATAGAATGTAAATCACTATTAGTCGACTGGCACTGAATGCCTGACCATGACTGAAATGCCCGAGTGACTTGGTCAACATTGAACTTCTTCAATACCCGACTGAACTTGTTCAACACTAAAATAACTCATTCTATTCACCAATTGTGCTTGGTCTGAATGTAAACATTTGCATATCATCACTACATAAGTGTATATACATGTGTAACATCAATGACAATACAGAATTGAATAATTGTCTTCAACAATCTCCCTCTTTGGCATTGATGGAAACACAACATGTCATAATACAAAGAATTGTAGACCAACATAAAAATTTCTATAATTTCCTTAGCTTCATTCTAATTCATATCCAAAAACTCCCTCTGACATCAAAATCTCCCTCTTACTATTTCTGGACTCTCTCTTAAGTGATTCTTTATCTATTATCAAAAATTCTCCCTCTTTGACAATAGATGCCAAAGACTCCATCTTCTCAAATACCAATAGGTAGTACTATTTCACTTTGTAATTGTAATGTACCTTAATGTACTAATTCATCTGTAATATGATCTGATGTACCTATATCAACTTATAGATCTTCACTTTCACTCGAGTTGATGCATCACTAAACTATATTTTAGTGAGCTTTAGTTAGGGGAAGCACCCCTAACTTTCCTCTAAGATACAAGAACGTATCCTTAGGAAAAGGTTTGGTGAATATGTCTGCAACTTGTTATTTGGTATTCACATATTCCAACCTTACTTCTTTATTATGTACCAATTCCCTCAAAAAATGATAATTTATTGCTATATGCTTAGTTTTGGTGTGCATCACAGGATTCTTTCAAATGTTAATGGCACTGGTGTTTTCATAGTAGATAATAAATGGTTCTTTTACTTCTTCCTTCATTCCTGACAACAACTGCTTGATCCATATAATGTTTGAATAGTTCACTACTGTAGCAACATATTCTGCCTCTATTGTAGACTGAGAGATACAATTTTGTTTCTTGCTAGTCCAAGACACTAACCTCTTTCCAAGAAAGAAAACTCCACCACTGGTTCTTTTTCTATCATCGACACTTCCAGCACAATCAGCATTAGTGAATTCCTTTAAATCAAAGTTTCCACCTTTCTTATACCATAAACCATAGTCTTTAGTACCCTTTAGATATCTCAGAATTATTTTGATTGCCATTAGGTGATTGTCTCTTGGATTAGCTAAAAATATTGCAACAATACCAACTGGCATTGCAATATCAAGCCTGGTGTGAACAACATATTACAATTTTCCAATCATGGATCTATATTTGGTCTGATCTACATCTTTTGAATCATCGTCTTTAGACAATTTATGTCTAGTACACATGGGTGTTCCAACAGGTTTAGAATCTTCCATACCAAATTTCTTAAGTATCTCCTTGATATATTTTGATTGAGTAATGTAGATACCATCCTTCATTTGATGTACTTGTAATCCAACAAAGAATTTGATCTCACCAAACATAGACATGTCAAATTCTTTACTCATAGCTATAGAGAATGCTTTGTATAGGTCATCATAATCAGTGAATAATATGTCATCAACAAATATCTCTGCTAACAATATTTTTTTATGTGGTCCTTCTTTGATGTACAGGCTACTATTATCATTGGTTCTCTGAAATACAATACTTACTAGATAGTTATGCAGTCTTTCATACCAATCTTTGGGCACTTGCTTTAGTCCATACAATGTTTTATGTATATTGAAAACCATACTCTTTCTTCTAGGATCAACAAACCCTTCAAGTTGTTCAATGTAGACTTCTTCTTATAGGATTCCATTCAAAAATGCAGATTTCACATCCATTTGATATACTTTGTATCCTTTATGTGCAACATATGCCAGAAGAACCCTGACTCCTTCAAGTCTTGCAACAAGAGAAAAATTTTCTCCATAATCAATACCCTCTTCTTTAGAATATCCTTTAAAAACTATTCTGGCCTTGTTTTTAGAAACTTCACTATTTTCATTCATCTTATTTCTAAAAACCCACTTGGTTCCAATCACATTCTTGTCCTTTGGCCTAGGCACAAGAATCCAAGTTTTTTTCTTCTCAATCTTCTCAATTTATTCATTCATTGCCTCTATCCAACTCTCATCATTCAATGCATCTTTAACAGTTCTAGGTTCAAATTCACTTAGTAAACATGTACCTTTGAGTTTGGTCCTTGTCATTACACCTTTTGTCTAATCTCCAATTATTTTCTCAGGTGCATGATGCATTCTAACATATTTTGAAAGTACTGGATCCTTCAATCTAGATTCTGGACTTGATCCATTGGGTCTATCATTCTCAAACATTCTTTCCTATTCTTCTATCTATTTCTTGGGTTCCACTATCTGAGACTCGGTTCCCTTTGTCTATGACTTGTTTTCTTCTCCTAGTAGCTCAGGTTGCATAGTTTGCAACTTGGGTTGCACATTTTGTGCTAGTATATTTAGTGGTCAATAGTTCTGCTATCCAATCACCATTTCTCAAGTCATAGGTATAGTATCAGGTTCATGATACATAAAGTTCCTGTTGACAAGACTCTTCTAACCAGGTCCGCCAATAGAGGTAAGTTATCATCGAGTACTAGGGTACTAGCCAACTTTGCCTGCAAAGGTTTTTTGAGAAAATGAGATTCCCCAGGCCTCCAAGCACCTGAGGGTCAGGTCTTGACCGTGTGGGGCTTGGTTGGGAGATGTGACTATTTTTGAGGGGGGATAGCTGGTTATCTTCAACTCATTCTCTCCAGGGATTCAAGTAGGTGAGGTTTCTCCAAGCATGCTTACACTTAACAAATAAACTAAAAAAGATCTTGCAGGGTTAGAAATATTTCCTCTACCGTAGCTATGCTAAACATTCAAAGCATCAACAATACTCTAACACACTATACTAAATACTAAAGAAACATACAACCATCAGTTCATATTTCATCAGTAGCAAGGGAAAGGAGGTCGTTAATCTACTTTAAGGGTTAGAGCAAAGGACATGAAAAACACAAAGCATAAAATACCATCAATCCAGAAGATAGAATGCCAACAACATCATTGCAAGTACCTTCCCTTCTTCATTAACATTTCTTCTAGAAAGCACTGATGCATGGTACAATGGTGGCTCCAAGGGAGCATCTAACTACTGAAAGCTTAAAGACTAAGGAGCATTGAGCTCTGCAACTGAGAAATGAAATATTACTTTTCTATTACTATGGACTGCAAAATCATCAATTTTGCCAACCCCTAGAATGGGGCCAGACTTACTATTTATACACATACATATTTAACCCTAACTTATGTTACACTGTACAATAAAATACATTATTCAATGGCCGGTACTACCTACACCACTCTACAAAATACCTAGACACAAAATAGGCCTGTCATGCCAGAAGAATAATATGAGAGGTGGAATGGAAGAATCAACCTTGACAAGAGAGCCAAGAAGGAGAAAGAAGAAATCCGATCCCCCGGGGATCAAGGCTACATGCCTCATAAATGGGAAAAGTGACACCCTGTCTCTGATGTGCCAGGTGTAACATTGAAGCGGCACCTCAAGAAGACCATCTTTCAAAAAACCACTTGCCGATCCAACATGCCTTGATGTAGCTATCTACCTTCTGACAACCTTTATTAACTACTTTGAAAGTGATCGTTCGGCCTTGGGGACTGGGACACAGGTCACTTGAAAGAATACAAAATATAGGATTTGGGACTTTGGGATCTAGGAACTTACATTCCAAAAGAGTAAAGAATACAAAACACTTAGGTTTTCTCTGGCCCCCAGAGAAACTTTACTATTACTTACTATCATTGAAGACTTGGAGGAGATGGGAGATTCCATCTTCATCATTGTCTTTAAGGCCAGCCTGCTGGTATTTGGCCACTTCTATCTATTCCCCCAGGTCTAGAACATTTCCCTTAAATTCATTGGCTATCTTTACCGCATCATGACTACTGAGTATCATGCAAGTTATTCGCATCATTTGAGCTCCATCTATTCCCTCTAGGGATTGATACCTTGACTCCATTAACTCATCAAACTTCCCCAAGACATACTCCTCTGGTGTGCATGTGTTAGTACTGAGTGGATTAGCTTCAGAGACCTTCGTAACAAAAGACTTGTAAAAATTGAAATAATATTGTACCGCATTGATCTTATCCCACAAATTCCCTACCATTTTCTTAAGTACCCCCAATGTGAGGTCACGTCTGGAGTTTGGGTCCTCACAAAATCAAATGACTCCTCCCCTAAAATTCCAGACTTAGAAACAATCTCCTCTCTGAGGCCAAGGAGTTCCTCTAGTTCAACCTTCCATGCCTCATAATTCTTTATGTCCCCCTCTCATATGCTGATGGTGGTTTTGGCTTGATGTAATACATGGCAGGCCGCATATAGGTCTGGGAGTGCAGACACCAGGAAACGTTAGACGTTTCCTAACTGCAAGGTGACCCATTCATCAACCACTTGGGCCTTCTTTTTCATCGTCCGTAATGAGTCTATGTCACTCTACAGCAATGGTGAATCAAATGTAGAGGCCTCTAGGGGAATTACATTAATAGTTTGGGCTAGCTCAGTTAGCAACCCCATGAGGTTTGCATTTTTCTCCTTTTTTGTCTTGAGCTTTTGAGCTTCCTTTTCATAGCGAGCCTCTACTGCCTTGGCTACTTCTCTTAACAAGTCCAATTCCCCCTATTTTCCTCTCTTCCCCAGTGATACCTCCATGATTTTATAATCTCTGGCTTCAGTCATTGCTTCATCTGCATCTAAGGAAGGTGTCGCTATTACTATGACTGTTTCTCCACCTGGCTCAGTTCGAAGAGTGTGAACTATCTGGGCTTTCTTAGTTTTAGGTGGGTTCTATGCTTGAGCCATCATCTCTATGAAAGAGAGGTGGGCTCTGGGTGTTGATAGGGGGGCCTTTCTCTTCTAAGATTCCACCAACCACTGTGGCGAGTGGGGTGGCTTTGTAGCCAAAATCAATTCCTATGACTTCTCCCCAATATCCTGCTGTGCCCTTTCATCAGGATGAGCCTCCTTTGACTCCTCCTTTGTGTTTTTTGGCTCACCGGTGATGTTTCCTCCAGTGACACCTGTGTTCTTTACCTCACTATATATATCTTTAGCAATATTCAGATCCTCGTTGGTTCCCCCAGGGTTTTCCTCTTCTTCTTATTGCTGCTCTTCCTCAGCTTCTGTGGCTGGAGTGACTTCCTCCATTAGTACATCCTTGGGTAATGGGGGAGGCAATGGGCCAAGGTTCAATGTTTGGGCTACAGTGATTACCTCCCCAAATTTTTCCTTTGGGAGTGGCATTTGGAACACGACAGTTGGGGTCACATTTTTTCCTTAAGGTCCGGTTTCCCCAGTCGATGCCATCTATTCACTTTGTTGCTATTGCCCTGAAACTCCTATATCCTATATTTCTAGGACATCGGAGGCTATCTCTTGCTATGTCCCTTTCTCTTCTTCCATTTCTTCCTCCTGCTCTTGCACAGGTTCTTGTTCTAGAGCTTCCTCCTGCTCTGGGATTTCAGCCTCTGTCTACTTAATGTCCCCCTACAAATTCCCGAACTCGTCAGTTCTAAAAACATCATCAAATTCATCCTGAGGGGGAGGATTTTCTAGGACATGAGTGGGCTCTGGTTCCCTCTCTGGATCTGGGGAGTCAAAAGAAAGGATCTCTACTTGTGGGATCTGAGGCATCCCTAGCTCCACTTCTGCCTTCAGCTTTGGATTAAGCCTTTTCTTCCTTCGGGTGACCAAAGGTGGCCCCGCATCTCTTAGGACCTACTCCTCTTTCGGATCAACTTTGGTCATTTTAACCATTAGTGCTACTAGGGAAGGGGAAGAGGGAGGATGGATGGGTCTGGTCATGAGCATAGGAGTAGCCAACACTGTGATTGAATTCTCCCTAATCTGCTGCGAGGCTGCTATTGATTTCTTTAGCTTTTCTTTTATGGGGATCTCCTGCATAGTTGGAGTCTCCATTATTATTTTTCCCCTATCTTCTCCTTGTGAAGAAGTTTTAGCTTCGGGGGTTAGCTTTGGTACCAGCTGGGCAGCCCTGTGGGTACTCCTGGGGCATACTCTCTTAAAGTATATGTGGCTACGCTCGACCACATTGCGAGTAAATTCCTCAATGGTGGGCCCTTCCTGGGCATTCCAGTCCACTAGTGGGAGGGCCAACTTATCAATCCCCTTTGCCTTGTACTGGGGGTCTATTATGGATCCGGCGTCTGAGAAGTCATTTGGAAAGTTCTGGAGCTTTAACCTTTCCATCATACCCATGGTCATCTGGATGTAATGCCAGCTCCAGAGATTAACTTCATCCTGAAAATCTTCCCAAAAGTCCTCCATGTAATATTGGTGGGGCTCAGATGCTCGGGGAAGTGCCAGTGCAATTTTTCCATGCGGATCAAATTTCTTCCGCACTAGATAAAATTCTGCAAGGTTCAAGCTCTTAAGTTCATTGTCTGCCTCCTTGGCTGCAGCTAGACTGCATGAGTAATTCTCACAAGTGATTGAGAATGGAATGTTTTTCACCTTGTTTAAGGCATAGAATGTGTGCAACTCCATTATTTGTCTGCAGTACTCCAAGAGAATTATCTTATTCCCACAATGTTTGGGCAACAACTAAGGTTTCTCAGAGAAGCCGGTTACCCTTACGTATGTATGCTGCTGGAATTGTATATAATAATGGCCATAACTTCTGACCATATCCATTGCCTCTATGGAGAGGTGGTATCTTGCATCCTAGGTAGGTGTGAGCAGGTTGTAGTAGATGAAGGTGTCATTCACCCGGAAGAACCTGGGGAAACTAGCCTCCCATTGGATTTGTGGAAAATAATCCTAGGGAGCCTTCTGACCCGAGCCGATCCCAAGTACACCTATTGTGAGTAACCCATTGGTGGCAGGTCATTGTTGTGCTAGGGCCCAGAGAACATAAGAATTCATATAAAACTTCCACTTTTGGGCCACCTAGAGGAACTGAGAATCCACATGGTTTGAAATAATGGTGGTCCAATCAAAGTACTCCTCGCTGGTGAAAATGCCAAGAAAAAAGTAGGACATCCACCCTGTGAATTCCTAGGCATGTGGTTTCCTGAAGACCCAGGATAGTGCTATCATCCCCATCTGGATGCTTTCTTTAAACTTGGACAGGGGGATCTCTAGCTTCATTTTCCTGGGGTCCCTCTTTGGATTCTTGAGCTAATGATTATTCATATATAGCTGGGATGTGGCCTCCAACTACTAAAATTGTGCTAAGGCATTAGATCTAGTGACAACATTTGGGTTATCAAACTGAGGGATCCCCAACCCAACCTAAAAAGTTGTGGCATTGAGAGACACCATGGGAATGTGATATCCGATGAGTTCTAGAGCTGCAAGCATGATGGCCTAGATGAAAGAGTTGTAATGTGCTACAAGTGTTAGAATCAACTCCGGAGCCTACACCAAGCATGGGAAATAGGCAGCCTTGAGAATCCCAGAATCCCCGACGCTGATCACTAGCGGATCCCCAGACTGTCACTAAATGTACATTATTTTAACCAGGGCCTGCATCTCGGCCCACATTCTGACATTGGTGTCGGTAATTAATTGAACCTTGGAATCAATCTTTGATCCCATAATGGCATTTTCCTTCATGTACTTCTTGGTGAGAGGCAATTTCTCTAAGGCCCTCTCCATTTTAGATCTGACGGCTACCCTGGTGACCTCCGTGGAAGGAAGTTCCAGACTTCTCGGTGGTGAAGATGCTAAAGCCTCAGACATTTTTAAGGTAATTTTCTCTGGAAACCTACAAGGCAAGGCAAGCATTAGAATTCATGAATAAATATTATTCTAGGATCCAGAGATCTTACCACCGCGACATGTCTTTTCCTGAAAGGTTAGTTTCAGTTCAAAATCCCAGAAAGTATATATATTGCAAACTTAGGAAATTAATCAATATCTGGGCCCAGGGGTCTTAGCATATTTGACAAAAGTAAGATGTGGGTTGGGTGAGGGAAAAATTTTTGGGGTTCAGAAAACTAACTGTTAGAAGTTATGTGCAAAAAGCGAGCTGTCAGGCCTAAGTCAACATCACATGGCTATGCAATAAATGGGGAGTTATGGTGACGGCGGTGCCTACTGTCTGATCGCTTGAAAAGTGGATGCCACTTGGATAGTCTTGAATGTATACATCTGAAATAAATGGATTGTTAAGGCTGGTTTATGGAGGAGAGAGAAAACCACCTGGTTGAAACCAACTGAAAGCTGAGTTTCAACCAGGTAGTATCCTTCCTGCAGCAAGCTCGCAAATTTGTGAACAAAAGTAGAGGAAGCACAACAAGCTCAACATGAGAATAGGTGGATATACACAACATATACATCATATTTATAGCAGAGCCAAAAGGTATACACATAAAAAAAGAAAGGATATATATTAATATACACTAAATATACATATATACAAAATAAAGAGAAACTACCTTAACAAAACAATGTTAAACATGTACAAGCATATACAATACCTACACAATATGCTTACACCTACACAGAGGGTAGACAACCCTCTGGTAGAGCCAACCCACCAACAGGCAGCAAACCAGATGACGAAGACAAAAACAAAATGAGGAAACAAGATGAAAAATGCAAATAAACGGCAACAGAACACAACAAAAAAGCAAGAAAATGAAGGAGAGAAACCAGACACCAACCTAAAAACTAGAGAAAGGAAGGAAGGAAAGGTGTTGTGAACACTCTGCAATAGCTTCTACCTACAAATTATCACCACTCAACACTAGAAACCCCTTGCAATTGTTGAGAACAACTCAGAATAGCTCGCACTAGATTCTCGCTAAGATCGCTATGATATCGCTCTGAAATCGCTCAAATTGCTTAAGTGTTTTAATCATGATAATTGTGAAAATGATAGGTGATTTATATTTATACCTAAGGTGAAAACAAGTTACCTTTCCTTTTGCCAACTCCGAAACAAGCCAACCTCCAGACTCTGGGCCCGGGGATTCTGTGCGACCATACCCTCTTACAAAAAAAGACATCGTGGCAAAGAATCCCAGAGTCCAGAATCTGGTTCTTGGACAAGGAATGACCAACTTCAAGATAGGGTCTTAGAGACATGTTGCCCAAATTTTCCATTCTGTGCTTTTGGCCTGGTTTGCCCTGTCTTGTTTCCTCTGTCTTGTTTTCCAGACTTCATGTCTAAACCCTCAGAACCCCCTGTAAACCCTCAGTCTTTCATGCAAACGATGTATTAAACCCTAAGCCTTGGCTTGTTCTTTTTCATCGTTACCTTTTTAAGTCACTTAAGACATGTGCCATAAGTCAGGTCGCTTGATCTCTTTACCAGGATCGAATATGCTTAATCATCTCCCGAATTCGCTTTTGCCTTGTGTCACGTAGTCTCATTAACAAATGGAATATTCCCCTTGCATCTTCCAACTTGGCTACTTCTCTTTAGTCAGGTTGTCGCTTTATTTCCATGTTATAAGCTTTAAAGGGAACGGGACCCACCTTCAGTCGGGTGATCGCGGGAAGAAAAGGCAAGTCAAAGAAATGTCTCCCGACCTTGTGCCTACTTCATGTCACATGATCGCTTGATTAGCTCAGTCAAACAGTTAAGCTCTTTCTTCAGTCGCGTGGTCTCGTGATTAAATGGTGGTTAAGAGATAACATTCCCGACCATACGACTAACTGTTTGATGTTAGTAGAAATACTCAGTCGGGTTGTCGCTAGAAAAAGGGACAATGACTCAGTTGTTCAGAAAGGGTTACATGGAAAAAAGAACAGATGACACCTGTCACAGAGCTAATGGTTGTCGCCCGATCGCTTGATGAAGTAGGAGGATCACGCGATAACAAGACTAAGGTATGCATCCCTCAGTCGCGAAGTCTCCTGATGTTTTAAGGGCATAAGGAAATATAAGGCGATTAAAGATAGCCATTTGATGAAGAAGTAAAGTGATCTGACGGTGGTCGCGAAGTCTGGTGATAAAAGTGCCCCAGGGAAAAAGTCCTTCCGACTAGGCGATTAAGGTATGTCGCGAGGTCACTGTGAACAGAAAAAGGCACGTGCTTCAAGTTAAAGGTAAAGACACAGGATCACCCGACTCAGTGACTGAAGGTTGTCGTGTTATCTTGAAAAGAGGCATGAGCATCTGGCGATCAGGCGACAAGCCGTGATGGTTAAAGGTAGCAGTTAGGCGCTGGGTCGCTAGAGGAATGGTGAGTTAAGAAAATCTCCTCGCGACTTCGATTTTACACAGTCGGGATGTCGCCAGAAGTAACTCAGGTTAAACAGAGGTTAAGAAAAGCACAGTGTCACTGGGTCGTGAGATATAACCATGATTAATGACTGAGTTCCGCGACTTAGAGACTAGCTGTTGGTCGCGTGGTCGCAGGATTTTAAATTTGAAATTCTGGCGGCAGATTTGGCACTGTGAACGCTCGACAGCCATGGTTTCTTTGTGCTTGTGTCCCAGATTTGATCAGGGGGGTTTCTATTCACAGGGGTCATGCACAGAGTAGTCTGCCGACATTCGAGTAGATTTGTTTCAATGTCGGTGAGCAGGATGAGATTCAGTGTGTTGCAGGAAAGAGCAGAGTTATGACTGAGTTTCCAGAAGTACCAAGAGAAGGGAGAAGAAGTCTTAGGTGGTGACAAGGAGAACACTTGGCCATGCACTGTTCACGGACAAGAGAGGCAGTTATTGCAGAGAAGTATAGGTGAACAGGTGTGCATGACTTTTCAGACTGAACATAAATGCTGCTAGCCGCCGTCTACCAAATCTGATTTCCAGTTGACAGATCGAGAAGGTCAGGAAAATATCCATGAATATCTGTTTTAGCTCGGTCATTCTCAACCACCTTCTCTCTCTCTTTTCCTCTCTCCTATGTTTTAGGGTTAGGGTTTTCATGATCATCCGAAGCTTGTTGCATCCTAAGGGATCCCAAGATGATCATAGCCCTATATATAGCAGAAAGGAAGAATTTTCAAAGGGTTGAAAGGTAGTCTGATATTTGTAGTATTTTGCTCCTATGTCTATTTCTTTCATCCATCTATTTCTCTTTTGGTTCTATGACAGCTTGCTATTATCATAATTACCTTGTACCTCATTCTGTGTAATTCATGTTTATCCTCTTTTGCAATCAATAACTGTGTAGATGTTTTACCCCTTATTGATCAAGTTGATTCTGGTTCATTGTGTGTTGTGTCTTTTTCGCTTGGATTACTGTATTGTGAAGT
>MU224295.1:80026-102841 GCA_018584345.1 Thuja plicata | reverse complement strand
TCGCTTGGATTACTGTATTGTGAAGTTTTCTCTTCCCTTGTAGTAATTTTAGTCTCTGACCTTCACATGTTTGCTAAGAATCATGTGGTAGAAGTTGTGTTAGTTGAGTTATATGGATGTGTAGTGTGGTTTCAAGGCAGAAGAAAGTAGACCCTATCTTGGTGTATCACCCTTTCCCTTTTCAAGTAATTTGGTTTTTCTGCATCTCCTTCTCCCTTTTCCTTGCAAGAGATAGTTTAGGTGCATCCTGATAGTAGAGGAAGTCGGCCTTCTCCAGAGATTCAACCTCGTAGTTCAAGTCCCACAGCTTGGAGGTTGATTCCATGTTTCACTAGGTTGCTGTTAGAGAAGCTTTCAGCAAGGGTGCAAACCTCAGTGACAACAAGACACAAGGGACAAAAAAAAAATCAAAACCAACACCGCGGGAAAGAAAACCCGAGGAAGGAAAACAAAGAAAAAGGAAAAAAGACAAGGCAAGAGCCAAAAGCATAAAACAAAAAAGGGGGACCCAACATTTTGCACACAAAATGTAGGGATAGGAATGCAGGGCATAACAAATGGTGACTATCTGGGATGAATGCCTTAGCACATTCAAGAACTATAGAATCTCTTGTTATAAAAACTGGAACAAATCGTTACTCGAAGCATCTTACTTGTAAAGAGTAACGTGTCTGAGAAAATCTGGCCATACACGATTTAGTCCATAATCTTTTCATCAGTGGTGAAGTTTGTGCTTTGGAAGGAACTCAATCTGATGACCTCTGAGAGAAGTAGAGAAGAGGCACTAAGTATATCAAACCCCGAAGTCATCAGATTCACTCGTTTCTCCCAGAGACCAAAGTTTCATCCCATTTCTTTTTCTTGTTATTTTGTACATTTCTAGGTGGGAGGGTGGTACTTCTTTCACCATAAAGGTTAAGCTTAGCTAAATTTAATGGCGGTACTTCTTTCACCCTTCCACCCACCTTAATATGCTGAATGGGGGATAAAAACTCTTGACCCATGAAGAATCCTTTTAAAAGTTTAGACTTGGGTCAACCAACTAGTGCAACCGATCTAACCTCGGTGTGTCTGATTACTTGTTCCCTAATTTTGATTCACTAACTACTAGAATTTTAAGGATAAATCTGATGAAGATTACTCATAATTTACTACCAAACTTGTAAGATAACTCCAGAGACTAGACCAATTCCATCATGCTAACAATAGATTCTTAAGTTCATCATCACGTTGAAGGCAACATCCCAGAGACCAGATGATATACGAAGCATACTAGTCCTTACCAAACAGAGAGAAAAATGTCAGAACCTAAAAAGGAGATGAGAAAAGCAAGGATAAAAAAAGAAAGAGGGGCGGTCCTGGAGGATAGCCAATGAGACTATTTACAAGGCAAGGTACCTCCCAACAAGGCATCGGGAAAGAAATATTTACAAGCAAGGAACTTTACATAAAATACAACTTCGGGCAAACCAACCTCATTCAAAATAATGTTTGAGAAAATGTCCATTGATGGGCAATGGGATAGGTTCTCTAGTCATAGTATTAAGGTGGTAGGTATTTGCCCCGCAAATCTCTGAGATTAGGTATGCTCCGAGCCAAAGCTGTTGGAACTTGGTGTGTTTTCCTTTCTTTTTCCACGCCTTGTCCCACAACAGGACCAAGTCTGACATCTGAAAGGCCTTGTATTGGGCTCTTTGGTCAAACCATATTTTTACCACTAATTGGTGATGCACAAAATGTTCAAGGGTTGCATCTCATTGTTCTTCCATCTGCACCAGATTCAAGAGCCGAACCTCCACAATATTATCCAGGTTGCTGAATTCATGCATAAACTACAAAATTGGGATTTATAAGTTGATTAGGAACACTAGGTTATGGTCATAAACCGGATGGAATGGGGACGTTCCCAGGGTGGCCTTAATTTGAATGTGATCCACCTAGAGGGTGAATCTTATCTTTTGGTGCCAATCCTGGGGATTCTATTCTAGCAAGTGTCTGATCACTTCAAATAAATTTTTGTTCATTGATTCAACAACACCATTCCCTTGGGGGTAATAGTTGCTGAAAAACTTCTGAGTGATCTTCCGGTCATAGGTCCATTCAAGTATTTGTGCTGAGGAAAATGCTAGACCATTGTCACACACTATAGCGAAGGGCATTCTGAATCTTGTGACGATGTTTTCTTCCAGGAATTTGATAATTATGTCTGTCGTGTTGTTTTTGCAAGGTATGGATTTAGACCATCGGGTGCAGTAATCGGTTGTAGTTAAGATGTATTGGTGGTTGGTAGATGAGTTGGGGTTGATTTTCCTAATAAATTCAAATGCCCATTGGGAAAAAGGCCTAGCCTCGAAGACTGGTTGCAAAGGCATAGCCAGGTTACGCTCACGATGTGCCACGGTTTGACAAGTGTGGCACCTTTGGACATGAGTGTAAACATCTTTAAATATGCAGGGCCAAAAATATCTAGCCTGGAGGATTTGATGGGCGGTGGCATCGGCTAATCCATGCTCGGTCCCAAACTGCCCATGGAATTCTTTGATTGTTTTCACAGCTTGGTCCCTATCAATGCATCAAAGGTACACTCCCTTATAGTTCCTATGATAAAGCGCAGAGTTTTTTATCATGAAGTGAGCACTTTTCATCTGCATGGCATGGAATTTGTTGGGAGGTAACCCCTCTGGGCATCTATTGTTTAACAATAGGTACACCAGGTCAGTGTACCACGGGTCTCGAGTGATAGACTCCACTGTGTAAGTTTGACATTCTATGTGGGGAGCCTCTTTTGCCATCGCTCAACTTAGTCCCTAGCCTCGGACTATCTTCATGGGCTCCATTTCTAAGTCATACTCTTGGAGGATGGCCATCCATTTCCCCTGTCTTTCACCTAGTTCACTATGCATCAGCAGAGATTTCATAGCCTGGTCTGGGATGATAGCATATACCTTGCTCCAAAGAATATAATGCCAGAATTTCTTCACAGCATAAATGAGAGCAAAGGCCTACTTTTCCAATGATGAATACCAGACTTTGGCATTCTTGAAGGGGGAGCTCATGAAAGCTATGGGTCATTCTTCCCCTTTGACCTTTTGGGTCAATACTGCCACTGTAGAATGCGATGAAGCAAAGGAGTAAATGTAAAATCGGAGGGAGTAGTCTGGACTAGCCAGGATGGGTTCCTCTGTTATCATTTGTTTTATTTGGGTGAATGCCCACTTTTCTTTAGGACCCCACTCAATTTTGGTATCCCTTTTCATCATCTCGTTGAGTGGCTTGACTATCTCGGTGAATCCAGTGATGAACCACGGGACAAAGTTGATCTTTCCGAAGAAATATCGCATCTCTTTCTTGCTGTCGGGCATTTGTAAATTTAATAGCGCCTCAACTCTCTCAGGGTCAATGGATATACCCTTCTTAGAGACAATATGCCTGAGCAACTTCCCTTCAGTGACCCTAAATATGCACTTCTTAGGGTTGATGGATATTCTGTACCGGTGACACCTCTCACAAATCTGGGCGAGGTGGGCGGAATGGTCACACCTATCCCAAGAAAAGATGGTTAAATCTTCCATGTATATGATTATGCACCAGTTTACGAGGCCCTTGAATACAATGTCCACAGCCTTTTAAAATGTGGCCCCTATGTTAATCAAGCCAAAGGGCATCCTCCTATATGCAAATGTTCCCCACTTGCTAGTGAACGTCGTTTTCTCTCTATCTTCATATTTAACCATGACTTGCTTGTATCCGGAGTACCCATCCAAGAAAGACATCATTTGAGATCCATTCACTATCTGCAACACCTCATCCAACGAGGGGAGAGGGTGATTATCCCTCCTAGAGGCTCTATTCAAATTTTAGAAATCTACGCAAAGGAAAATTTCACCACTCTTCTTTCTCATAGGGACCAAGTTGGCAACCCACATAGTGTGCTAGATTGGAAAGATTATCTGGGTTGATAGCAGTTTCTCCACCTCTTAACAAATTAGAGGCTTGATCAGCGAGTTGACTGGTCATTTCTTTTTCCAAAAAGGCTTAGCATCAGGTTTTAGAGGGATGGTATGAGTCATAATAGACATGTTGTATGTTTTCAAATCCTCATATCCCCATGCAATCACGTCTATGTATTCTCAGAGAACCATGAGAATCTTCTCCTTCTCCTCAGGGGAGCGGGAGGTACCGATGTGTATCATCTTTTCTTCACTGGGCTAGCCGATGTTTACTTTCTCAAATTTTCCTCCCTCAGAGGAGGATGACATCTTTTCCTAGCCTCGAGGGTCTGAGTTGAAGATACGTTCAAGCGTGACCATCCCCTTAGGGATGGTGTTGGTAGGTAGGTCCATGATTCCATCATCTTCATCACCCTGCCTAGTATCATCATGGTCTCATTCCTCCACTATCTAGTCTTTGAAGACACCAACATTGGCCATAAAGGCCAGGATATGTGGATCGTCCTCAAAAACCTAAAAGTGGGTGACATTATCTAGAATGCATGGGGTAGGGATCATCTCAATGGAAAATCTCTAGAGTCGTGAGCCAGCCATGGGCTCAAGTGTGCTGGCAGAAATAGCGACGCCATCTGGGACATAATTTCATTTTCAGGGAATAAGATCAATGCCGAAGGCATCAAAATCTTCAATAAGGCTCCATTTCCAATTATTATATGCAACCAACCTCTTATCATAACATGTGTACTAACTGCGAACTTGTTTGACAATCAACTCTGAATCACCCAGAGCCTGGAGATGGGTGATTCCTTTCCTTAATGCGAATAGGAGTCCAAGGATCAAAGCCTCATACTCTGTAACATTATTTGTGCAGTTGAATTGCAGCCTATAGGATGCGAGGAAGGATTTACCTTGTGGGTTGATTAATTCTACTCCAGCCCCACAGCCTTGTTTGGATCGGGACCCGTCAAACTTAAATCGCTTGTAGTTTGGAGCTGGGGAGAGGGAGGAGCTTCCTCCTACACTGATGGTGCATGGGTGAGGTTTTCCTGTGGAGGGGTTTGGAATTGAGATCCCCAGGGAAATTACACTAAAGAAGTGCTTCTAGTAGGAATACTAGGTTCCAGGGAATCAACTATATGTTATTTATTCTGGAAGGCATCGATGTGCCAGGTAGTGATGGAGATGAAAGGCTCACACTCTAACTCTAAATGTTTTTGATAGTGTACTTGGTGCCAAGTGTTGGACAAGAGTGTAGCAGGGGTCACTGCAGCACCCTGAGAGTTAACCTCAACCCTCAAATTTTTTTCTAGGTCATGGGTTCTCTACAGAACTATGGGGTCCTCTCCCGAGGTAAAATCAAATGTTAAGATTTCGAAGGGTTGGTACACCCCGGGGGATGTCTCAGAGAAGAAGACATCATTAACCCTCCCAACTTTGGTAAGGGCTTGCTTCATCTAGGGCTCACTCTCAACCTAGATATTGTTTGATTCTCCTTTCCAAGGGAGCCACAAGTGGGAAAAGTCGGTTGAAAAGTATCCATTCAAGGAATTGGACCAATTCTAACTTAATAACATCCCATAAATCTCTAGGATGTCCACCACTTGGATATCGATTATGTTGGCTATTCTGGGGTCCTGGATGAGCTGTATCCAGATATTTTTTAGTTCTCCCACCATTTTTACAGTAGTTTTATCCAATTGAATCACGGTGCCATTAGATGGGGTGGGTCAAAATCTGAGCATCTAGCATATGGATAGGGGCATGATGTTCCCCAAAGCTTTGGAGTCTACTAGGTAGTTGTTTATGTTTTTGCCTTGTATATTGAGGCCTAGTAGGAATGGAGGATCTTCATTATTTCTCTGAAAGACAACCGCATTGGTGTCCTCAAAAGAGATAGTCTTGGGTGGGTGACTGACAACTTCTGGGTTTCCTAAGAGCTTTAGAAGAGACTTCTTCTACTTGGGATAGTTTAGCAAAACCTCCATCAAGGTCATGGAGGTGGTGGTTTGTTCTAACACCTTTGTGATGTCAAATCTTCCTCCCAGGAATTGGTGGCTTCCCTCGGCTGAGTCTTTCACTTGGTTAGAGTTAGAACCTTTTAGAGGGATGGGCCAGTTAGTTGTATTATCCCAGGGAGGAGTGTCCTTGGTAGGAGGTGTTGGCATGTAAACTGGTCCTTTACCTGCCTGGTTCCAAGTATTGTAAGGAGTCCATAGGTTGGTGAAGGCATTGGCCTCAAAGGCTAGAATTGATTCATCAAAGAATCCCTGCAATTTGGATTCTTCTCCATCTTCTCTAGAGGATCCAAAAAAGATGGTCTCATAGGTGAATGCATTGTGAGTTGACTCTTGCATAGGAGGTTCTGGGGGAGTATGATAAGATGATTGTTGCCTGCCCAACTAGGAAATCATGATTACTTTTTCCAACGTGGCATAGTTTACCTTGTTTTGGGAGCCTGTGTCATGCAATCTACACCAATTGGTCATGGGCTGGAAGTCTGCAACTGGTGTAAAATGGGATGGTCCAACACCACTTTGGTTGGCATTTTGGTTTGGAGGCAGACCTCCGGTGCTCACATTATTATTCCATTGTTGTTGATTGGACTGAGGCCCACTGTTGAAGTTTCTTCCCCCGACATTATTGTTTCATTGGCCGGAGAAAATATTCTGTCTTTTGGAATTAGAATTCTGAGGTGTGTAGGACCCCACCTTCAGTTGACCCATGTCCACAGTCAAGGTGGACAACATTCACTAGAGGGATTCAACCTCAGCGATCGACTGAGTGCTTGTGTCACAATGTGATGGTTGTTGTTGTTGGTTCCCTGGGAAGGCAGCAGTATTTACCAGAGTCAAGGGTATCAATCCTCCAGCCATAGATGACTAAAAGAAGGGAACTTTAGGTGGTTGTGTCTGAGGTTGTTGTGCTTGCTATGGCTGGTTCTAAGGAAAAGATTCCAGACCTGGTATTGCTTAAGTCTGTGTTGGATAAATTTACCAGGCCTATTGGTCTATCGATGGGGGTGGGGGATTCATTGCCATCATGGGGGAACCCATTGCTAGATTGGATTTATACCCCCTGGTGCACACAGTTCCACTGGGGATCATGTTGAAAGGCGTGCTCTGCCCAATCCCGCCTGGGGATTTGTTAAGGCCATGGGATAGTTCTAAGGCTAGGTTGTAAACCTTCGCCAAAGTGTCCCAGTCACCTGCGGTGGTTGTTCTCTAGAGGAGAGTGGCAATGAAAGGGTCCATCGTGTTGAGATAGGTTTGTATGGTTACTTCCAGGGATGGAATGAAAGGGCCCGTGCACCACTTCAAGGCATATTGGAACCGGTGATTGAATGTTGTAAGGGGTTCATTAGGTTCCTTTCTAATGGAGATGAACTGGCTGTGGGACCAAGCTGGGTCCACATGTATGTGACCAAGCCAAGAAGGCATCCTCCATGTCCTGCCAACTGTTGATGGAGTTGGCAGGAAGGTTAAGGTACCAGTTTAGATTTCCCTGTCTCAGGACAGGGGAAACATCCGAGTCACAACATCCTCATGTTGGATCTGGTGTCAGTTCATGGCATTTTTGTATGCCTGCAAGTGTTCTTCTATGGTTCATGAGCCTAAGTGCTCATATCTTGGGCAAATCTTCTCCAGGTGTGAGGGTAAGTCATTGGTTGCACCTGAAAAAGTTCCCATAGGGGACCCAGTGTTATTGAAGTATGCAGCCATTGGGGGAGCTGGATTTTGAGTGGGTTGAATGCTGGTTCTTGGGATTGTCTGAGTAGTTTGGATATTCTGAGGTACACTAGACACCTAGACAATAGTGGATGGTATGGTTTTTGGGGTTCATTTCTTTTGAACAGGAGGCTTGAGTTTGACAAACCTTCTAGGGTTTGGGATTGACCTAAGGATTATTTCAAATCTTGCTAAGGAGAAAGACCCAATCCTACTGAAGGCTTGGCTCCTAAAACTATGGCTTGGGGAACCCTCGGGAGGTGTAAAGTCAGAATCTTGAGAGGGGGATGAGTTCATGCCCTCCTTCTAGTGCTAATTTCTGTTGACATGACTCTTGTGATCGGGTCCACCAATAGAGGTAAGTTATCACCGGGTACTGGGGTACCAGCTAACTTTGCCTACAAAGGTTGTCCGGGGAAATGAGATTCCTTGGGCCTCCAAGCACCTGAGGGTCAGGTCTCAATGGTGTGGGGCTCAGTTGGGAGATGTGACTACTTTCAAGGGGGGATAGCTAGTTATCTTCAACTCATTCTCTCTAGGGATTCAAGTAGGTGAGGTTTCTCCAAGCATGCTTACACTTAACAAATAAACTAAAAAAGATCCTATAGGGTTAGAAATATTTCGTCTGCCTATAGTTATGCCAAACATTCAAAACATCAATAATACTCTAACACACTATATTAAATACCAAAGAAATATACAACCATCAATTCATATTTAATCAGTAGCAAGGGAAAGGAGGTTGTTAACCTACTTTAAGTGTTAGAGAAAAGGACATGAAGAACACAAAGCATAAAAAACTATCAATCCAGAAGAGAGAATGCTAACAAAATCATTGCAAGAGCTCTCCCTTCTTCATTAACATTTCTTCCAGCAAGCATTGGTGCATGGTACAATGGTGGCTCCAAGGGAGCATCTAACTACTGAAAGCTTAAAGACTAAGGAGCATTGAGCTCTGTAACTGAGAAATGAAATATTTCTTTTCTATTACTATAGAATGCAAAATCATCAATTTTGTCGACCTCTAAAATGGGGCCGGACTTACTATTTATACACATACATATTTAACCCTAACCCTAACCCTAACTTATGTTACACTATACAATAAAATACATTATCTAGTGGCCAATACTACCTGCACCACTCTACAAAAGACCTAGAGACAGAATAGACTTGTCATGTAAGAAGAATAAGACAAGAGATGGAATGGAAGAATCAGCCTCGAGAGGAGAGCCAAGAAGGAGAAAGAAGAAATCCAATCCCCTGGGGATCGAGGCTACATGCCTCATAAATGGGAAAAGTGGCACCCTATCTCTAATGTGCCAGGTGTAACATTGAAGTGGCACCTCAAGAAGACCATCTGTCAGAAAACCCCTTGCCAATCTGACATGCCTTGATGTAGCTATCTACCTTCTGACAACCTTTATTAACTGCTTTGAAAGTGACTGGTCAGCCTTGGGGACCGGGACACGGGTCACTTGAAAGAATAAAAAATATAGGATCTGGGACTCTAGGATTTGGAAACTTACATTCCAAAAGAGTAAAGAATACAAAACACTTAGATTTTCTCTACCCTCCAGAGAAACTTTACTATTGCTTACTATCATTGAAGACCTAGAGGAGATGGGAGATTCCATCTTCATCAATGTCATTAAGGCTAGCCCATCGGTATTTGGCCACTTGAATCTGTTCCCCCAGGTCTGAAACATTTCCCTTAAATTCATCAGCCATCTTTGTTGCATCATGACCACTAAGTATCATGGGAGTTATTCACGCCATTTGAGCTCTATCTATTCCCTCTAGGGATTGATACCTTCACTCCATTAACTCATCAAACTTCCCCAAGACATACTCCTCCAGTGTGCATGTGTCAGTGCTGAGTGGATCAGCTCTAGAGACCTTCATAACAAAAGACTTGTATAAATTGAAAGAATTTTGTACCACATTGATCTTATCCCACAAATTCCCTACCAGTTGCTTGAGTACCACCAATGTGAGGTCAAGTCTGGAGTGTTGGGTCCTCACAAAATCAAATGACTCCTCCCCTAAAATTCTAGACTCGAAAATAATCTCCTCTTTGAGGCCAAGGAGTTCCTCTAGTTCAACCTTCCAGGCCTCATAATTCTTGATGTCCCCCTCCCATATGTTGATGGTGGTTTCAGCCTGATGTAATACATGGCAGGCCGCATATAAGTCTGGGAGTGTGGACACCAAGAAACGTCGGACATTTCCTAACTACAAGGTGACCCATTCATCAACTGCTTGGGCCTTCTTTTTCATTTCTCATAATGAGTGTATGTCACTCTGTGGTAATGGTGCATCAAATGTAGAGGCCTCCAAGGGAATAACATTAATAGGCTAGGCCAGCGCAGTTAGCAACCCCATGAGGTTTGCATTTTTCTCCTTTTCTGCCTTGATCTTTTGAGCTTCCTTTTCGTAGTGAGCCTCTACTGCCTTGGCTACTTCTCTTAACAGGTTCAATTCCCCCTATTTTCCTCTCTTTCCCAGCTATACCTCCATGACATTATAATCTCTGGCTTTGGATATTACTTCGTCTGCATCTGGGGAAGGTGTCGCTATTAGTGTGACTATTTCTCTGCCTGGCTCAGTTTGAAGAGTGTGAACTGTCTGGGCTTTCTTAGCTTTAGGAAGGTTCTATGCTTGAGCCATCATCTCTGCCAAAGAAAGGTGGGCTCTGGGTGTTGATAGGGGGGCCTTTCTCTTTTGAGATTTCACCAACCACTATGGCGGGTGGGGTGGCTTTGTAGCCAGAATCTGTTCCTATGACTTCTCCCCGATATCCTACTGTGCCCTTTCATCAGGATGAGCCTCCTTTGACTCCTTCCCTGTGTTTTCTGGCTCACCGATGATGTTTCATATGGTGAAACCTGTGTTCTTTACCCCACCATCTATATCTTCAGCAATATTTAGATCCTCGTTGGTTCCCCTGTAGTTTTCCTCTTCTTCTTGTTGCTGCTCTTCCTCAGCTTCTATGGCTGGAGTGTCTTCCTCCATTGGTACATCCTTGGGTAATGGGGGAGGCAATGGGCCAAGGTTCAACATTTGGGCTGCAGTGATTGCCTCCCCAAATGTTTCCTTTGGGAGAAGCATTTGGAACATGATAGTTGGGGTCACGGTTGTTCCCGAAGGTCCAGTTTCCCCCGCCGATGCCACCTATTCACTTTGTTGTTGTTGCCTTGAAACTCCTGCATCCTATATTTCTGGGACTTCAGAGGCTATCTCTTTCTCTATCCCTTTCTCTTCAATTTGTTCCTCCTTCTCTTGTGCAAGTTCTTGTTTTGGAGCTTCCTCCTACTCTGGGATTTCAGCCTTTGTCTACTCAATGTCCCCCTGCAAATTCTCAAACTCATCAATTCGAAAAACTTTATAAAATTCATCTTGAGGGGGAGTATTTTCATGGACATGAGTGGGCTCTGGCTCCCTCTCTAGCTTGGGGGAGTCAAAAGAAAGGATCTCTACTTGTGGGATCTAAGGCATCCCTAGCTCCGATTCTACCTTCGGCTTTGGATTAAACCTTTTCTTCCTTCGGGTCACCAAAGGTGGCCCCACCTATCTTAGGACCTACTACTCTATCGAATCAACTCTGATCACTTTAACCATTAGTGATTCTAGGGAAGGGGAAGAGGGAGGATGGATGGATCCGGTCATGAGCATAGGAGTAGCCAAGCGTGTGATTAAATTCTCCCTCATCTGGTGGGAGGCCGCTATTGATTTCTTTAGCTATTATTTTATGGGGATCGCCTATAGAGTTGGAGTCTCCATTATTATTTTTCCCCTATCTTCTCCTTGTGAAGAAGTTCCAGTCCTAGAGGTTAGCTTTGGTACCAGCTGGGCAGCCCAGCGGGTACTCCCAGGGCATACTCTCTTAATGTATACGTGGCTACACTTGACCACATTGCGAGTAAATTCCTCAATGGTGGGCCCTTCCTGGGCATTCTAGTCCATTGTTTGGTGGGCCAACTTATAAATCCCCTTTACCTTGTATTGGGGGTCTATTGTGGATCAGGCGTCTGAGAAGTCGTTTGGAAAGTTATGGAGCTTTAACCTTTCCATCATTCCCATTGTCATCTGGACATAATGCCAGCTGTATACTTCAAGATCATCTTGGCAATCTTCCTAGAATTCCTCCATGTGATATTGGTGGGGCTCTGATGCTCGGGGAAGTGTCATTGCAATTTTGCCATGCGGATCAAAGTTCTTTGCTAGATAAAATTCTGCTAGGTTCAAGATCTTAAGTTCGTTGTCTGCCTCCTTGGCTATGGCCAAACTGCACAAGTAATTCCCACAAGTGATTGGGAATGAAATGTTTGTCACCTTCTTTAAGGCATAGAATGCGTGCAACTCCATTATTTGTCTATAGTAATCCAAGAGAATTATCTTGTTCCTATAATGTTTGGGCAACAAGTAAGGTTTTCCGGAGAAGCTTATTACCCTTATGTATGTATGTTGCTGGAATTGTATGTAATAATGGCCATAAATTTTGACCAGATCCATTGCCTCCATGGAGAGGCCATATCCTACATATCGAGTTGGTGTGAGCACGTTGTAGTAGATGAGGGCATCGTTCACCTAATAGAAACTAGGGAAACTAGCCTCCCATTGGATTTATGGGAAATAATCTCAGGGAGCCTTCTGACCCAGGCTGATCCCAAGTACACCTATTGTGAGTAACCCATTGGTGGAAAGTTGTTGTTACGCTAGGGCCCAAAGAACATAAGAAGTCATACAAAACTTCCACTTTTGGGCCACCTAGAGGAACTGAGAATCCACATGGTTTGAAATAATGGCAGCCCAGTCAAAGTACTCCCCACCAGTGGAAATGCTAAGCAAGAAGTAGTACATCCACCCTGTGAATTCCCATGCATGTGGTTGCCTAAAGACTTGGGATAGTGCTATCATCCCCATCTAGATGCTTTATTTAAACTCAAACCGGGGGCTCTCTACCTTCATTTTTCTAGGGTCCCTCTTTGGAGTCTTAATCCAATGATTATTCATATATAGCTGGGCTACAACCTCCAACTTTTGAAATTGTGCTAAGGCATTAGCTCTGGTGATGACAGTTGGGTTATCAAATTGAGGGATCCCCAACCCAACACAAAAAGTTGTAGTGTTGAGAGACACCATGGGAGTGGGATATCCGATGGGTTTCAGAGCTGCGAGCATGACGGCCCAGATAGAAGAGTTGTAATGTGCTACAAGTGTTAGAATCAACTCCAGGGCCTACACCAAGCATTTGAGATAGGCAGCCTTGAGAATCCCAGTATCCCTGATGTTGATCGCTAACAGATCCAAGGATTGTCGCTGAATATACATTATTTTAACCAGGGCCTGCATCTTGGCCCACATTCTCACGCTGGTGTCAGTAATTAATTGAACATTAGAATCAATCTTTGATCCCACAATGGCATTGTCCTTCATGTACTTCCTAGTGAGAGGCAATTTCTCTAAGGCCCTCTCCATTTTAGATTTGACGGCTGCCCTGGTGACTGCCGTGGAAGGAAGTTCTAGACTTTTGGGTGGTGAAGATGCTAAAGTCCTAGACATTTTTAAGGTAATTTTCTCTGGAAACCTGCAAGGCAAGGCAACTATCAGAATTCATGAATAAATATTATTCTAGGATCCGGAGATCTTACCACCACGGCATGTATTTTCCTGAAAGGTTAGTTTAAGTTAAAAATCTCAGAAAGTATATATATTGCAAACTTAGGAAATTAACCAATATCTAGGCCTGGGGGTCTTAGCATATTTGATGAAAGTAAGATGTGGGTTGGGTGAGGGAAAAAGACTCGGGGTCTAGAAAACTAACCATTGGAAGTTGTGCGCAAAAAGCAAGCTATCAGGCCTACGTCAGTGTCACATGGCTATGCAATAAATGGGGAGTTATGGTGATGGTGGCGCCAACTATCTGATCACAAAAAAAGTGGATGCCACTTGGATAGTCTTGAATGTATATGTGGGACATAAATGGATCATTAAGGCTAGTTTATGGAGGAGAGAGAAAACTACCTGGTTGAAACTAGCCAAAAGCTAAGTTTCAACCAAGTGGTATTCTTCCTGGAGCGAGCTCACGAATTTGTGAACAAAAAATAGAGGAAGTACAACAAGCTTGACACGAGACTGGGTAGATATACACAACATATACATCATATTTACAGTAGAGCTGAAAGCTATACACATGAAAAATGGAAGGATATACATTAATATACACTAAATATACATATATACAAAATGCAGAGTAGCTACCTTAACAAAACAACATCGAACATGTACAAGCATATACAATACCTACATAAATGGCAGACAACCCTCTGACAGAGCTGACCCACCAACGGGCGGCAAACCAAATGACCAAGACAAAAACAAAATGAGGAAACAAGATAGAAAATGCAAACAAACACCAACAGAACATAATGAAAAAGCAGGAAAATGAAGGAGAGAAACCAAACCCCAACCTGAAAACCAAAGAAAGGAAGGATGAAAAGGTGTCATGAACACTTTGCAATAGCTTCTACCTTCAAATGATCACCACTCAACACCAGAAACCACTTGTAATTATTCAGAACAACTCAGAATAGCTCACACTAGATTCTCGCTAAGATCGCTCTAATATCGCTTTGAAATCGCTCAAATTGTTTAAGTGTTTTAATTGTGGTAATTGTGAAAATGACAAGTGATTTCTATTTATACCCAAGGTGAAAACAAGTTACATTTCCTTCCACCAACTCTGGAACAAGCTGACCTCCAGACTCTGGGCCTGGGGATTCCGTGTGACCATACCCTCTTACGAAAAGAAGACATCATAGCAAAGAATCCCAAAGTTCAGAATCTGGTTCCTGGACAAGGAACAACCAACTCTGGGACTGGGTCCCAGAGACACAAGAGATAAAAACAAAAATAAAAACCAACACCGTGGGAAAGCAAACCCGAGGAAGGAAAACAAAGAAAAAGGAAAAAAGACAAGGCAAGAGCCAAAAGAAGAAAACAAAAAATGGGGACCCAACATTTTGCACACAAAATGGAGGGACGGGGATGTAGGGCATAACAATTCCTATAGTCTTCAGGCTCTTTACTACTCTTCTCTTCACATTTTTTTGCAAACTCATCAATCTTGACATGTACACTTTCTATGAATTTATGAGTAGTAAGATTTAGACATTTGTATGCTTTTGTTTTACATGAGTAACCTAGGAATATTCCTTCATCACTTTTTGGATCTAGTTTTCCATTTCTTGCTTCCTTCAAGATGTAGCATCTACTTCCAAATACTTTGAAATAATGAAAACTAGGTTTATAGCCATACCATAATTAAAAATGTTTCTACTTACTAAATTTCTTTAATTGAACTTGGTTCAAGGTGAACAATGTAGTGCTAATGGCCTCCTTCCAGTATTTGGCAGCAACATTCTTTTCAATCATTTGGGTTCTGGCACAATCCATAATGGATCTGTTTCTTCTTTATGCTATTCCATTTTGATGTGATGTACTATGGGAAGATACCAATCTTTTGATTCCTCTCTCATTATATATTTCATTGAAATCATTAGAAATGAATTCTCCTCCTCTGTCAAATCTTAGGCATTTTAGTTTCTTTCCTATTTCCTTTTCAACTCTTGCAAGATACCATTTTAATTTTTGAAAATCTTCTAATTTCTCTCTGAGAAACATGACAATCATCATTCTATAATGATCATCAACAAATAGAATAAAGTACTTCTCTCCAGTATAGATTATTTTTCCAATTGGTCCACATAGGTCGGTATGTACCAATTCCAAGATTTCATCAGTATTGTAATTCTTTCTTTTGAAACTTGTCTTGCTCATCTTTCCAATTTTACATTGTTTTTAATATTTCTAACTCAGGTTTCTTCAAAATAGGAATACCTCTAACTCTCTTGTTCTTTCTTATGTTTACCGGATTATCAAAATTTACATGACATAGCCTTTTATTCCATAACCATCTTTCTTCTACTTATACAATAAAGCATGAACCTTCAGTGAGATCAAGATAGAATAGATTACCTTTTGTTTTCCTACTAGTTCCGACTAGGTTCCCTTTACCATCCAGGAGCTTGGCCTTACCATTCATGAATTCTACCTTGAATCCAATGTTGTTTAGCTATGCTACACTGAGTAGATTTATCCTCAATCCTTCAACCCAATAAGTATTATCACATTTGATTTCTTCTATCATGTGATGAGAACAACCACTATCAATTATCCATGTGTCATTTTTATTGATGTGTGAGAAAAGTACCATCTTTTCATCTTCTTCATCTGACTCATCCTTAATAGCAATATAAACCATTTCATCTTCTTCTTCATCACTACCAGAATCTTTAGCAATATAACAATACTTCTTACCTTTATCTTTGTAGCTGTTGTAGTTCTTGAAAATATTTCTTGTTTTTGAATTTGTTAAACTTTTTCTCATCTTTGTCTTCTTTGTCTGGACACTTTGCAGAAATGTGACCAACCTCATTGCATGAAAACCAAATCAATGGTATTTTTCCTTCGTATTTTCCTTTTGCGGCTCTTCTTTCAAGTAATGCTTCAATGATGTCAAGATCTTCATCATCATATTCATCATCACTATCACTTTAAGTTTGCTTCCCTTTTGAGTATCTATCATTCTTACCAAGGTTTGATTTAGGTTTGAATGCAGACTCAAGATTTCTAAAGCTAGGAGAGTAATTGTCAAAGTTGTCTAGCTCAAAAGTTGTAGGCCTTCCCACTAATGTATCCAAAGTTATATCCTTATTGCACCTCATCTCTTGAATAGCTGAAAATCTAATAGTATAGATAGGAAGTAAAGTTCTTAGTACCTTGTTGACCACTATTGTATCTTCAATTATTCCACCTGCAGTTCTGATGGCACTCACAGTCTTCTTGATTATTTCATTGTATCTTGTAATGTCTTCTTCTTTCATTTTCATATGGTCAAATTGTCGTCTTAGACTTTCTTATTTGTCTTTCTTTACATTTGCATCTCCTCCATGAATGTCTTGTAATTTCTTCCACATATCATAGGTTGTAAGGCAGTCCTTGACTTCATAAAATTTTGAGTAGCTGAGTGAAGAAGCTATATCAATCATCATTATATTATGAAGCTTCCATTCCATTATTTATTCCACAGTCATAGTCCCTGTTGGTTCCACATATTTTATTTCCAAAAATTACAAACCAGCATCTCTGATAGTAGATAGATGTAGCTTCATTAACTCTTGCAATGATAGGAAATTGTCTTTGTTTAGCTTCGGGATCTCCCTTCTGTAAGACATCTCTAATATTTAGCTTAGGTCTTGAAACCTTCTCTGAAAGCACTTTGTGTTCTGATACCAATTGTTGGAAATGAGATAAGTAACTGAGAGGGGAGGGGTGAATCAGTTACTCCAAAACAAATCCCTTGTCCCTTAGATGTCTTAAATACTTTAACACTTTTACTTGGTCAATTAAGATATTCTTCTATAACTCAGGTGTCAAAGCAGTCTTTATAATATCCATTGCAATTATACTTTAGTGGTTGAGTGCAAAAACATAAATCATGAAACAAATTATAGATACATAGGTGACACCAAGATTTAATGTGGAAACCCAATATGGGAAAAACCACCAATGTAACTTGTTACTCTTTTTCACTTTTCTGAAGTGAGCCTTGATAGGAGCCAACCCTATTAAAGGTTAAAATAACACACTATTAGGTATGACCTTGTTAAAGGATTTAATCACCCTGTGAGGAGTGGCCTTGTTAGAGCTATTCAACACTTCAACATAGAAATGCTACCTTGTGAGAGGATTTACAAAAATACTGTTAAGTCTACTCTATTAAGATATTTGAGATCACTACTACAATTGTTAGAGAGTATAAATGAATTGACCTATATGTGTAAGCAACTATCTTTGCTGATTTAGATTTTTGTTCTGATTATGAATGGATCCTTGCTGATCAAATATTCTATTGTAGCTTTGAGTGATCTATACTCAATCATAATCCTATCTGATTTCCCCTTCACTCTTCATGTCACAGAATTCCACACTTCTTCATCTTGCACACACTCAATCCAAACTTGACCTTTCATATATATGATAAGCCCTGTCAATTTGACTTGAATACACTTTTGAATAAGTAATAAATCATAATTCAGTCGGCCTCATATAATTAGTTAATTATAGAATGTAAATCACTATTAGTCAGTTGGCATTGAATGTTTGACCATGACTGAAATGCCCGAGTGACTCAGTCAACACTGAACTTCTTCAATACCCAATTGAACTTGGTCAACACTAAAACAACTCATACTATTCACCAACTATGTTCGGTCTAAATGTAGACATTTGTGTATCATCACTACATAGGTGTATATACATGTGTATCATCAATGACAATACATAATTGAATAATTGTCTTCAATAAGTAGATCCTAATTTTGGCATGTGTGTTACTAATTTTCCTTGTACTCCTATCTCATTAGTGATGACATGTAATTGATTGAATGTTTGATAATGTTAAGTTGAAGATGATGCAAGACATTAAGTCAGTTAATGGTTTGTATTGTCATTGATGTCAAATTGATATCATCTGTACGGTCATGTACATAATGCCAAAGACTTCAGAGAATGAATGGAACAGAGATTATGCTTTCAGCAATGCATAAAAGTAAAGTATTCACTAAGTGACAGATAACATTAATGAAGTGCACACCATCGGTAAAGGCAAAGAACAGAAGTCATAGTGATATCTGACGAGTAGAAGACAGTGTTCCCTGATGAATAAAAATCACAGGATGCCCGATGCTAAAAATTGAGTTGCCTGACGAGCAAAATCCAATGATGCCTGATGGACGAAGATCCTGAAGCTGACTGGAGTCACACCGATGGAACTGGCAGTTTTCACCGACAACTAACTACAGAGTTGACCGACAAAATAGAGAGTTTAGAAAATGACAAAATATCTAGCTGGCAGAGCTTAAGGATAGACTTAACTGGTTTTTTTTTTTTTTTTATTCGACCAGAGTTAAGTAATTGATTTAAAGAAGATTTGTACAGTTGGCAAGAAGATAACTATGAGATAAATCAGGAGTTAAAGTTTTAAATAAGATTGGCTAGATTATTTTTCACGCCAAGAATCAAGAATTAAGAATCAAGAAACATGGAATATCATGTCTATATAGGAGACAAGCATAATTCATTTCCACAATAATATACACAGGAAGGGGAGTGAATAGAAAGAGGATGCTGAAGAGAAACTGATGAAGGATAACTTCATATAGTCCTAATCAATCAAGCTGAAGGAGAGATAAAGAATTCTACAAACATTGATGAACAGTGAAGCATAGCATCATAGAGAAGAAAGTGTGGAGCACAAAGAATTGAATTGATACATTGATCAGAGAGGTAATGTACTTAAACAGATCTAAAAATCTACAATTCAAGTTGCATTAGAAATAGGTCATAGTGTTTCAGTTTAACCATTGAAGCATCAAGTCTCTTAACAGAGTAGGACTTAACTGTCTTCTATATATTGAGGTACATCCCAAGGAGTACCAAAAAGGTTGAATCATGAAAGTAGCATTGAAATTGCATAAAGCCTATTGACAGCCTAAGAAGAAGGTTCATTCAAGGATGGTAGCAAAATTTGCCTAAAGCCTATTGACAGTCTAAGAAGGATGTTGATTCAAGGATGGTATAAAATAGATGCTCGATACTAAGTGACAACCTCTATGTATAAAATCCTCTATCAAGGTCACACATAATAGTGTGTTTGTAACCTTTAACAGGGTTGGCTCCTAACAGGGCTCACTTTAGAAGAGTGAAAATTTGGGGTACCGATCCCAGTGGTTTTTCCCTTAACACAATTTCCACATTAAAATCCATGTGTTATGTGTGTATGGTTTATTACTTTACTATTTTACATAAATCACATATGCATTTTTGGATTGATTGGTATACTCTGCATATTTATTGAGTATCGGTAAATAATTTTACTGCTTATCAGTAATCAAGAAGAATAAGGACAGACAAGGTAAACCGACAGACAGTTAATTATTATAAGTATTTCATGGCATGCATCTTGTAGGGACTTAATAATTTGAGATGTATTTGATTGGTGGTTAGTGATTAAAGGATAAAAATTTGAGGCCACTGATTCACCCACCCCCTCCCCCTCTCAGTTATTACTAACAATTAGGCTACAACAAGATTGAATATGACCTTGCAAAATATGAGAGCATCAGTATTTGTTCTAATTTAAAGGATGAAAAGATTCCAGATATGATGTTGAGTACTAACTGGGATAGTTGTGTTGATAATGAATATTTTTCTGATTCTAAATCTTTCATTGAACTATTTCATGATGAACTTTTAGTTACTCAACATATGAAATTACTTGATAAGTGTGTTGACATGTATCCTCCCTCAAATGAACAAGATAGTGGTTTGTATAAAGATGATAATTTGAAAGAGAATTCTTTAGAGATTTCTGATATGGATATACAAACTACTGACAAGATGCAGGATGATAATCCTTTTGAAAAGAAGAATATGGATTATGACATAGAGTTTCTATTTTTTGATAATGATGATGTTGAATCATGTTCTTTTTATATTCCTGATTTATCTCCTCTTACAAAAGGTCAAAATCATTTGCCTTAGATCCCTGATGTTTATGATGAGCCTAACTTGGATGTTTCTCATATTGTTGTTCCATATCCTTTGAAGAATGGGCTAGATCATGTCCCAAGTGATGAATGTCCTCAATTTTTGCATAAGGTTTAGTATGCTTTCTCCTTTAATATGAAAACTACTAGTGTGGATGGATTCAATAATGTTAACTCCAGCAGTATGGCAGAATTTGAGTACTTTCCTTTTCAGTTGGATAGTGATTTTCCAAGATGTGGCCTAAGGCTTGAAGATGATAAATATTGCATTTATCCTAGTTTATTTTAATCTAATGAATGTAACATGCATATGCCACATGATTTACATTCTCATAGTATGCCTGGTTTTTATATAAGTTTAGATGATGAATATGGTAATATTTTTTTATGTGATGAGCTAATACAAGATGAGAGTGGGTCAAATCAGAATGATGAAGGTGGTATTGTTTGCTTGTCTCTTAAGCATGGAGCATAGAATTTTTTTTTTGACAGAGGTAAGAGTTGATTTTAGTTTTGGGGCTTCATGCCTTTTGTAAATAATGTGCATATTGTATAGTCACTTTTCTTTCATTTGTGTGGTGTTTTTTCTTTCAATAAAGGTTTCCCTATTTTTGAGAAGAGAAAAGAGATATAAGAGGAAGGAGAAGATACTAGAAAAGAAAGTTTGATTTATTTTGGTCTTTTATACCAAGAGATTCTGAAGTTCTCTGCATGCCCACATGGGGCACACATCCTCAGGCAGAGCCACTGTTGAAACTCCAAAATTTAGGATACATTTTGGAGTGACTGCAATAAATTTTTCCTTAAACATAAGTTGTTGTAGTAAAAATATTTTATGAGAGGCCTATTTTTTATGCTTGTAAAATGAAGCCTGATGTTTTTCATGAGATACCACTTTAGGAGTGGGTTCAACACCTTTCATTTAGCAAGTATAGAGGGTTTCGGCTCTCAGATTTGAGTTTTGACATGTTTTGTAGGTAGTCATTTGGAGGTGTTTTCCCAGATCTGCACTTTGCACTTATTTCAAAATCTCCTAAGTGACCCACTTCAGAGGATTACATCTTGTACCCAGTTGATTGTCATGAAATAAGGGTTTTTATAGTATATTATAGGCATGAGATTGAACCTATATCCCTATTTTCAAACCCCTATGAGCTCATTTGATAACTTTTCCAAAGCTATTCTATTTGCATTTTATTCATTTTCCTTGAGTGTGAAAATGAAGATTTTTGAGTAGCCTACTTTGAGGTCCTTCAAGTTGTACCCCAGTTTAAGATTTTGAAGAAGTGATTTTTCCCCTGCATTGAAAACATGAAAGTGTGCCTTCCTAAAGATTTTTAGATTCAGACCAATCCATTTGTCCACTTTGCCTACCTGATTCCAAATCCAATTTCTGCATATTTACCGAGTTTAAATTTAGAAATTTGAGAAGTGCTAACTTTGCATATTAGCATCGGTTGATCAGTTCATTATCAAAGCAAGATAATTGAAGATTCATATTCCTTATATGAATGTGAACCTATGTTCTAGGTATCAGACTTTAAGAGTTCTTTTTGTTAA
Organism: Thuja plicata; assembly: GCA_018584345.1. Taxonomy (NCBI): domain Eukaryota; kingdom Viridiplantae; phylum Streptophyta; class Pinopsida; order Cupressales; family Cupressaceae; genus Thuja; species Thuja plicata. Next base: position 80,932 of record MU224295.1, on the reverse strand, counting down.
GTTTGTGAAGGTAAATCCAACAGCAATTTCTACAAATCCTCAGTGCTAAACAAAATTAATTTTGGTAGAGTTGTTGTTTTTAGAGGATTATAGTTTCATATTAGATGACTGTCTTAAGATGTTAGTTATGGATTTATACTTTTTGTATCTGAATGTACTCCCTGGGTTAGTAGTTAAGTCTCAGAACTTGTTTTGGTATTTTTGTAAAAGTGATTCTAAGGGTGGTTTACATTTAATTTGATAAGTGCATTTGCAAATTTATGAAAGTGGTCAACTTCGGAGTTTAAAATATCTCACTTTCGAAAGTGTCATGAAGATATATTTTTATAGACTGTTAGTAAACATGAAAGACTCCATGTTTTCTAGATTCAACAGCCCTTGGAGGTCTTTTAGTCAATTTTTTAAGGCCAATTCTAGAAGCCAGTTGCCATTAATGAGTTCAGTTTGAAGAAATGTCAAAAGTGATTGTAAAGTCCGCCAGTTTGATGTTGTTAGAATTAATCTTTCCTTGGTAAATATGTAATTAAAAGATATACCAAGGACATGTCATATTATTTGTAATTCCTTTATTAAGGAATTTAGATATTCCTCCTTAAGAGGATTCCTACACATGGCACACACCAAATGTGAATGTGGCACACATAGACTATGGAAGTTACATGCAAACTCCTCCACTCATCTCTACATAAGAGATGGTTCTCACACACTTCTTAGGGTTCTAGGGTTCTCATAGGGATTCTAAGTTGGATTTATTCTCTCTTCTCTCATTCTCATTCTTGCAATATTGTAATGAGCTTATTTCTCTCATTCTTTAGGCTTTGAGCCATATTCATATTGTTCACAAGGGGTTTTTCTTATTTTTCCCCTTTCAAATCCTTGTGTTCTTGCCTTGGTTCTTGGAGCATT
>MU224295.1:62994-79976 GCA_018584345.1 Thuja plicata | reverse complement strand
GGTTGATCTATTGAAGGAAAATCTCTCTCTCTCTCTCTCTCTCTCTCTCTCTCTCTCTCTCTCTCTCTCTCTCTCTCTCTACATTTGGTAAATATTTTCCATTGCATACTCTCTTGGATTCTTTCCCTATCTTTTTTATTTTACTTTATATTTCTAAAAAATGTTGTGTGATAAAGTTGCACAATGGTTTGTACTTACAATACAGATGTAAGTCTGAGGCACATAAGAACCTAAAGGAGCATCAGATGAAAACATGACTTGAAACAAATACTATTGGAAGGAATGTTGTGTAAGTAAGTAATTTGGAGCTGCCATGATCATTTATTCAGTATGGATGCTCTGCCAGTGGGATTCTTTTCACAACTACATACCCAATTCATTTACATATATTGCTATACTTGGACATGATCTTCCATCCTTATGGTTTATCTATACATTAATGGGAATTGGCATCAATGTTTGTATAGTTTCATGCTCTGCAGAAACTACCAATTGATGTTGTCTTTGTTGTTACACAATGCTCATTTTTATTTTTATTTTATTGGAAGCAGCTTTTGTGAGAGACATATTCTTCAATATTCAATTGAATGAGGACATTCCCGATGATCCAAATAGAGAGTTTGAAAATATTATTGTAGTGGCCTACGTATAACATGAATGTTTTAAAACATTAAAAATCAATTAAAATGCCAGATATGAACCAAAGAAACCACGCATGGAGATTAAAGACCCCACACATAGCAATGAGGTCTTTAAAAAATTTTAAACATGCAATTAGAAGTTGCGTTTGATCAACAAGGAGGTTGTGCAGTCTAAATTAAAGCCTACGTGGTGAATAAAGGGGAAGTCATGAACAAGGAGATCCCACACAGCATATGGAGGTGTTCAAAAAACCAAAGAAAATACAAGTAACCACTGCTGGAATGCAGAGGTGTCCCACACAGGGCATCAACATGGGCATTTAAAAATTTCAAATGATATTGGCAGGTGTCCCACGTAGGTATGAAAGAGAAAGCCTGTGCATTTTGTAGAATGGTCGGCACTTTTTAAGGTACATTGTAAAGAACATGGTGGAGGATTAATGGAAGGATTGCACATCTTTTTGGGGAATATGCAAAACACAAATGACAAGTGTAAATCTTTGAATACCCTACACTATTTTATTGGAGGATTGAGAAATGATGAAAATGGGCATTTAAAAAAGACAATAACATTTAAAACTAAAAAATTGTGATGAGCAAGTAGCCCACGCGTTGTTTTGGGGGCATGCTCAATACAAATGGTTTAAATGAAATAGAAAATTCTTGTGCAGCATGAAGTGATGGGAGCCTGCATGGAAAATACAAATCCATAGAGGAAGCGCATTGAATTGGAGGTTAGCACAGGGGATATGGAAGCATTTTTTTTAAAAACATTCAATGCAAATAAGCCAGGGGGATCCATGCCAAACACAGAGGAGTTAAAACATTAAATGCAAATTCAAAAACCAGCATAAGGTATGTATTAAAGAGAACATTCAATGCAAAATGCATGGTCATTGTGTAGGAATTTGGGGGACATGCCAAATACAAAGGAAAAAAGCATGTGCAAGTTAAAACAAAACATAACATTTGCAAGGTGCTAACAGCAGAAGGAATGCCAACATGTTTTGATTGTTTGAAATTTAAATGAAATCATCATTGCATAGTGATTAAGAAGAACAATAAGAGTAGAAAAAAGACCACGTATAGCATAAAGAGGAGGGTTAAATTTGAGTAAAGCCAAATACTAAATGGCATGTTTAAAAAATGCAAAGCCTGCGTAAAAACAAGAGGCATGTTCTATTGGTCGCACAAACCAAACATGGAGCTTGCGTAAACATTAAGACAAGATGCCATGTCGTGAATGGAGGAAAATCCACCAGAATTTGCCCAGTATGCCAAAGGAGGCTTAAAATCTTGAAAAATGCAATGGCCAATATACCACATGCATAGTGACGTGTGATTTTAATTGGTTTTTATATGGAAACACACACTCATTAGTTTGAATTAGAAGCCAAGATGATCCTTGGCGGGCCCCTTGGCTGGAGGAGTCAATGTGCTGGTGGGCCCCATATTTTGGGTGCAAAATGTGAAATAGCTTTAAAACATGAAGGGGATTAGTCCCACATTCATCCCAGAGGTTAAAATTGAGATTTTTATAAGGAAAAGGAAAAACATATTGAAATATGAAGCAGAGTAGGAGGCTCTCTTCACGTGCATGTAGGTCATAGATGGTGCCTTAGGAAACATGCCAGTAACTAAAAGAAAACCATATTTTGAAGGCAAGTGGCGGTGATGATAGGTGGCTTGGAAGACACGTGGCAAGCATTTGCAAAGTCTCTGAAGGTAATCATGGCTGGAGAAAACCATGCGAGATTAGGCGACTGGCAGTTAGTTAACCACCGGGTGAAGTCGCATGATGTTTCGAGATAACCTTCAGCGATTCTGAGACTCAGAGACTGTGCAGTCACGTAGTCATGAAAGAAAATCATGGTTAGAATATAGCATCTGAGATAACATGACTGGAGGTCAACTAACCACAGTCGTGAAGTCACACAATGAGAAATATTAAGTGCCTTTCCTTCCGAGATTGAGTGACCACTGACAGATCAAGATTGAGATCAAGGGCTCATGTTTAATCTCCAAGTAAACCCAGGGTTAAGAAAATATCTTAGAGACTTAGAGACACACGAGAAAGTTAACTGTGGTCAAGGCATGGTTAAGGGCATGGTAAAGTTAAAGTTTATAGAGACTTAGAGACTGAGGGTTATCTCCAGGTCTCTAAGTAAAATCATGGTTAAGAAAATCTCTTAGAGACTTAAAGACTAAGTGGTCTCCAAGTCTCGAAAGTGAACCAGATTTAGAAGATGAGTTTCTCAGGCCAGTTAAGTGTAGCTAATCAAAGTGTGACAAGTGTCTAATTCTAGAGGAATCTAGAGAAAAATATGCATAAAAAGAAGAATTTCAAAGGAATGTGCAGAGGTTTTAAAAGTTAAAATGATTTAAAATAATATAGTTTGTGCAAAATATTGAAGAAAAAATTAAATCATATTTGCATACAAATAAGAAAAAATGCAGAAGGTTTAAAATATTGTCCAAGCTTAAAAGTATAGTTTTATTTTATAATCTTGTGCAATATTTCAAACTTTGACAAAGAAGTATTTATGGAGAAGGGGAAAATAAGATCAGATTCTTAAGAGAATGAAATCAAATTGGATTTTCAGAAAGAAATCCGATATTTGCAGAAAGAAGCATTCAGGAAGGGATATTTTTAGAATGAAATCAGATATTTTCAAAGGAAAAAAAATCAGACTTTGAAGAGGCAAATGAAATCAGATTTTGAAGCCACCCATGAAGACCAGATTATATTTGAAGTAAAATCAGATTTCTCAAAGGATAAGTGTAAATCAGATTTACAAAAGGAGGACAGGTGTGAATTAGACATAGGTTTGAGGGTTCTTCTTCTATTTCTATGTATTTGTATCTCTTTTTTCTCAATTTTAGTGGTTCTTGTTGCTGCTCTGCTTTGTGGGTTTTCTGAGTCTGTCCAGTCCCTCTAAAAGCTTCAGAGCAAGTTTCAAGTGATCTTCTCTATATTTTCCTCTTCTATGCATACTTTTTGTTATGTTATCATTTTGTTTCTGGGAAGAACATCATTGTAACAGTTGCTTATGAATAAAATTCAACATTTGTTGTTTTATCAGCAAGTTGTCTCCATTTTGTTTTGATTCATATAAACTAGGGCATCAAGGGTGTTTTAGTTTTGTCTATTATTGATCAGCAATAGAGTTATTCAAGGAATAAAAGTGATTTAAGATATGTATTCAAATTTGTATGAGTTGGAATATCAAGGGTATTTCCAATCTTGTCTTTCCAGTGGATGCTAGTTATGTATTGTCTATTCCGATGTCTCTTCTAAGGGGAGGGTTAAATTCTTTAAGTAGAGAGTTACATATTTGAAATACATAGGTGGATTCACAAGTAGAACTTGATTTATAGGGTTTGTCATATGTAAGGCATATAAACATGTCAGACTGTGTTGTTTGCCCTTTGTTCATGATCATCTTTGCAATGTTATGTTTGACTTTGTTGCCCATTGGATAAGGCACTGGTCTATGCAAGATTTGGGATATTTCAGAGATCCATCATCAAAACATAATTGAAAAATCATTTCCCTTTCATGTTGTTAGAAATTAGAATTGCTCTACTTTTCAGATTTATTATATGAAAGCAGTGAAGGAATTATATTTTTCCATTAGTATATACAAGGAAAAACATGATCTACACCATCGGTCTACACTACATCGATAGACAGGGCACATCACTACCTGACGTCAAGGTTACCTAATACTGCCAAGTACAAAGCATCCTGAAAAACACTATTCAATGTTACCCAATGACAAAAAGGATAAAAGAACCCAACAAGTAACAACAGTGCAACCTGACGAAACAACAAAGAGAGGAACCTGATAGATGAAGGGAACTCGATGAGCAGTTCAACAAAGGAGCACCCACAGAATTTCAGTTCAACCCGGTGACCAAGAACTGACAGTCAGTTACATCCTACAAAAAGTGGATATGACTTTCCACTTCAGATAAAACACTGAACTTTTATATTTAGCTTCTTGATTTGTTTTAAATCCATTATGTGTGGAGGAAGCAATGTAATTATTATTGTTTTAATCAGTTCAACTATTTTAAAACATGTGAACTAAAAGATCAAGGTAAAGTTGTATACCTTGGATGAAGAGTTAAAATTGTAATGTGTGATTCTAGAATAGGTCAAATACATTTATAAATAGATGCTTAATCTATTGTGAACACATTTTTCGATGATGATTGTAGCCACTGAGAGCATCTAAGGATCAGACAAGAGAATTCATGTAGAAGGATAGAAGAGGATCAAATCAGTTTCAAGAATAGAACATAGGCTATCAACAAGCAGAGAAAAGGTATTAATCAATCACTATAGGTGATATTCATATTATGAGAGCTTTAATGGCTATGTGATCATAAATTATAGATTGCATATAGTCAGCTCAAACATATTGTACTCATTCTAACAAGTGTAGTACACATAAGAAATTCTTTCAAGAAAGGTGGACCTAATAGTCCTATTGTAAATCTCTTAACCGAGTGCACACTTAAATCACTGTTTCTAAAGCTCTAACAAAGTAGATATTAATAGGTCTCCATTTTAATACTCCTAACAAGGTAGAGCATCAGAAGTGATCAATTGTAAGCCTTTACCGACTCCCTTCCATTCTGCAGATAGTGAAGTTTTGTGGGTGCTATCCCCACCGCAGTTTTTACTTCCTAACATAAGTTTTTTGTGATATCATATCTTATGTTATGTGTTTATTATTTTCATGAATGTTTCTATGAATGATTGCAAACAATTAAATATTATGAATTAATACTACTTGTGTAAGAAAGAACATCAGAAATGGTTAGTAATACAATAAAGAATGATTACTAATGATGAAAGGTAAAAAAGTTAAAAGTTTTAGAGGTACTGATTCACCCCTCCCCTCTCAATAATAATTCCCATTTATCCCAATAATTGGTATCAGATCTAAGTATATTCTTAGAAATCTTAAAGGCTTAAGAGAAAAGATCATACAATGGAGAAGTACAAACTTGATAAAAATATTAAGAATAAAAAGCTTGAGATACAAATGTTCTATGAATATTATAAAGAAGCAAGAGTCAAGATGAGAGGGTTCTTGGATGAGAGAAAATATATGGCAACTTAGAGAAATGAAAAATATTTTCAAGAAGAAGAGATTCTAGATTTCTTTGAATCTTCATGATCAAATACAAGTATTGGATCACACACATCAGAAGAGAACATCACAAATCTAAAGGAAATAAATCAACATCTGATAGATCAAATAAAGATGTTGCAAATCGGTCAAGAGACCCAGATGGTAAGAATGATTGATGTGATGAGTTCTGCAAGACAAGATGAAATAGAAAGAACACTAGATATTGATGACAGAAGGAAGATTACAAAGAAGCTACAAGAAAAGGAGTTAGAAATTCAAAGACATGATGAGAATCACCATGAGATTACAAATCAAATTATTCTTATGAGTCAAGAAGCAAACAGAATGAATATAGAACTCATTGAAAGAGTACAGGCTATCAGTGAACTGAGAGAAGAGAATGAAAAACTAAAGCATGAGGTTAGAGTTCAGCAACATCATAATGAAATTATCTAAAAGGTTGAAGAAAGAAATAAAAGAATGGATGATTTTCTTGAAGGACAACGAAGAGTTAACAACAACAATGGTCTAGGCTTTACCGAAAATGGAGAATCATCAAATCAAGATAATCCAAAGAATGTCTATGAAAATCCAAGACCAAGAAAGCTTACATGTCAACACTATGGAAAGAAAGGCCACACATCAAATGTATGCTGAGGAAAAATGAAAGGTATTCCTAAATCTATATCTTCATTCATAGGATTCTGTTATAAATGTAACAAGAAAGGACATAAAGCATATGAATGTAAGTCTAAGATGGATCAACCAAAGAAGAAAACCTAATGGACAAATACTGTCCTGCATGCAAAATGAATGGGCACACAAGTCTTAAATACTGGAAAAAGAAAAGGCAAGCATGGAAGCCTAAAGGTCAAGAAACTCCCTATCAACCAAAGAGAATCGGTAATCAATATGTATGGGACTATAGTACATGGAAAAATTGTACAACATGTGGTAGATATGGTCACATTATTGCAAACTGCATGAGAGCATGGACCAAAAGGTCTAGAGGCTAGACAAACCCTAGAATGGCATGCTTACACCGTCATAAAGTTGGTCATCTCAAGAAAGGCTGCAAAGACCAAATGATAGAGACAAATACATATCCCAATGGAAACACCATTGAAGATATCCGGAGGGCTAGAGACAAAATATGGAGAAAAGATTCAAGCAATGATGAAGCTGGACCAAGAAATGCAAATGGTGACACCCCATCCAATGGATCTAGTGACATCACCACCCCCACTTAAGTTGAACAAGTAAGTATGGAACTGCACTACACCAAGTCATATTTTGCATCAGTTTCATTATACAATTGATAGATAGTCATAATCTACATGAATAAAGATGCATATTATGTTACTTGTTACAATTCTGAGAAATCAACCCCGTCGGTAAACATAGACTGAAAAGCATCGATGAACATAAAGGATGAGCTATCTAAACTTACCAAGAATTGTCGGTCAACACATAAAATGGCTAAGTTTCTAATGTAACCTGACACCTGTCGGTAAGGAAGCAAAGTTATAAAGTTGTCATGACAGAACACCGATATCAGTCAATGAAAGAAAAAATCCTAACAGTCATCCCGAGCATCCTGACAACACTGACAATGATTTTGAAAGTCTTCCCAACAAACTCTGTCTTCATGACCCGATGATTCGTTGAGCATTTATGATAGACTTAGGGCAAAATTCTATAAATACTCGATGGGAGAACTTCATTTTGCACCCATAATTTGAAGAGAAAAAGTAGAGTGAAACTAGAGCAATAAAAGATCAGATAGCAAAGTGACCTCAACTCGATCTAGCACATAGCAAACAGATCATTCACCAGTATCACAGATCGAAGTAAGTATCAAGGGCATTGAAGAACTCTGTTGTTATTTTCAAGAAAGCCCTAAATTTTCAAGAAAGCCCAAAATTTGAAAAATGATGGCAACCACTTCAAGAACTATAAAGATCAAGAATGATAAGAAGAATATGGTTAGGCTGATAAAGAATAGCACTTGTGTGGAACCAAAGTACAAGATATGCCCAGAGATTGCATCGCAACCCAATGAATCTGGTGCATTTTCTAAAATTCCACCTAGGGTTTTCCTAATAGAGGATGTAGGGTCCTAGTAGGGTCCTACATTCACTATGAGATCGCTGAAATAGGTGATCTAGAGATCGATGAAGCTTACAAGAAGCTTTGTGATGTAGAAGAAAAAATAAAATATGAACATAAGCATCTGCAAGTAAAGGGAATAACAAATGCCATATATTTCCTGAGGGACTTCAAAACCAACTGGATTAGGTTGGTACTTATCAGAATGCATGATCAGAAGTTGTGGTTAGATCAACCTAAGCAAATCCCTAAGGATGTCCTTCATGCTATCACTAGTTATCCAATAACCGACAAGCCTAAGGCACATATGCATCCCTCCATGCCAGAAGTTGAAAAGCTCACAAAAGATATGTGGGATAACAAAGGCCTTGAGGTAAACACCATCACCGATGAGGAACTAAGGTTCGGTGCATGTGTAATTGGCTACAAGATCTTCCAAGCAAGAAGGCTTAACAACATTGAATCTACAGTAGTAAACATAGCTTACAAGATAGTGACAAAAGACATATAGATGGATCTATGTGAGATCCTATTGAAACAACATGATGAGAACATCACTACAATAAGGTATGCAAAGACTAAGACATGTAAGTTTGGCTCACTTATCATGTGTATATTTTTCTACTTTCAAGAATACTTTCCTTCACTAGGAAAAGTGAAATGGGATACTACAAAGCCAGTGACATTACAAATTAGTGAACTTATCAAGTCACTAGGACATAACTTAATTCATTTATGACTGCACACTTCCTTGAATTCAAGGAAAAGATGATGGAAAGAGTAAGGATCCCTAAGAAACTAATTGAAAAACATAGGGATGAGATATGTTTTATGGTGGATACAGACTTCGCACACATAAAACTGGTTGTACCAAGAACAACTTGGTTAGCCCCTCTTTATTATTAAATCAACATAGATCAAGCAACCAATGCTATTGATGCATTGATTAATGAGCCAATTAACATAAAACAACCAAGGTTTGGCACTTATGAAGAGGCCAGGTCAAAGATAAAAAGAGGCCTAGAAATCAAAAAGACTGTCAACAAGAAGAATAATATGGTAAAGAATCTTAAAAAGATTCTATTAGTTAATGAGGAGGAACAAGAACAAACAAAGGAAACTGATGAACGGGGTACCATCGCTGAAGGGAAATATGAGTAGAAATAAGATTCTGAGGCAATTGAGTTTGATACACCTCCACCTCCTATAAAGAAATAGAGGAAAAGGAGTCAAAATACAAAGACCGATACCACACCTCTTAAGAAAGGTCAAGTAAGGATCTATAAGAGGAAGAAGCCGACAAAGAAAACAAAGTAGTAAATAGAGAAACAAACACCTACTAAGAGGAGGAAAAGAATGTTCAAGACTAAAGCTGACATTGAGGATTCTAAAGAGGATGAGCCTGATGTAGTGAAGAAAATTTTTAGAAATCAAACAATTGATGAGGTTGCTAAATCTATTGTTGTATCTAGCACCATGTATGATAATAAAATTAGACAATGGGATACACTTAAACCAGAGGACCAAAATAAGATACAGGAGGAAATCATTAGGTCAATGGTAAAATTCAAATATGTACCAGCTGAATTTATCAACCAAATACCCAAAGAGCTGGGTAACAGAATATCTCAACAATGGTCATATGCTCTACAAACTGAAAGAGAAGCAAGGGAGAGGGTACTTGTCACACATATGCCTCCCGAATCTAAGACATAAGAAATCAAAGAAATAATGAAGAAGCACTAAAGTAAATTTGTAGCTAAAATTAGAGCTTACAAAGTGCTAGAAGATAATTTTTTAGAGATGGATACCATGACTGAGACCAAATAGAGACAACTCTTAGATCTACCTATAGAGTTAATAAGTCATGAGAATTAGTTATTTCTCACCGACACACCTCATAGAAAAGAGGAGAAGGATAAGGCGAGTCCTAGGCACATTACTTTGGACAATGTTGAAGATATGGAGCCAATAGATTTGGACAAAGTCATTGATGATCTTGACATTCAAGACATCACACATTATGACTCTGATAAGGATCCAAAAAAAGAAGATGATGTAATATTTATATCTCTTAAGGATCAGGAAAAGAAACAAGAGTTGAAGACAACAGGGCATAAAGAAATGAATGTTGCTGATGAGACATGGGAGGACACTTCAGTCATTAACATAACAGAACCAGGCCCTGCAAAGAAAATACAAAAAGATGAAGATGTCACTACTCAAAAAGACCAAACCGACGAGCAGGACACCGCTATAGTATCAAATAAAGGGGGAAGTGATATGTACATGCAGTTCAGTTAGTATAAAGGGGGAAATGATGTGTACAGTCAAACATTTGAAAGAGCAAAGAATAGGGAATTTATAGTATAGAGGCAAGTATACATGTACATATACTTATACTATACAGATGCATACAGTTAGAGGGAGTCATATAATGACAAGGATATATACATGGTGTACATACTAAACACTTTAGTATTATGCACATATCATTTTTTGATACTAATGTCAAAGTGGGAGATTGAAGGCATTATATTTTTCCATTAGTATATACAAGGAAAAAATAATCTACACCATCGGTCTACACTACACCGACAGACAAGGAACAACACTACCCGATGCCAAGGTTACCCGATACTGCCAAGTACAAAGCATCTTGACAAACACTATTCAGTGTTACCCGAAAAAAAGGATAAAGAAACTCGATGAGTAACAACAGTGCAACAAGACGAAACAGAAAAGAGAGGAACCCAACAAATGAAGGTTACCACCAATTATTTCAACAAAGGAATGCCAAAAGACTTTCAGTTCAACCTGACGACCAAGAACTGACAGCCAATTACATCCCGCAAAAAGTGGATCTAGCTTTCCACGTCAGATAAAACACTAAACTTTTATATTTAGCTTCTTGATTTTTTTTAAATCCATTATGTGCAGAGGAAAAAATGTAATTATTATTGTTTTAATCAATTAAACTATTTTAAAACATGCAAACTAAAGGATCAAGGTCAAGTTGTATACCTTGGATCAAGAGTTAACATTGTAATGCATGATTCTAGAATAGGTCAAATACTTGTGTAAATAGATGCTTAATTTATTGTGAACATGTTGTTTGATGATGATTGTAGCCACTGAGAGAATCTAAGGATTAGACAAGAGAATTCATGCAGAAGGACAGAAAAGGATCAAATTAGTTTCAAGAATAGAACATAGGCTACCAACGAGCAGAGAAAAGGTATTAATTAATCCCTATAGGTGATATTCATATTATGAGAGCTTTAATGGATCTGTGATTAGAAATTATAGATTGCATAGAGTCATGTCAAACATATTGTACTCATTCTAACAAGTGTAGTACACTTATGAAATCTTTTCAAGAAAGGTGGACCTAACAGTCCTATTGTAAATATATTAACTGAGTGCACACTTAAATCAGTGTTGCTAGAGCTCTTAACAGAGTAGATCTTAATAGGTCTCCACTTTAATACTCCTAACATGGTAGATCATCAAAAGTGATCAATTGTAAACCTTTATCGGCTCCCATCCATTCTGTAGATAGTGAAGTTTTGTGGGTTCCATCCCCACCGTAGTTTTTACTTCCTAACAAGATTTGTTTGCGATATCATATCTTGTGTTATGTATTTATTATTTTCATGAATGTTTCTATGAATGATTGAAAATAATTAACGATAATGAATTAATACTACTTGTATAAGAAAGAATATCAGAAATGGTCGGTAATACAGTAAAGAATGATTAATAATGATGAAAGGTGAAAAGAGTTAAAAGTTTTAGAGGTACTGATTCACCCCTCCCCTCTCGTTACTACTTCCCATTAATCCCAACAAGTAGAATATTGCATAAGAATTGATAAAACATTAATGTATTTGTTACCTAAAGTTCTAAAAAATATTCCACAGTTATATATCTTCAAGCTTGTATTTGTCACAAAGGATTCACGTGTGTGTAGATTAGGCAATACCTACCTGAGTGATGTGGAGCTCGAAGAACAAGGAGGATTAATCCTCATCAATTAGACTTTATCTTTCTTGAATCAAGAGTTGGGAGTTATAGAGTTGATTAGATATCTATTTTTATTCCACAAGAAAAAGCGCTAACAATTTTGAGAACAACAAGTTTCATGTACCTTATTTATGCGTACAAAACAATGATGTAATCTCTCAAACATCCTTCTACAAATCTTCATATTTGGAAGTTCTTGCTTGGATGTTTCAAAAAATTGACGTTGTGTTATATTTATAAAATATTTTGTCTGTGAAATTTTTATACCATCTTCATCTATGATCTGTATAGTGTCCCTTCTATTGGAAGAAACATGACAGTGGTTGGTCCAATATTCAATGACCTATCTTTTTACATCTTTAGGAATTCTATCTTTTTGAGGAAGCTTACAAATATTTACCCAATTCTAATTTTCAATATTTTCATCTAACATATTTCTCCTCCTAATATATCGTTGAACAGCTCTTCTAGATGCATTCAGTAATTGAGAAATTGCTTGAACTTATTTTCTTTGGGACAATTTCTTAGTAGAAATCATAGTCAATAATGCTCTATGTGTAGTACTTAAATCAGCACCTCAACTTGTGCTATCAATATAGTTCAATACAACTTGAAAATTTTCAATTATTGTTTATTTTACATCTACTAACCTTTTCTTATTATCAACGCCCAACAACTCCAAAACAAGGGCCATTTCTCTTTTTATGAATAACCTAGAAAATAATTGTGCTCTTCCAAACATAGATTTATTTTAAAAATAATCATCCCAATTATTTTTACAATGCAATTTCAATGTGCTTTCAGGTATCATATCTTTAGACAAAATTTCATTAAAAATAGAATCTTTATTCATCACCATCAAATTTTCCATAACAGAGAAACCTTTTAGATTGACTAGTACCAATTTATTCCTGAACTTGAGTTGTAGCTTCTTGAACATCGATAGGTTTTTCTTGAACATCACCAAATTTCTCTTAACTATATTTTGTACGACCTTTCATTTTATCATCCCTTTTTTCCATTCATATAGCCGTGATCTAGTCCTTTTATTACCCATTGCACAAACTATTCAAATTGAGTTTTAATTCACCTGCACACAGAAAACCACATATACTAATAAAAAAAGTCATATACAATATTTATAAGTTCACAAATATTACTAATTTCAAATATTACAAAAAAGGTAGAAAAAATAATTTCAAAAACTAAAAAAGATAAAGTTTAAAATAAACTTACTTGTAAAAATTGAAGCCTTTTTTGCAATTTCTGTTAAAAATTGCAGCCCTTAATGCAAAAAGTTGATTTTTACCAAAAAAAATTACAAGTAAATTTATTTTATGCAAAAGTCAATTAAATAATTTGCATATGTTTTTTTTTTTACAATTAAAAAGAAAAAAAAATATTTCCTCTTATATGAGCCTCTTATCGCATGGTCGCTAACATGACTATGCATGTTAGCCTTAACTATTATGACCGAAAGGGTTCTGACCAAAATGGTTTCAGCTGAAACGGTCTATGTGGCATCCTAAGTGGCAACTACATCACCAATATCCTCATATTACAAGAACTTATCACTTCTGCAACAAATTTCTCCTTCAAAATTCAACTTATTAAAAAGAAAAGAAAACATCTTTTGTAGAGTTCAAAGTCAAGAATTTGTTCATTTAACTTTAATAATTTTTTGACTAGATTTATATATTTTCATTAAAAAATACTGCAAGTAGGTATTTTATTATTCGAAAAGAGGCTGATTCAAAAAAAGAAAAAAAAGTATTGAATCAGATTTTAAAAATTTAAAAATATATGGATCACTAGAGGAGAGAGTCTTCTTCAAGAATGTATAATTTTTTATTTTGATTTAGATACATTCATAGAGGAAATATGGTGGAAGATGAAAACTGTCAAATTTGGGTATGTTGGACTTTAAAATGTTATAACGAAGAAAACATACATCGAAATCTAATTTGTTTTCATGGAAAGGCTATTATGTCAACTATTTGGGATGTTGAAATCAAAAGAAAAAAAAAAAGTTCATTTACATTTTATTTTTTGGTGGGAACTAGACCCTCTGATTTTCAACATTTTTGAGTAATAGAAAAGTTGACTTTAAAAATTAAAAAAACATATCAATTCTTGTTAAAAATAAATAAAAAATAATAGACATAAAATTCATCATTTTTTACACTTCTTCATATTGAAAATAGAAATGCCACTTTCATATCGTTAAAATTGTACAATTTTGGTTGTGTTAACCTTTTCCTTTATAAAAGTGTGACACAAGTTTGTACTTTTACCCATAATTCATTGTTAGAATTACGAAATGAATATTTGTTTCATAAAGTTTGTTTTCACCATGTAGTGAAACTAAGTTTAGACAATAAATGAACATATGTTTCTTATAACAAAAGCAAAAGTCAATTATGATGGATATTCATGTTTTAAAATAAAACTTAGATATTTTTATTAACAAATATTCATATTTTCTTGGACAAAACATATTATTCTCAATTTTTGCCTAAAAAAGCTTTGAGATTAGGCTTGGGGTGTCAAACCTAAAAAGTCAACTACCCTAATGTGTTTAGAGATTTGCATTGGTTCTTCAAACTTCACCCTTCTCACTAACAACTTTTTTATCTAACTTTCATTAAACAAAACTGGTTTATTAAAGAAAACATTATCATTTTATGAATAAAAGATATTCTTTATTTTATATTTAATGAATAATTATTATTAATTTTTTACATGCACTATGTCAAAGTCTTCATCAATAGGGTTGACTTAAAAACATCCATAACTTTTAAATGATATCACCTTTTTTTCTGAGTCTAAAGATGTGTCACGGTCTATGCTTCACTAAGTAAAGGTGAAAAAAATGAATCTCATATTATTTTACCAAGTTAGTGTTGGAATTATATTGAGATGATGTACTGAGAGGGGAGGGGTGAATCAGTACCTCTAAAACTTTTCTTGGTTAGCCCATTAACCCTTAATCATCAGTTTGTAAATTATCTTATCTAACTGTTCATCTTTCTTTATGTATATGCAATCATATCATAAATTCTTTTAGTATGTAATCATAGCAAGAACATTCATGAAAATAGATAACACATGACACAAGATATGATATCACAGAAAACTCCCGTTAGGAAGTAAAAACTACGGTGGGGATTGTTACCCATAAGACTTCACTATCTGCAGATAAGAAGGGGCCGGTTAAGGCTTACAATTGGTCACTTCTGATGACCTACCCTATTAGGAGTATTACAATGGAGACCTGTTAAGATCTACTTCATTTGAAGCTTTAGCAACACTGTTAAGTGTGCACTCTGTTAAGAGATTTGGAAAGAACGGTTAAGTCCACCTTCTACAAAAGGATTTTAGATGTGATGCACTTGTTAGAATGCAACTACATAAGTCTTTGATTTGATGATGTATGCAATCTCTAATTGTTGATAACAGATCCTATTAAGCTTCATACATTTAAGTAATCATCCTTTCATGATTGATTAATACCTTTATCTGCTTGTCGATAGCCTCTATGTGTTCTTGACAACTGATGTGTTCTGTTTTTTACCTTTGCATGAATTCTGCCTTCTGCTCCTTAGATTCTCTATGTGGCTATCAACAAAAATGAATTCATAACTCACAATTGAGTTTGAACATCTATTTATACTAAATTATGCTCAATTCTTGAATCATGTATCGCAAGTTAACTCTAGATCCAAGGTTTACAACTTGACCTTGATCTCTAGTTAGATATGTTTTAGATCCATTAGGATTCTTTAAAACATTTACATAAATCTTTTTTGACCCTCAAGATATGATTTAAAACAAATAAAAACTCTATAAATAGAATTACATTGCTTTATCCGTCATGTAAAAATCAGATCCATAATTTGCGGGTTCTTTAACTGATTGTCAGTTCTGACGGTTGGTTTTCTTGGTCGCTGGTGTTCCTTTCTTGAACTTATCGTTAGGTATGCCTTTTCTGTTCCTGTCGATTTAGTTCTCAAAATTGTGTCACCGGCAATGCTTGTGGTCACCAGTGATACTTGTCAATTCCATACTTAGCATTTTTCTTGTGACCTTTGTATTATGTCGGGTATGCTCGCTATTTGTCGGTAATGCTTGAAGTATACCGGTGATGCTTGTAGTCTAGCGATAATGCTTTAGTCTTCCGGTGATCTCTGTCAATATTTTTCACTAAGTATACTAATGGAAAAATAATGTCATCAATCTCCCCCTTTGACATTGGTATCAAAAACATGATATGTGCAACATACTAAGTGTATTAGTATGTATGCATGTGTATACTTCTTTCTTAGTCATTTGAATGACTCCCCCTATGTATATGTCGATAAGTGAAAGTATATATACATATCATTAAGTATTTTTCTTTTCCTCCTTTTTCATTCTGATATATATTGTACATAACTATATACATTTCCTTTCCTCCTTTCTTGATTCTAAGGCAAAGGTACTTACAGCTTTTCAAAAAGGTGGGAATGTGAGGACTTGATCTCGTCCATCATCATTTCCCATTTCTCCTTCAGCATTTCTAGAGCCATGTGCTCTAGTGAAATCCTTACATGTATGTCATAGATGTTGTCTTCTACAGACATCTCAGGGGTAGCTATCAGATTTCGAGCATCAAAAATATGTTGTTGCAGAACAGTGATTTTTTTAGTGGATAATATTCGCCAATTGGCTAATTTTTAAAATTTGAGAATCCAAATTTGGATAATAATTCAAGATTTAAGGTGACCTAAATCGCCTAACTTTTACAAAATTTTATTCTAGAAATATTTAAATCGCCAAATAATTTATTTTATTAAAAAATTGAACTCAAATATTCGCCTAATATTTGATAGATGGTTAGATTCAATTCACCTAAATTTTAGCAGTTATTATAGAAATCTAAATTAATTAACAAATAATATATCATAACTGTTAGTTATAGTAGGGTTGTGTCACCAATATTAGTTGTCATTATTGATTTAAAATATAATCTAGTGATCTTCATTATATTCCATGAGGCAAAAATGTTACTATCTTATTT
>MU224295.1:43649-58856 GCA_018584345.1 Thuja plicata | reverse complement strand
TATCACAGAAAACTCCTGTTAGGAAGTAAAAACTGCGGTGGGGATTGTTACCCACAAGACTTCACTATCTGTAGATAAGAAGGGGCCGGTTAAGGCTTACAATTGGTCACTTCTGATGACCTACCCTATTAAGATTATTATAGTGGATACCTGTTAAGATCTACTTCGTTTGAAGCTTTAGCAACACTGTTAAGTGTGCATTCTGTTAAGAGATTTGGAAAGAACGGTTAAGTCCACCTTCTACAAAAGGATTTTAGATGTGATGCACTTGTTAGAATGCAAATACATAAGTCTTTGATTTGATGATGTATGCAATCTCTAATTACTGATAATAGATCCTATTAAGCTTCATACATTTAAGTAATCATCTTTTCATGATTGAATAATACCTTTATCTACTCGTCGGTAGCCTCTGTGTGTTCTTGACAACTGATGTGTTTTGTTTCTGACCTTTGCATGAATTCTTCCTTTTCCTCCTTAGATGCTCTATGTGGCTATCAACAATAATGAATTTATAACTCACAATTGAGTTTGAACATCTATTTATACTAAATTAGGCTCAATTCTTGAATCATGCATCGCAAGTTAACTCTAGATCCAAGGTTTACAACTTGACCTTGATCTTTAGTTAGATATGTTTTAGATCCGTTAGGATGCTTTAAAACATTTACATAAAGCTTGCTTGACCCTCATGTTATCATTTAAAACAAATAAAAACTCTATAAATAGAATTACATTGCTTTATCCGTCGTGTAAAAATCAAATCCATAATTTACAGGTTCTTTAACTGACTATCGGTTTTGACGGTCAGTTTTCTTGGTCGTTGGTGTACCTTTCTTGAACTTGTCATCGAGTATGCCTTTTATGTTCCTATCGGGTTAGTTCACAAAACTGTTTCCCCAGTAATGCTTGTGGTCACCGGTGATACTTGTCAATTCCATACTTAGCATTTTTCTTGTGACCTTTGTATTCTATCAGGTATGCTCGTTGTTCGCTGGTAATGCTTGAAGTCTGTCAGTGATGCTTGTAGTCTGGCGGTAATGCTTTAATTTGTCGGTGATCTCTGTCAATGTTTTTCACTAAGTGTACTAATGGAAAAATAATGTCATCAGTTAGGTGGGATAAAAATAATTGTTTTGAAAAACCCTAGTAAAAATTCATAGCTAATTATACGTGCAAAAATTTCAAAAAAAAAATGATTCACATCTAGTGTGTCCTTTGTTTATGTTTGAAGATTCAAAAAAATACTTGTTCTCATACCTGGGTTGACTGAAATGACATATCTTATTTTTCTCAAAAATCATAGTAGAGCTTCATTAAAATTCTAATTTTTCACCAAATAATTTTAATTTTTCCCAAAAAAATTAACTTAGAAATTACATTAAATTTACTGCAAATTATATTCGTATAGATATTTTCTAACTTATTTTAATAAGCTATTCAAATTTTTACTAGAATTTTCTAAACTTTGTTTTTTTGTATTTTCATTGTCACTTAGAGGTATAATTTGGCCCATCATGTTCCTTCTCTCACCTAGGTCTTCCATGTCACAATTTCATAAGGTTAATACTTGCATGCAATCTTTTTCTCTAGGTTAGTCTTTACAAGCTTGGCACATCATCACCCTAGTCCCCTATACCTTGGTTCATAACATCAAATCTCATATCAAATCAAGGTTTCTCACATCACTATAAAATGACTCAATCATCTTCAACTATTGTATCCATCTTTCTCCTCTGCTTTCCATCGCCTTATCCTAACCTTTATATTCACCCCTTATCACTATCCTTTAATCCCTTCATCTATTTGAAGAGAAAAATTGTGCTATTTTATTATGTTTATCCTCTCAAAGGGAAATACCAACCTCCCTCATCATCTTCTCTATTTATCATTTCAATGACTAGGGCATCGTGCTACTAGTGTCATCCCTTGTTGAGACACTATTTTTTATTCTAATTTAACATAACACCACTTCTCCTAATTGTGACACTTATCAAAGGGGAGAAAAATATTGACACCTAAATTTTTACACAACCAACCACACTAGGCTTTATCCTATCACTATATATTAATTAAACAAATATTAATTAATTATTTAATTATTCATGTGTTATTTTTATTCTTGACCCTTAATTGAATCATTTATACTTTTTTTTAATTGTATCTATGTTGGAAATGTCATACAAGAATATGAACTAAGAGGGGAGGGGTGAATCAGTTCACTTAAAACTTTTATACTCTTAAACTGTCTTACTTCAGCATCCTTTACCGAATGAAAACTATAAATGAAAACAAGTTAAAACAAGTAAATCACTTCAAGTACACACATAACAAATAGACCCATAACACCATGATTTTTGGTCACGCAAAAATCCTTGGTTAGAGGAAAAAATTGTGGTGGGGATGACACCCACAATCCTTCTTTACTGCAGTAAAAAGGTTGCTCGGTTAGAGCTACAAAGTTTAGCTACTTCTGATAGCTTACTCTGTTAAGAGTATAAAGACTTATGCGGTCTACCTTGTTAAAGGATTTCACAAATTCTTCTCTAAGAATTGTACCTTGTTAGAGGCTTTACAAAATAAGATCTGTAAGGATCTACCCAGTGGTGGGATTAACAAAATAACAAAGAACAATGTATTGAACAATGCTTTGAACTTGTTTGAAATAATGCATCAAACTGTTATGCTTGATCAGACTCTTTATGCTCTGAATTCTTTACCTTTGAATCTGCTTGGTGATGTGATCATCAAACCTTCCTTCTGCAAATTCAGTACTCAGTGCTATTTCATATACTCTGCTATATCCCATAACATTAACAGCATACCATATCTCTTGTTCTCCCCTTATTTTCATAAGGATTCTTCACATTTTAGGTATTCTCTATTTTTGCCTCTTAATCTCCTTGATTAGGTTTTCCTAGATCAATCTCAGTCGTTCGATCATCCTTAAGATTTGTTGCCGCTCGGTCAACTACCTAACTATTACCTTGGGAATTGTTCCCTTCTTGGAACTCATAATATTTGTTTTGCCGCTTAATCTCTGCCTTGCATTTTGTTCTTGATTAATTTGGTTCATGGAATCTGTAACCAACTAACTTTAGTGATCATAGATTCTTCTGACATCGTCTGTCAATTCATTGAATGCGCTCCTATCAAGATTCAACAAAGTTTGCTTGCTTAGTTTCCTTGCCTGCATTACTCAGTAATTAAATGCTTCAACTGCTCGGTAACTTACTACTCTCGGTGCTCGGTGTACATTTTCAAACTTGGTACTCGATAACTATGACTGAATAACATTACCACTCGGTGACTATTTTCGCTCGGTGCTTGATTCCACTATCTTTACCGACTACTTCGTCCTTTGCTTACATTACCGACTAACTTCTCTTACTAAGTAGTACTGTCCATTTCCTTTACCGACTAGATTTGGCTGCTTATGACTTTGGAAAAACATATGACAACAAAGTGAATAGGGTAACAATCTAGACTTTGCATTCGTATCTCACATGTATTAATACAATAATATTATTTATTAAATTACCCCTTTTTCACTTAAACCTCAATAGTTAATTCATTCTAATCAATTGACTAAGATAATTCTTTCCAAATTCTTAAGTGTGATTAATTTAATAGATCATATCCTAAAAAGATATATCAAATATTGGTTAATGTTATCCCTAGATATTCTCAACCTTTCATTTATCCTATGTGACTCTTAAAACATACATGAGGAGTCACGTGTTTCTTTCATTTATACCCATGTGAACTCTTATTTGGACATGAGTAGACACATGTCACTTTTTCTCTTCCCAATATGTCCTCACACATGTCATCACAATAAAATTTAGACTTTCACATTCTATACAAATCAAAATGAAATTATGGTGAAAGAAAGATTATGCATGAAGGTAGGAAATGTCTAAACAACAAACTAAAAAACATGATTTACCAAGGGTGGACTTAATTTTTTTTTTTTAAATCTCCTTATATATAATGAGGTTTAGTTGGTTGGATATCCATGGGAGTGGAGGCACAATAAAAGATATAAATATAAATAAGTTTCCATGTTTATTGAACAAGCCCAAATATTTGAAAATCCAGTAGAAGGAAGATATTAAAACATGATGAAACAAACCAAAACAAATCACATGTTCTATTCATAGTTAACAAATAAAGTATAAACAAATTTCTATTGAAAACATCAAGGTTTAAATAGTAATAAAGTCATTTTAGTGAGCATTAAACTATTTATTTAGTTGGAAATTAGTTGTTCTTAAGTGGTTTGAGAAGAAAAATGCAATTTTTTATAAATATTAAGGTTTGTGTATTAATAAAGTTATCTCCTAATTTATGTTAGTGTTAAAATATTTACTTGGTTGGGACTTAGTTTCTCTTATAGGTAGTTTAGGAAGAAAATACAATGCTTTATATATCAATACTTGCATATTAAAGTCATCTTAGTGATTTATGTTAGTGTTAAAATATTTATTTAGTGAATTTTTCTTATAGATAGGTTGGGAAGTTCTAAAGAATTAATAAAAAAATTGAATGAATTAGAATTAATACTAAGGGGAAAGCTCCATGTAGCTACTTAGGGCAAGGCTCCATGTAGTTACTTAGGGCAAGGCCTCATGTAGTTTCTTAGCTTATTTTGGCTAGCAATCACTTCATAATTTTTTTAGGAGTAATTTGTGGAGTCAGTGGCCCCTTGCAGCTACTAATTTTGTTGGTTATTTTTAAGTTGTCATTTCAATATTATCTTTTCACAAAAAAAAAACTATTGGGAAAAATTGGTAATAAAAGAAAGCGAGAAAAATTGGTGGCAAATAGAGAGAAATAAATTTATGAAGACAACTGGTAGTTTTTTCAATAAGTGGCCACTACTTATTTTAAGGCCCCCTTTTCCTTCACAACTTATCTTCATTTTTTAAACAACAGCTTCTCCACAAAAATAGGAAAATAATCTATACTACTTAAATTCAAGTAGAAAATGCACTTTAGTCACATAAGACATAAGGTTAGCTTATTTTGATTAGCAGTAACTGCTTAGTTTTTTTAGGAGTAATTTGTGGAGTTAGTAGCCCCGTGAAGCTGCTAATTTTGCTTCTTATTTTTAATTTTGTTGGCAAATAAAAGATGGAAAGAAACCCCCACCATTTTTTCATAGCCTATTTTCATATCCTAAACAATATTTGCTCCACAAAAATAGGAAAAGATTCTATATTATCCTCTTTCCACAATTTTAATTTTCTATGAGAGCACCAGCATGCGAACATGAGATAAGAACCAACAAATTATCCATGAGATATTGTGTTGTGGTAGCAATTGATTTATAAGGATTTGGAAGTATTCAAAGAAAATTGAAAGTATAAACTAAAGGATTCTAGTTTAATTGATTGACTAGAATTAGTGAAGGTGACAGATTATACCATTCACTAGAGAGTACAATCAAAAGAAATGAGACTCAACTTAAACTCACACGCTATCAAATCACAAAGAACAATCTAAATTTGACCTAAAATGTATTTATTTTTCGGTATTATGAAGATTTGAACACATCATCATTAACTAATATTAAAAAAATAAAACTTGTAAATATTTTTTACATAAAACTAAGACAAGTATAACCCTTATACAAAATATCAATTCTTAAAAGAATAATATTTAAAATTATGTCACAATTGAAAGATATACACAACAAGTTAATGAAGTTAATGAATTTGTAGATATAATCAAACTAAGACCTGTACAACCCTCATAAAGGATATGAATTGTAAAAAGAACAAGGTTTAGGAATTAACCCACAATTTTAAGATATACACAAGTTAATGAATTTGTAGATATAATCAAACTAAACCTTGTACAACCGTCATAGAGAATATGAACTATTAGAAGAACAAGGTTTGGTATGTAGTCATAATTGAAAGATATACACAACACGTTAATGAATTTGTAGGTATAATCAAACTAAGACCTATGCAACCATCATAGAGAATATGAATTGTTAAAAGAAAAAGGTTTAGGATGTACGTCATAACTGAAACATATACACAACAAGTTAATGAGTTTGTGGGTATAATTAAACTAAGATCTGTGTAACCCTTATAAAGGATATGAATTGTTAAAGAATAAAGGTTTAGTTCATACGTTACAAGTGAAGGATGTATGCAATAAATTAATAAATCTATAAATATAATTAAATAGTCAGAAACATTCAAAATTATTTGTTGAAAAAATAACTAGTAGGGAAGTGTACGAGTAGTTATTATAGCTAACTTTGTGCACCTATATATCCTAAATGGTACATGGATTTTGATTTTTTTTCAATGTGTTAATATCCAACTTAACTACATATAGCTATTTTCCCAGCTTCTGGATGGTAACTCACACTTTATGAGATATGTTATGCACAAAAGGATCAAAAAGTGGTCATTCAAAGTGTCGCCTGATACCTACTTAAAGATGCTCTAATAATCGTGCCTAAAACCACCTCAAAATTTGTCAATACTTATGCACAAATGCAATACAAGTAGATGACTATTAATACATGATATATTTATTAATAGACTTCTAATTATCAATTTTTATATTTCTTTAAAGATAGTAATTAGAAAATTAAATGAAAACGTATGAAAAATAATAACATAAATGATAATAGGGGAAAGGACCCATTACCCACACACCCTAACCTCACGCACATGTAGATCCTAAATGACATGTCTGATTTGGACAAAAAAAAATTATTGTCTCCATATGCAAGTTAACTACTTAAAGCTAAGGTTTCAGCTTCTGGGTATTCACATCTCTCTGTAGATACCATTGAAAACAAAGTGGTCAAAAAGAGATCATTTCAAAGTGTCACCCAATACTCGCTATGTTATATAATGAACTACAATTGATTGTATGTTTGAATTCATTTTTTTGATGATCAACCGAGTTACAGATGAGATGATAGACATTAATCAATTAATGTATTGTCATTGATGTCAACTTATTTGATTATCACTGTGGTAACAAACATCTATTTTGGTTAAAGGTCTGGAACAAACAAAGTTTATGTGGTTGATAACTAAAGAGTTCTACATACACTGAGTAACAGTAAACACTGAGTAAATATAGTGTATACCGATCATAGTGTTAACCAAGCTAGGGATCGCTGACACATCATGGTATTGACCGAGTAAATAAATCAAATTGAGGCCGAATAAAATGATGAGCTGGAAAATTGATTATTTTGAGGTAATTGATAAGGTTTGTTAGGAAGATCAAATGACTATGAAAATTCAAGGAAGATCAGACGAAGAAGATTGAAACGTTTTTTTGACACAACTACCAAGGAAGATTTAAGCGGCAAAATCAACGATTGAGATTAAGTGGCAAAATCTAAAGGATGGAAATTAAAAGAGTTATGATGTCTATATAAGAGACAAGAGATTCATTATGAAACATATTGATGAGCATACTTGCAAATTTCATGCATGACTGATCAAACTATTTGAAGACAGGAACTGAGAAATTCTATAGACAACACCGAGCGATAGAGGAAAGAGAATTTATCGAGCAGAATAGAGTATGAAGAATTAGAGGAAATGAAGTGAAAATATTGATCAAAGGTATTATGTACATAGCATAGATCTAAAAATCTGCAAAGAGAGTTGTGTTTGAATCAGATCATTACTGTATCATTTTAACCATTGTTACAGATAAATCTCTTAACGGAGTAGGACTGGAAAGTCTTTATTATGACATTCTAATTAATGTTGAATATTTTCTTGTTGATCCCATAGTGAATGATTGATCAAGGGAAAATTGTTAGTGATAAATCCTCTAACCAAGCCACATTTAACAGTGTGCATTGTAACCTTTAACAGGGTTGGCTCTTAACTGAGCTCGTGTTAGAAGAGTGAAATATTAAATGGGTTACCGGTCCCAGGTGGTTTTTCCCTTAGCAGGGTTTCCACATTAATAATCTATGTGTTAATGTGTATGATTGTTGTGGATTGTTATTTTTCTTTACACATTACTTAATCTGCACTGATCGGTAATCATAGTATTGATTTACTGCTACTCGGTAGATAACTTGATAGTTGAGTTTGAAGATAAGTTTGAGATATTTTATTTCACCTAGTTAATTAAATGTTTGAAATTATTGTTATATACATCTGGGAGAATTTGGTACTATACGATAACTAGAGCTAACTGATTCACCCCCTCTCTCATTTATCTAAAAATTTGTATCAGAGCAACAATGCTTAGAAGGAAAGTTTTCAAGGACTTAAGATAAAGATCACAAGATGTATAAGAAAGATGCACCTAAGATGAACAAGGAGAAATTATCAGCATGGAAGAGAAGAATGAGACTCTACCTGTCAAGCATTACAGACGATATAGCATAGTACTTAGATACTGAATTCAACTTACCTACTGGACCTTTGACTCTTAATCAGCTGAGAGAAAAACATGAACACAATACTATGATGGTGGAACTTGCTTCTTCACTAACTGATGCTAAATTTGAGGATGTCAAGTCATGTACATCAGCCAAGTAGATGTGAGACAAGCTTACACTAGTTTATGGAGGAGATGCAAATGTGCAAAGAGCTAAAGCTAAAAGTCTTTGAGAAAAATTTGATGAAATGAGAATGAAAGAAGGAGAAAACATAACACAATACAACAACCAAATCAAGGAGGTTGTGAATGCTATTTGTGGAGCAGGTAAAACTATTGATGAAGACACTATTGTGAGTAAGATCCTTATAACTTTATTGCCTATTTATTCTATTAGAGTCTCTGCAATATATTAAATGAGAGAAGCACCTGGAAACAATATTATAGTCGATAGCCTAGTCATTAGACTAATTTCATTTGAGCTAAACAATTTTGACAATAGTGTTGTTCCTGCTGTTGAATCAACATTTATGTCCTCTCTGAAAATTAATAAATCTGGTAATAAACACATGACAAGAAATGACAGTGATAGTGACAGTGATGACCAAGAACTTGATGAACTTGAAGCTTTAATGGCTAGAATATTGCACAAAGGTAAAGGGAGGTATAAAGGTAAACTACCTTTTATATACTTTAATTGTAAAGAAATTGGACACTTTGATGCCAAATGCCCAAACAAAAAAAGTGATAAAAGAAATGAAAGATATAATGACAGAAAGGATGAGAGAGGATATAGAAGCAACCAATAGTATGACAGAAGGAGTAACCGAGATTACAAAGATAAAGGCAAAAAGACATGTTACATTTCTAAAGATAAAGATAAATACAATGACACCGACACTGATGAAGACATTTAAATAGTATTTGTAGCTTTGAAAGAAGATTCCGAAGAAGATGAAAGGTATGTTGAAACAACACCTATTTCTAACATTTGAAAGCATGACATAATTTGGGTTATTGATAGTGGTTGGACACATCACATGACTGGAGATAAAGAAAATTTTGAATTTCTTGAGCATTATAATGGTGGATCTGTTAGAATGGGAAATGATACACCTTGTCAAGTGAAAGGAAAAGGTACTATATTGTTGAACAATAAGATCAAATGTGAGAATGCATATTGGGTGAAAGGGCTTAATTATAATCTGTTGAGTGTTTCAAGTTGAATAAAATAGGTCACCAAGTTGCATTTGAAAATAGAAAAGATATGATGAAACAAGAAAGTTGATCGGCACTAGAGAACAATCAAAAGGCAATCTATTCTATCTTGACACTATTGAAAGTACATTTTTGATGGCTAGGAATGAAGATGTATGGTTGATGCATAAGATTTTATATCATGTAAACTTTGACAACATGGTTAAGATCAGTAAGAAAAGAAAAGCAAGAGGCTTACCAAGCTTATCTAAACCTGGCCATGTTATGTGCAAGAATTGTCAAATGGGAAAAATGTTGAAATCTAGTTTTAAGAGAAAAAATTTATCTTCTAATGATATTTTGGAGTTAGTTCATACATGCCTATGTGGACCAATGAGAAAATAGAGTTGTTATGGTGAAAGATACAAGTTATTTTATTTTTTGATGACTACTCTAGAATGATGATTGTTATGTTCTTAAAAGAAAAATATGAAGCATTTAAGATGTTCAAATGGTTCAAAGCTAACATGGAAAAAGAAACTGGTAGAGAATTGAAATGGTTTAGATCTGACAGTGGAGCTGAATTTACATCTGGTGATTTCACTAACTTTTGTAATGAGTATCGATTTAAGAGACAGGTCTCTGCACCGAGAACACCATAGCAGAATGGGATTGTTGAAAGAAGAAATAGATCAATTGTGGATTGTGCCATAATACTGATGATTGAAAATAATGTTGCACAAGTATACTAGAGAGAATCTATTAGTACTGTTGTATACACATTGAACCAAGTACAACTGAAGAAAGATACAAACAAGACACCTTTTGAATTATGTTATGGTTATACACCTAATGTGAGTTACTTTAGAATATTTGGAAGTCAATTCTATAATCTAAAAGATGATAGAAATGGGAAATTTGACTCAAAAGGTGATGAAAAAATATTTCTCTGATATTCTACTAAGAGAAAAGCCTATAAATATCTAAAAAAAATCTTCTAACAAGATCATTGAAAGTGCAAATGTAATTTTTGATGAATTTGCTGAGAAAAATGAAGAGGAAAGAAAAAGAGAACTAGAAAACTATAGTAGATTTGTTTACATTGAAGAACTTGACACTTTTCCTGAGCAAATACCTAACATTACCGAGCAACAGGGTAATGTTACCGAGCATCAGGATGTACCAACCAATAATCGAGAAGATGTTGCAATTGGAGATCATGATAAAATACCAACTGGAGAATACAATGAAGAACAAAGAATTGAACCTATACTGGTAAAATATGTAAGAAGACATCATCCACAGAATTAGATTAATGGAGATAAGAGAGCTAGAATGATGACACAAAGTAAGTTGAATGACAGCACGTGTTTGATTTGTGAATTTGAGCCTAAAACTATTAAAGATGCACTTGAAAATGAAGAATGGATTAATGCAATGAATGAATAAATTGAGAAGATACAGAAGAAAAAAAAACATGGACATTAGTACTAAGACTGAGTGAGAAGAATGTAATTGGAAACAAATGGATATTCAGAAACAAATTGAATAAAAATGGAGATGTAACCAAAAACAAGGCAATACTAGTATGCAAAGGGTATGCACAAGAAGAAGGTATTGACTATGGAGAAAATTTTGCACCCATTTCTAGACATGAAGGAGTTAGAATATTACTTGCTATGATGCATACAAAAGATTCAAATTATATCAGATGGATGTTAAATCTGCATTTCTGAATGGAATACTGGAAGAAGAGGTATACATTGAACAACCTAAAGGTTTTGTTGATCCTACTCAGGAAAGCATGGTATGTAAGTTACATAAAACTTTATATGGACTGAAACAAGCACCGAGAGCATGGTATGAAAGACTACACTCCTATCTTATTAGTATTGGATTTATTAGAACAAGCGATAACAATAATTTGTATTTAAAAGGAGGAAATGATGAAAAGACTCTTATTGTTGAAATTTTTGTTGATGATATTATATTTGGAGGAAATGATAATGTATGCAAATCATTCGCTGATGAAATGAGGAAAGAATTTGAAATGTCAATGTTTGGAGAGATCAAATTTTTTATTGGCTTGAAAATTTTACAATAAGTTGAAGGCATCTACATTACTCAATCCAAATACATCAAGGAAGAATAGAAGACATTCAGAATGGAAGAATCAAAACCAGTCGGAACACCTATGGTGACAGGATAAAAATTAACAAAAGAAGATAAGACACCTGAGGTAAATCAGATGTTGTATAGATCTATGATTAGAAAGTTGATGTATGTTGAACACACAAGACCAGACATTGCACACGTAGTTGGAATTATAGCAATATTTTCTGCTAATCCTAGAGAATCACATATGGCTGTTGTAAAGAGAATTTTCAGATACTTGAAGAACACTGAAGATTATGGATTGTGGTACAAGAGAAAGGGGAAATTTTAACTGAAAGTGTACACAGATGTTGATTGGGCTGGGATCATTGATTATAGAAAGAGCACTACTCATGGAGAATTCTTTGTGGGAGAAAGATTAGTTACTTGGATAAGTAAAAAGCAAAGATGCATATCTCAGACAACAGCAGAACCAGAATATGTTGTTGCTGCTAAAAATTAATCAAATATTGCATGGATATAATAAATTTTGAAAATAATGAATGAAGAAATCACTGACCCAGTGATAATTTATTGTGATAACACTAGTGCAATAAATATTTTAAAGAATCTGGTGATGCATGCAAAAACAAAGAATATATCTATAAAATATCACTACTTGAGGGAACAAGTACAAGAAAAACAAGTGACACTGGAATATGTACAATCAAAAGAACAAATAGCTGACATATTCATTAAACTCTTACCAAATGATACATTTGAGCACTTGAGGAATAGACTAGGGGTTCATCCCTTGTCTATTGGTCACTAAGCGGACTAGGAGATTGCATCAACCTGCATGTACTCAGAATATCAATCATGTTGATGCAAAGATGAACTGGACTGAAAAAGGCATATCAGTACGTTGCAAGGTACTTACACTACTACACTGAAAACTAGAGATACTTTTTGGCTAATGAAGAGCTATATATTTATTTTTGGCATTATTGTCAAAGGGAGAGAAATGATTCAATGAAATATCTATCCACTGCGAGGGATAAAAGGAGAAAAGGAAAGGGAGAGAAATAACATATCTATCCATTTAAGGGAGAGAAGAACAAAAAATTCAAATCTGTAGGGAGAGTCTGCATGGTGAATTTTTAATGCTGAAACATACTATATACACAAGCTAGGAAGAGCTAAAACATTTTGCATATAGTTGTAGAATAGAAGTTTGGTATTTCATGGCATTTTCATATTTCATATTGTGTTGTCATCAATGCCAATGGGAGAGATTGTTGAACTACAACTGATTGTATGTTCAAAGTTATTTTATTGATGCTTAATAGAGTTATAGACGTGATGATAGACATTAATTAGTTAATGTATTGTCATTGATGTCAACTTATTTGATTATCATTGTGGTAACAAACATCTATTCTAGTTAAATATCTGGAACAAACAAAGTTTATGTAGTCGGTAACTAAAGAGCTCTATATACACCAAGTAACAGTAAACACTAAGTAAATATAGTGTATACCAAGCATAGTTTTAACTAAGCTAGGGATTGCCGACACATCACAGTATTGACAGAGTAAATAAATCAAACCGAGGCCAACTAAAATAATGAGATAGAAAATTGATGATTCCGAGGTAATTGATAAGGTTTTTTTTTATTTAAAAAGTAGCCAAACCAAGGGGGCTGACCCAAAGAAAACATAGCCAGCAAGAGAAGTGCAGACTAC
Organism: Thuja plicata; assembly: GCA_018584345.1. Classification (NCBI taxonomy): domain Eukaryota; kingdom Viridiplantae; phylum Streptophyta; class Pinopsida; order Cupressales; family Cupressaceae; genus Thuja; species Thuja plicata. The sequence goes on along the minus strand of MU224295.1, from coordinate 45,432 downwards.
CAGCACACTACCAAAGTCAATAGATCCTCAGCCAATCCATTTTTTGAAAATCAAAAACATAAAACTAAAAACAATAGGCCCCAACTCCACCAATAAATTGGTAACCAACCTGTTAAAACTAAGAGACCCCAACTTCACCATGAAGTTGGTAACCAGTCTAAGTAAGTTAGTACCAGCAGAGTTTACACCAAAATCAAAGTAGTAAAAATTAGTAACACAGTTAGAAGAGTTAAACATTGAAACAAAAAGGCTCAGAGTGGCCCACCAACTAAACCAACCAAAAAAGTCGAGCATCAAAAAAAGAATAGAAAAATACTTGGGGTTATTACCCCCTCCACTAAGCAGCAGCTTGAGCTAGTCTTCCGCAAGAAACTGGAAGAGTTTCCTGTCATTCTGATCCTCCCTCAGGGTAACCGCTTTATCCATGTGCAGCAGCTATGTTAGAGTAATCATTAGTTTTCATATTAATTAAATCATGTTCATTTAATTAGTTAAGTTATTACTCTTTAGTGCTTAAGCTTTCTCTTAGGTGCATTAATAATTAATTCTTTTATTAATTATTAATATGCAACCTAGCTTTTTTTAGGCTTTAGGGTTTTTTTCACCTTTATAGGTTGAACCTTGTAATTCTTTTTTCATCAATTCAGATTATAATTTCACTCTCACTTTCGGAGCAACTTCTGAGTGCTTCTTTTTCCCTCTTTCTGCCTCTCTCCTGTAACAGGTTATTTGCATGCAGGTATTCTTGGCATTTTGTGGATTTTTCTCTCAAATCCTACATGGTATTAGAGCCACACTTCTACTTTCTGGTCTGGGGTTTGTGATGCTGTGATTCGACGGCAAATACCATAAATTTTCTAGGGTTTCTTGTTCATTCTAGAAGGGACACTTTTTTCTAGAGCACATTGAGCTAAAAAGGATACCACCATCTCACTCAGAAGGCCCGGGAGAGTTAATTTTCATATAAATTTTGCCATTTTTGGCGACAGTAGCCTTTGGGAAAAAATTTCTCTCTCCCAGGCCGTACGGCTCAAATTTTGAGGTAAAAAATCAAAAAGTAAAATTAAAAAAATCAATTTTTATTGAGTTTTGCATTAAAAAATAACACATGCAGTGTTAAAAATTAACACATTAGTTCAAATGGGTGCCACCGTCAGTTAAACCGCTAGTGGTTAACCTCTAGCGGTTAGCCTAAGCACCAGGGTTAACTCATAAACCTTTTTGGAGCAGTTTTGGTATTTTGCTCATATCTTGAGCATACGGTATCAGATTTTTTACTTCCTTATATCATTGGAAAGCTCTTTCCAAGATCTATCCAATTATGTAGGTTTGATTTTCTATTTTTTTAGCTTTGATGTCTATTTTTCCAGTCAAAGTCAGAACTTGTGTTTTTCACTCTCGGCGGCATATCTTTTGCGTCCGAACTCCATTTTGTGAAAACAAATACGTGTTAGAAAGGTGTTGTAGTGATATTTCTATATTTACTGTCTATTTAATCAAAAAATTTACCAAGTAAATTTCATTTAGCTTTGTGTTTTTTTACACTTTGCTCAATTACTTGGACATTCTGGCACCTACATGGGTTATGTTTGCATGGGATGGATAATATTAATTGTATCTAAATGAAATAAGGTTATATTTCTCAGTTTGTTTCATTTTGAAGAGTTATCATGGGTTTTTCTACTCACCCTTCAGTTGTTATTCTGGAACGGGGTAATTATGAGTCATGGGCAAAGGGTATACTTACACATTGTAGGTGGCTTAATATTTTGCCTTATTTGTA
>MU224295.1:8650-43599 GCA_018584345.1 Thuja plicata | reverse complement strand
TTGTATGATCTCATACCTGAACCAGCCACTTCAAAGGGAAAATTAGCATGGGATATTATTAGAGATCACATAGTAGGACTTATAGTGTCTAGTGTTGATCATGACACTGTGTTGGCTATATCGGACAATGATTGTCCTCACCCACTTTGGACACATCTTTGGGAGATCTATGGAGACCCTAATCTCTCTCCATTCCCAAAGGATCCCACTTTAGATTGTCTCATACCCATTTCTTGGAGAGAGAATACACCCTTTGATCATGATACTTTAGAGGAGCTTGAGTATTTAGACACCCTTACATGTTTTGATGGATCAGAGGCTTGTCTCATAGTTCCCACTCTTCAGACTGAGACTTCATCAGCATCTCTTGTTGCTCCTAATTCTGTGCAGCGGGGAATCATACATCTTCCAGACATAGATACTTTGGACTCTTAGGTTGCAGACATATCTTTCTTGTTTGTTGAGTCTTATACTACAGATTTGGAGGACTATTTTGAGGACATTCATCTCCTCTACCTTAACAGTTAGGTTATCACTATTTTCCCACCATTATCTATTTATTCTGCAGTTGCATTTCAGGATTCTCCACATCAGTTTGGATTTGGCATCATTTGTTTCTGTATCATCTTAAAATGGAAGCACTTCCATGTTAAGAATGTTTAGCCCTTCTTAGGGGATGTTTTTTACCTTCATCATATCATCCTCCCATTTCTACATCATTCCCTGCTTCTGTGCCAGCTTAGGACCCTGATTGGGCCTCTCTGAGCACCTTCTACCCCACCTGGCATGTTTTCCAGGGGTTCTAACACCCTGGGTCAAGGTTGACCTCAACCTTGACCTAGGTTAGGGTTGACCTCAACCTTGACCTAGGTTAGGGTTGACCTCAACCTTGACCTAGGTCAAGGTTGACCTTGACCCTGACCAAGGTCCCCCTTTCAAATCTGGAAGCTTGTTGGCTGCCAGGGGTCATCCAAAATTCAATTTTCCCACTTCCGGGTCGGCTGTTTTGGGTTCCAAAGTGTTGATTCCTAAATCATATTTAATATAGGTCCTCTTCTAGGGGCATGGGTCTAATTGGAATTTAATTATCCTATGTCAGACTCAGAAGATTGTGCCCTAGTTTCATATAAAAGGAAGTTTTCTCCTCTCATTTTCTCTAAGCAATATTTAGTAAGAAGAAGTCTTCTAAGTTCAAAAAGATCTAACCAAGATTTTCCAAGCTTCCAAGGTGTTCAAGTCTTCCTCTCAAGTATTCAAGTTCTCTATTGAAGATCAAGGATTCAAGCTTCCAAGCCTTTGAAGGGATTAGTTCAAACATTCAAAATTCATCATTCAAACCCTAGATCTAGCCATCATGATGGTGTGATCTTCCTTCAAGATCCTCTGTGCATCCTCAAGACTCTTTCATCATCTCTTCAAGGTGGATTTCAAGCATACAATCATAGAGGTTTATGGTTTCTAGAGTTCAAGCTTTCATATTTACATACTTGTCTACATTTGAATTACAATTGCATATCTATTTCAATATCATAACTTCATTGTTAGATTCAATTCTACTACTTGCTAGCATTCTATACTTTATTGATTTCAAGGTTAATTCTTAAATCAGGGTTTGACTAAGGAAAACCCCTCCCCCCAACAAACAATCCTCCTTTTCTTGTAGGTACAGGTTCGGGACTATAGATTTGGACACAGATTTGGATACCCTTTTCAACTTTATGTCAGACTCCGCGAACAGATTCTCTGTCAAACCTGTGCAGGTCAAGGTCGACATTATTGGGTCAGGGTTCACATTTGTGGGTCAAGGTAAACCTTTTTCATAAGATGACATCAGAACGGAAAAATATTTATGGGTTTTGTTTGTCTCTGCGTTTTGGTTCTAAATCATACTTTAGTTTTTCTAGAAACAGCGTACAGACCTCAGAAAATAGCATTCTTTGATCTACAATTCATTAAGGTTAGTACATTTCTCCTATTTATTCAATTACTGTCATACATCATATATATACATTCAATTAACAAAATTTAAGATATCCTTCTTGTTATTCTCTTTTCCAAATAGTTGATTCATTTGTGCATTATCCCTTCCTTTGGGTTGATCAACTTGGATCTTCCATTTGTGCATTTGGGAATAAAAGAGGAACATCTTATCTTCTCCTTAATCACAATTACAATATACAATCAATCAAATTCAATTAAATGTAAAGTAGGGTTAAGGAACTCAACACACTCTAAGCAAATCAAATAACATTTAACAAACAATCTCCTTACACTTTTTCTCCTCTTTACAGTTTCAGTTCAGACAAAAAGATTCTTCAGCATCCGATCATGGCAAACATCCTAAGATAGATTGGTTTATCACTCTTCACAGGGTTTCTTTGACATCATCCTTTGGATTCATTTCTTCCCAAGGGGAGGAATATTATTTTCCGCTTCAAGATCTCCTTTTGGATTCTACATCAGGCATCTACCATTGTGACAGGAGTTTCTTCATTCTGGGGGGACTTTGGTGTCTCATCCCTCTCTCATGGGGGGGCTGATTGTACTTATGGTCTTGAGAGAGAATCTCTTAAGCCATTTCTTTTCTGCATTTTTCTATCTCTTTTTGGAGAGGGGTTTTTCCCATTGAGTTTTCTTCTTTGTCTCTGGTTTACAAAGATTTCCTTGTATTGGGTACCTGATTAGGCCTTGTTGCCAGGACCCATTTCCTACTTTCATAGCTGTGCTAGGTTAATCTTACCCCCTGTGCTTAGCTTAAGGGGGGGGTGTTAGAGTAATCATTAGTTTTCTTATTAATTAAAGCATGTTGATTTAATTAGTTAAGTTATTACTCTTTAGTGCTTAAGCTTTCTCTTAGGTGAATTAATAATTAATTCTTTTATTAATTTTTAATGTGCAACCTAGCTTTTTTTAGGCTTTAGGATTTTTTTCACCTTTATAGGTTGAACCTTGTAATTCTTTTTTCATCAATTCAGATTATAATTTCACTCTCACTTTTGGAGCAACTTCTGAGTTCTTCTTTTTCCCTCTTTCTGCTTCTCTCATGTAACAGGTTATTTGCATGCAGGTATTCTTGGCATTCTGTGGATTTGTCTCTCAAATCCTACAGGAGGGTAGTTTTCGCTGAATGCATGAATTTGGCTACAAACCTAACAATCTTGTTGAAACTTTTCCCTAAATCCTTGATTTCCTCCTTGACCTCTCGCAGATCCTTCTTGGAGATAGAATATAGGAAGGAGGTCTGCAGTCACTTCACATCCAGCTTCTACAACTGAACAATTTCTCCCATAGCTACAGGCTTACTCTCAGCCTCCACCTTTCTTTCCTCTGGGACCTCCTTCTTGTTACCATCAGTATCCTTCTCCTATTGGCTGGGTGGGGAGGTAGAAGTGAGCGGCGAATCCGACTTCTTACCCTCAAACAACTTCTTATTGGACATGTCAATGGTGGGTAATTTGAAGCTAGGAGAAATCTGGGAAGAGTCATGGCTCTTCTCGGCCCCCTCCAAAGACTGGAGACCTTGTTGTTTTTATCATGGCTTCTCTCCTTTATTTTATCTTTTTCTTAATCTCCCTACTACTTTCCTTCTTCTTTTCCTCCTCCTCCTCTAAGTCTCCATCTTCCTCATCTTCTTCTAGGTACCTCTTCCTTATAGCTTTCTATTTATACGTAGTATTAGAGGTGATTCTATGGGACCTTTGCCTATTTTCATTATAACCTTCATCCTCCTCCTCTGAATTAATATTGATTTAGGCTCCACCTACTGGACCCACTTTACCAATCTTGGCCTTATTACACATAGGGGTTTTGGAGGAAGAGGTGGGGTTAGACTGAGAACATATTAACTCTCAGGGAGCATTCTTAGAGGGAGAGTTAATATATTGCATAGTGATAGTTCTAGGTGGGCATATGGAAAGGTGAAAGTTGAAGAGGTGTAAAATCAAGCCCTGATGGAGAATGCAGTAATTCTTCCTTGCCATTCTTTTCTCTCTAACATCCATAACTGATGCCTCGAGAGAGTGCAACAATTAGAAGGGGAAGGAAATGACATCATTGTAGTGGAAGTGGTTGAGCAGAGGGAAATGGTAATTATAGAAAGTGCTAAACTGGCCTTCCAAAGTAATGTACTTCATCAGAATGAGACATACCTCAATCCAAGGATCAGGCAGCACCTCCCATTTGAAACCCCCATGAATGCGGACCGGATCCTCCGTCTTTTTGAAAAATTTATTCATACTAGTGTCATCTCTATTATTTGTTACCTTCTTCTATTTTCTCCCATCAATGGAGAGCCCCGTGGCATGGGCAATGACCTCTACATTTATTTCAATGGTTATGTCATTGATGGTCACATTGCAGTCCATCCAGGAATTCACCAGCTACACCAAGATGAGTTCATCACTGCCTTTCATGGCTTCCATGTAGGGATAGAACCCACCCTCCTTCAAGTAAGTAATAGCGCAAGGGTTTTTGAGGAAACCATCCTCAATTTTTGAGGGCTCTACGCAGACCATATCTCCACCCATTTCTAAACTATGCGTAGAAAGCTCCTCCACTTGAGTCTCCAAAGACATCCCACCTGTTATACCACCACCCAGAATAGCCCTCGCTAGAGCCTAGAAAAAAATGTAGAGAGCCCAACAAAGATAGTCAGCGAAGTGATTGACAGATAACCAGTTGAGGAGAAAATTTGATGCCTTAATGATTTTAGCCAAGCAGGTACAAATCACATGGGTGGTCAAAATGAAATCAAAGTCATCGCGTGAAGGGAAATTATTGCAGATCCTTGGTTTAAAATGCCAATTAATCTGACCTGTCTTATCAGGGCCTTCAAGACATGTGCCAATCCCCATGTTAGCAAAATTTTTGAGATTGCCCGTACTTTTTCCCGAATAGGCAATAAGAGCCCATCTTTTCATAATAATACTAAAATTAATTTCCTTTCCCATAGCGATTTTAAATTTGGAATAAGCTCTTCTTCTTGTAATACTACAAGTCGCCTTACCTGTCCAATCGTCCTCATCCAAAGGCTTCATTAATTAGCTATCTTTCTTTTCCACAAGAAAAACAATTTTCTTGGTTAAGGAATTCAAATTTTTCCAGCATCTAATGCCTTCCAAGCCCATACCTGTGGTCACCAGAGTGTCTGCAACAGCATTTCTCTCTCTGTAAATGTGCTATAGTTTAAAATCATCTAACCTAGAGACCAGCAACCAGATGTCCTACAGTAGATTGTACATTTTCTAGCTAGCACTAAAGTTCCCTTTGACCATTTCTATCACAGTTTTTGATTCACCCTCAATAATCTGCTTTTTGATCCCTGAAGAGATCGCCACCCTTAGTCCCCAAAAAAAGGTCAAATATTTTTGCCACGTTATTAGAGCCAGTCCCAAGATTAAGAGCATAAGAAATAATCATCTGACCATGGTGGTCTCTAATAATGCCACTTCTAGTAGCATTACCATAGGAGGTCACCCCATCAAAATTGAGTTTGGCATAATTTTCCTCTGGGGGACCACTTGGTATTTTTCCTCGCAACCACCTTAGAGCAATCAAAAGCATGGAAGGAGGGAGGCATCTACCATGCCTTAGCCAACTTACAATCTTACTCTTTGGGGGGAAATTGGGGAGTAATCCAAAGGTAGGTATTAATATTTTCCTTTAGGAAATTCACTGCCATTCTCACCGTTTCTTCGGCATAATTTTCCTCCCCTCTAAATACTTGAGTATTTCTTTCCTTATATAGGCTCCAAAAAACATGCAGTGGTAACATTCTCCAAAGTAGCATAATAAGTGGGTGCTTCATAGGGTAACCCCAACAAACAAATTGGTCCATATTCTCCATGAAAACCCAATCCAGCTACATTCTGCTCATCATTTTAGACCACACCAGAGTCACATAGGGGTAGTGGATAAGGAGATGATTAATAGACTCTGCATTATCTTTACACATAATGCATATGTTAACCAACTGAACTCCCCGCTTCTAGAGGTTGTCCAATGTAAGAATTTTTTCAAGAAGAAGTGTCCACTAGAAGAAACTAATTTTAGGGATCAATTGAGGAATCCACACCTTTCCACAATTCTTCTCATCTACCACAGTTTTTAAGTTAGTTAAGTAGACAGATTTCACTATGATTTCCCCTAACTTGTTATGACACCATATAGCCTTGTCCTCAACAAGAGAGAGAGGAATCCTAATGCCTTCTAGAAGCTTCTAAATCTCATAGATGTAAGGAGGAACAATAGCCTAGGAAGGGTAAGCATCTACCAAAACCATCCATTTCTTGTCTTGAGAAATACAATCACTAACTTTACTCCCAAAATGCAGGATCATTCTTTCCCTGATTAGACCATACTTCTCCCGACCAAGGGGTTTATCCCCCACCCACCAGTCCTCCCAGAAGCTAATCTGAGCACTATCTCCCACCAACCATTTCAATCCCTTAAAAATAATTCCTTTACTTCTAGCAATAAAATTACAAATTTTGGAACTGGAGGAATAGTTTTGACCATAAGAGAAATGAGCATCATTGAAATACTTGGCCCTCATAATTCTACTCCAACTAGTAGCGCCTCTGAATAGCTGCCAAGCCAATTTGGAAATTAGAGCCTTTTTTAGGTCTTTAATTTTCCTAACTCCCAAACCACCCAAAAGTTTTGGTTGATAGACCGTATCCCAACTCCAAATTCATTCTAGCATTTTCCTCCATCCTCATCCGCAAAAATTTTCTCTCAATTTTTTCCAAATTCTCTGCCATTCTATCATTGATTTTGAATAAAGAAAGGAAGTAAACAGGTATACCATGCAGGATCGCAGACAACAATTGAAGTTTCCCCACATTACTTAGGACCTTCCCTTTCCAACTAGCCAATTTTTTCTGCATTTTTTCCATAATGGAGTTCCAAAACTAGTCTGAAACCTCCTTCACCATGAGTAGGAGCCCAAGATAAGTGTCAAAAATCTCAACTCCCATACAACCAAGGCATTCCACAATGTTTAGATGGGTTCTATGTTCAGTATTGAAGAAATAAATTTTACTTTTATTGTAGTTGACCACTCGACCAGAAGCCACAGCATAGGATTTTAGGAGAGATTCCCATTCTCTAGCTTCCCTGATACAGGATTTTCCAAAAAGGAACGTGTCATCAAAAAAATGTTGCATAACTTCCAGAGGAAGAGTGGAGGCCGGCTTGAATCCAGCAATAGGACTAGTTCCCTCCAACCTCAGTAGGTTCTGGTAAAGCACCTCTGCAACCAACAAGAATAGATAGGGGGATAGGGGGTCCCCCTCACGTAAACCCCTCTCAGGATTAAAAGACCTTCAAGGTGTGCCATTGACCAAAATAGCAAAGACAATTGATTCCACCACCACCTTTATGATTTTGATAAATATTTCATGAAATCTAAATTTTCTAAGCACCTCATACAAGAAGTCCCAGAAGACTTTGTCATATACCTCAGATATATCCAATTTTAACGCCATACCAGCATTCTTGCCTCTGTCCATGGAATGAATGATCTCATGGGAGGTGACAACCACATCTAAGATTTTTCTTCCCGGCACGAACCCCTTTTGATTGGGATTAATAATTTTTCCCAGCAGAGGTTTGATTCTTTTGGTAACAATTTTGGAGAGGATTTTATAAAAAGTATTACAAAGGCTTATGGGGTAGAAGTCGCCCATGCACTGAGGATCTTGGACTTTAGGAGCTAGAAAAATATAGGTTTTGTTTATTTTCTTCATAATGTTACCAGTTCTAATAGAATCACAGGCTGCATGCACAAGATCATATTTGATAACCTCCCAAAAGTGCTAGAAGAAAGTTGGGGGAAAGCCATCCGGTCCATGTGACTTATAAGCTCCCATAGAGAAAACCACATTTTAACCTCTTCCTCAAAGACTTGGGACAAAAGAACTTCATTATCCTCTGCATTAATAAAAATAGGGATAGCCCCCAGAAGATTATCCATGGCAATATTCATCCCCCTTCGAACCGGGCTCTTGAAAGCATCTTGAAAGAACACCGCCGCATACTTTCCAATGTCTTCGTCCTTTGAAAGCGTTTGATTCCCTTCAACCACTAAATATTTAATGGTGTTCCTTCTTTTATGAATGGAGGCAGACCTATGGAAGAAGGCTAAATTCTGATCACCTTCTTTGAGCCATTGGACACAAGACCTTTGCTTCTAGTCAATTTCCTTTCTCTTGAGGTTATCTTTCCATTTCCTCTGCCAACCTTCCTCCTCGCAATGATCATCCCAAGAAGAGACACCGGAGGCCATTCCCCCTTGAAGTGATTGAGCTTCTCCTCAATTTATGTTTTGCACTAGAAGATGTCCCCGAACTTGGTCTTACTCTACCTTTGAACCCCCCACTTAATTAATTGTAATTTTTGTGATATTCTGAACATGGTCATCCCCTGAATATTAGTGCTCCACCATATTTTGATACATTCCTCAAATTTAGGGTGAGAGGTCCACATAATCTCATAGCGGAAGGGATGTGGCCCACACCCCTTCAGATCCTCCCAGTCAAGAATCAAAGGGGAGTGATCATAAATTGTCCTTGTAAGGTGAGAAAGGCTTATCAGGGGAGCGATATCCCACCCACCCAATAACATCCATCTATCCAACCTAACCTGAATAAGTTGTCTTCCCTTTCTGTTGTTGGACTAGGTAAATCTTGTTCCCTGCAAATCAATATCCACCAAATCATTGTTCCTCATAAAGTCTGCCAACTACTGCATACTTTTTGAATAATCTTGTGTACCCTCGGCAATTTTTCAGAAAGATAAAGGAGGGAATTAATTGTTAGGGTTTGACAGAACCGGAACAATATGAGAATAAATAGTTATACACAGAAACAATAGAAGAAAGAAACTAAACATAGATAACATAGAGATTCAATGTGGTTCACCCAAAACTTGGGCTACATCCACCTACACAGTCGTCCAACCTTTCTTATTATCCAGAAAAAAATGTACATAACCTTACAATGCATTATACATCTCAAATGTCGCCACAATGTCAACACCTACTACATGATCAGTCGCCACAATATCAACATTAAAATCACCCGCACACATGGTGGGATGACAATGGTCAGCCATAATGAGGTTAGAAATTTCTCCCCATATCCTACCTCGATCACTTCTAATATTAGGAGCATAAATATTATACATGACCCAGGAGGTATTATTCGAAGTAAACAACATAGCAAGGAAGTTGTGAGAAAAAGCCACAGCATTTCCAGATAACTTATAGGGGTTTGAGAGAGTAGCCACACCACCAGAGGCCCCATCAACTTCACTATATAGAAAGGCAGCACCCGACCATATTTTGTCCACAAGAAGAGAAAATTTTTGATATTTCATCTTAACCTCCTGGATTAGAACCACCTCAAACTTAAAATCTAAGATATACTTCTTTAGAGCATACTGTTTCTGGGGGCTATTCATGCCCCTGATGTTCCACGATAGGAACTTCATCTTTTACTTTTTTGGGAGTATTCTAGGGTTAACTACCACCCACTGGCAATTGTCCTTGCATCCTCTTTGGCTCAAAATGCTCTCACCATCGGGCGACCAACTTTGGCATCATTTCCCATGTTCGCCTTCTTTTTGTTATCGATGCCTTCTTCCGCCTTCTTTCCCCCTATGGTTTTCCTTTTAGGTTCTGACTAATCGAGGACACTATTTGAAGGTGATGAAGGGCTCGGCCTTAGCTTTACCATTTCATTTATTACCTCATTTGGGTTAGGAGAGAAAAAATAGTCTCCCCCCAACCGTTTCAACTGCATTCTTCACTAGCTTCACCTTCAATCTTCTTGCTTCCAAACCACTGTGCCTTACTCACCTCCCCACTTCCTTCCTTTTTTTCCTCCCCACTTGGGCTTATCCTATAAGAGTTAGAAATTTCCCCTAGGACTTCCACTAGCTCACCTTCTTCTAAAGTCACTTTCACCTCGACCTCTTTACCCTTATCATCTTCTTTCTTCTCCTTACTGTTAAGGTTTACTGCTTCCCCTAAAGAAAGAGGGGTTTCCCCTTCCAAGGGGCCTTGGCCCGCCATTGCTAGCTTTGTACCCTCTACCAGGTCCCTCACATCACTGGCCTCATTCAAAGACAGTGCAGGGAGGCGCTCAGAAATTTGCTCCTTAGTCCTAGGGGTTCCCTTATAGTCCGTCACCACATGACCATGTTTGCCACATTTTTGGCAATAGATAGTGGCATTTTCATAAACAATAGCCTGATTCCAGCTTCCCCATTTTGACTTTAGCATCACAAATTTAGGGAGGGGCTTAGTTACATTAACACATAATCTTGCGAACACCAGCCTCATTTTTTTCACAGTAATAGAGTATGTAGTTACGTAACAACCAAACGAGTTCCCAATCCACCGGAGCACCTTTTCATCCCAGAATTCCAGGGGAAGCCCTAGGAGCTGGACCCACACTGGCACCGCTTTCTATAGCTCCACCTCGAGGTTAAAACGTGGCTTCTACTTTGCCATGAGCAAAGTGTGCTTCCCATAGCACCAACTTCTTATCGATAAAAAGGTGTAGTATGCCTCAGCATTGAAGCGAAAAAGGAACAGGCCACGTCTTCCAAATTCTGTGAGCGAGAGAAAACGTCAAACAATGACGCACCCTCACCACTGAAGTCAGAACAACAGTCACTGTCATCCTTGCAGGACAACGCCAAGAACAGGTCAGGACAGAGGACCTCCGTGCTCCCCAAATTACCCGACAGAGTGGAGGCCAAAGCCAACATTCAAACAGAGCAAAATGGGCGGGAAAGTTCCAGAGCATCACGATATTATTTTTTTAATGTTAGGGGACCTCAGAGAACACATTTAGTTGTGTAATTGATAAGGTTTGTTAGGAAGATCAAATGGTTATGAAAATTAAAGGAAGATCGGATGAAGAAGATTGAAACGTGTTTTTAACACAACTGCCAAGGAAGGTTTAAGCGGCAAAATCAACGATGGAGATTAAGCGGAAAAATCTAAATGATGGAAATTAAATGAGTTATGATGTCTATATAAGAGACAATATATTCATTATGAAACATACTGATGCACATACATGCAAATTTCATGCATGACTGATCAAACTGGTTGAAGACATAACCGAGCAATTCTGCAGACAACACCGAGCGACAAAAGAAAGAGTATTTACCGAGCAGAACAGAGTATGAAGAATCAGAGGAACTCAAGTGAACATATTGATCAGAGGTATTATGTACGCAGCATAGATCTGAAAATCTACAAACAGAGTTGTATTTGAATCAGATCATTATTGTATCATTTTAACTATTGTTACAGATAAATCTCTTAACCGAGTAGGACTGGAAAGTCTTTATTATGACATTCTAAAGAATGTTGAGTGTTTTCTTGTTGACCCCATAGTGAATGATTGGTCAAGGGAGAAATGTTAGTGATAAATCGTCTAACCAGGACACATTTAACAGTGTGCATTGTAACCTTTAACAGGGTTTGCTCTTAACCGAGCTCACTTCAGAAGACTGAAATATTAAATGGGTTACCGGTCCCAGGCGGTTTTTCCCTTAGCAAGGTTTGCACGTTAAAATTCTATCTGTGAATGTGTATGATTGTTGTGGATTGTTATTTTTCTTTACACATTACTGAATCTGCATTGATCGGTAATCACAGTATTAATTTTCTTCTACTTGGTAGATAACTTGATAGTTGAATTTGAAGATAAGTTTGAGATTACAGTTTATTTCACTGAGTTGATTTAAATGTTTGAAATTATTGTTATATACATCTAGGAGAATTTGGGACTATAGGATAACTGGAGCTAACTGATTCACTCCCCCCAGTTATCTAACAATTTTTGCATTAATAGTCGTTCACTCAAAAATGCCACTACTTGCATTAATAGTCGTTCACTCAAAAATGCCACTACTTGCGGCTAAATGTCCTAGTAATCATTACGATCGACTATTGATACATGTGTTATCATTTTTAGACTCCTTGAATATTAGTAATTAAAAGGTCAAAAGAACGAAAAGCTCACGGTTATTAGAACCCTAGCAATTATTAGGTCCTTTCCGTAATGCTCTTCTCCAAAACATAATCAAACTGCTTGAAACTATGAAAAAGAAAAATTTAAATTCCCCGTGTTGCTGATGGAAAAGGTCTATTGAGTTGACGTTAGTGGGGAATACTAATTAAGTGCTGGTGAAGATTTAGCAGAAGGCGTAACTGACATGGATTTGGATATACAAGAATGTTTGTAAAGGAAACTGTGTTCCAGTCGACTGGAAAGTCGACTGGAAGATCTATTTCAAGGATTAAACCATGCGATGAATGTAGACAAAAATGAAAATGGTTTGTTTGTCTTTTACTGCATTTTCACATGGACCCCGAGGTAAATCTCTGGGATAAAGTTAGTTGCAATTGCGGACGGTACTAATCTTTTTAAAAATTTGTAGGTATATGCGGATAATTTTTCAATAAAAAGGAGAAAAGCACTTTAAAGTTATTTATACCTAGCTTCATTGAAATCTTACCCTTTGGTATCTGGTCTGGTCCGGCTTTCACTTTGACAGTACAGCAGCTATCATGTTTTCAACTGGATTGGCTTAATGGTGGGGTATTGTGTTCTTAAAATGAGATACAAAATTTAGATTTAAAGAAGTGAAATATGTTTCTTTTGTAATAATATTTAACATGCTGGACGACTTACAAGCGTGCACAACGCCGTTGAATACCCGCTGCGCGCTTGTTCCTTGGGAAACTTAAGCTCTGTATTGTTTTCCAATGGAGAGCTTTCCTGTGCTCTGTTTATTTTTCTCTCTCTCCTTTTCTCTTGCTTGCGCTCAACAAGATAATCTTTTGAATTGGAATGCCGAAACTCCTCTGGAAAATGGGCTTTCATGGACGTTGTATAAGATCACCTGCCCTCAACTGAAATCCATTATCAAGAAACGGATCAAGTTTTATTTAAAGAAGGATGTTATTCAGACGGCCGGGATACTATGTCTTCACTTTCATGACTGTTTTATTGAGGTTAGGTTTTAAGTACCTTATTTCTTTGGCTATGTTTGTTTCTTTGTTTGTTGGGCTGCTGTTAACGTTTAAAAAGTTGTTGCACAGGTTTGCGGTGTTATCGTGTCTTGCTCAGATATTACTGATCTAGCATCACCTGATTCCGTCTGGGAGGTAAATTGTTTGTTTTTAATTTAAGCAATTTAAACTAGTAGGAGATATTTTGATCTCTTTCCTGTTTTTAAATAATTTTTGTCAAGATAGAGCTGTTTCTAAAGAGCTTATGATGGTAGACACCAAATGAATGGCCTGTTGTCTGCTACAGTTAGCACTAGTTTAAGATCCATGGGTTCTTTCACGTGGGGATGGGATGGTATTTTATTCAGACCGGATCCAAATCCAGAAGTTGACCCGGGCCCTACCGGGGCCATCTGCCCCGTCTGTGCGATTGATAATCGCAAACGGGCCAATCTGTACTCTTGAATCTTCATCAATATTTTATTAATCGGCTGATTCGATCTCGGCTGTCATTTTTAGGATCTGCCTGCCCCCAAAGGGATTATAGAAGGGGTTTGCCCTGAACTTACCTACCGATTCCTCTCTTAGGTAGTTAAAAATATTTAAAATGAAATAAAATCTTTTTTACGTGTGGTGGGGCCACCGTCCGAGAATGAGAGAGCAGCTCTGACTGGGAATCCAGGACAGAAGAGGTTCAGAAAACACCACCTGTGCTTTTCACCCTACCCTGTGGGGACAGTGAGTGATTAAAGGCCAAACAACAGCAAAACCCCCCTTTTTTCTAACCCCTCCCCTCTGTTGGTATCGTAATTTTGTCTTAGATCTATGAGAAAAATTGGAGTCTTTGTATAATTTTGTATGCAGCTAAAAATCAAGCAAACAATTTCTATTAAGAAATTTAATTTCAGTATGTAGTGATGAAATTGTTGATAGTTTTTATTTCAGTATTTAGTGCATGAAATTGTTAATAGTTTTTATTATTATTTTTAGTATTTTAATTCTAGTTTACAGATGTTGTATACTTCACTTATTATAACTACTGTATAGAATTATTTGCCTCTAATCTATATGATAAACTGATTTGTCTCTGATCTATATGATAAACTAGATCCTTGATTTATTGACAAAAAATATTTTTTTAAATGAATAAAAAGATTTATTTGCTGTTCCATATTACCTGAATCCCCCATCCAACCCCAGAGCCAAATCTGAAGCCACTGACCGAGCATGACAGATCTGCCCAATAAGCGGGTAGGCAAAGCATTTCCGATCAGATTCAAATGAGGGTTAGCTCTCCCTTCGTCGGATGAGGTAAAACTTTCCGATGAGGTCGTACCAATCGCTATGAAGTAACATAGTTGAGGTTCTACAGATAAGAAATGCGCGGGCTTTGGACAAGGTGTGTTAAGTCTGATGCTTTTAAGGTAGCTCTTTCAAAGAGAGCTTCAAATGGCGATTCTGCATTAGGGTTTCATAGGGGTTTTCTATACCCTGCAACTACTTCCACGGCCCAGCTTCTTTCTGGGTTTGATAGATTTTTGTTGTGATTAGAATCTCGCAGTTGTTATGTATGAGTTTGGAAGTGATGGCACGTTAGGAAGCTCTGTAGTGGCTTTGGCTGGGAAAGATTTTGCCTTGCCGCTTAAGCTTTGGGATACAAATGAGAGCCTCTGTTTCCTGTTTCGTGGCATCTCCCTCTCATAGGAGTGGTGGGCTTGGGACTTAAGGGCTCCATTTAGGTTCATCTCTCTGGACTTTCTGGGGCTGTACAGATCGGGGTTTCTTCACAAATGGAGTCAATGGTGAAAGGTTATCTCAGGCATATCTAGCATATAAATTTACTTCTTGCTTTTTCTTTGCAAGGTTTCCGGACTTTTCAAAAGCCTCTTATCATAAGTAATTTAAAGAAAATATTTATTAAATAACAAATTTCTTAATCAACTTCCTTTGTGGACTAGGGATCTGATTTGTCAATATTATCTATGGAAAGGACAATACCTATTGGCTATGATAGCAGTTGTTGATTTAATACTACATATGTTACTTTAATATCCACAATGGTTGATTTAATGTCCAATTGTTTTCACAATATTGCACCAATAGTTGTGACTTTAAAGTTGTTCTTGTTGATGATGACTACCTACCCATAATTGAATGGTGTTTCTTTTGCATGACCATTGGTCTCACTTTTTTTTTAGGGGGGTGTGTTATGGACACCTTGGCAAAAAGCATGCTTGTGTGGCAACCTATTTGATGATGTGGCACTGGAACCTTAGTTATAAGCAGGGGACTTACCAAGTAAATTGTTGTTAAAAATAGGGGGTGATTTGAAATTTCAACATAGGATTTTGAGAAGCATGACATTAGAATGCACAAGTACTAAGGCCTCTCTCCTACTATCCAACCATAATAGAAAAAATGTAGTCGAAGATACGACGTAGCTAAGAACTCACTTGAGATACAATTCTGAAGTGAAATATTTATTTTAAGTTTTTATTGTTTAGTTAAAAGGTTTAGTTTAATGGTAAACTCTATATTATAAACGCCTAAATAGTGTTAAGTTAACATTATCTACTACACATCCACAAAAGAAAAGAGTTTTATTGTTTTTAAAAAAATCATAATATCGTTTGATAAACATGTTTATTTTTAGGTTGCGTGAATTTAAATATAACTTCGTTTATAAATAAATATTTTCCATTATGTTTTTAATGATTAATTTTTTCAATGCAGAAAAGTGTTGGTATAATGGAAACAGTTTTTAAGGGTCGCACACTTCTCCAACCTCGTAAGCCAAAGCCTGATCAAGGACATGTTGCACATCATTATTGACAATATATTTTTTTATTATGTCTACATATTTATGATCATTACTCTATTAAAATAAAACTTCAGTTGGGATCTACACATTCATTGTGGTCACACTTATAAATGTATATATTACATAAAGCTTGGAGATACCAAAATTAGCCAGTTATAGGATGATAGTTCTGCATAAGAAAGTCATGGATCATTTTGAATAAATTGAAGAACTAGTGTTACAATTTCAATATGATATCAATATTTGTCAAATAAAATTGTTTAATTAATATATGAAATGAATGTTTCTTTCAGCCATATATTAATGATAAGGTAATGTATACTTCTTGGCAACTCTTATTCTTTGTAATTTGTTTTAATTATATATTTTAAAAAAAAATGTGTATTGTATTAAAGAATTATTTATGTAGTAAGGTCTAATTTAAAAAAATTGTATCTTCATAAAGGAGATATTCAATGTTCTATACAAATTCAAGGTTTTCAATTTTAGAGTATAATTTGTGCTTCAGAAGTAATGTTCCAAGATTTGCTAATGCATCAACATGTTGAATATTCGTTGAACGTTTTGGACCTTTTTTCTTTGTTAGATTATACCAATTGATATTTCGTAAATATTTTAATCACAATTTTTACTATAAGATTGTTAATATTGTATTGCAAATTTTTTGAGTTCAAATATTCTATATTACAAAAATAGTGTATTGTAAGTCTTTAGATACCTTTTTTTTTATTTTCTAAGCCATTCATTTTTATTGGAATAGAACTTTAATACTTTCTTTTTTTAACTTTTGTAGTACAAAATAAATAAAAGATTGAAGTCTATATATTAAAATTACACCCTCTTTTCAATTGTTTGAATCAATGGTCGGTAGAGCTTTAAAGACTCAAAAAGGGGTTATCAAGTAAAAACATGGAGATGCCAAAATCAATCAATTCTATGATGATAATTATGCATACTTAAGTCATGGATCAGTTTGAACAAATTAAAGAACAATTTTTATAATTTTAGTCTGATACTAGGGGAAAAGACCCAATAGCCGCCCAGGCTAACTTCGTGCACCTAGAACTCCTAAACCATAAAGTAGATTTCCTCAATTTTTTGTGTCTCTGTAGGTGAGTCGAGAGCTTAAAGCTAAGGTTTTGGCTTCTGGATATTCGTCTATCTCTCTGTAGAGATTGTCGAGCACAAAGTGGTCAAAAAGTGTCATTTCAAAAGTGGTGCCCAGTACCCGCCCCATAACCCCCCCAATATGCGACAATAAAATGTTGAAAACATAATCGGTTTTGACCCAATAATCAATCGCTATTGCACCCATGACCAATATATTTTTGACATTGATTCATTTAGAAATGATTATAAAATAATCACTCTAACACTTATATTGTTTGTGTCAACATGTTATTCTAACCTACCGATGACCCCATTTAATCACCCTAGCACTTGAAATGTTTGTGTGAACATGTTATTATAACCTGCCGATGACCCCTTTTAATCACCCTAACACTTGAATTGTTTGTGTGAACATGTTATTATAACCTGTCGATAACCCATAACAAATCATATTGACCCCACTACTATCCAAGCGATGCCACGTAACCGGCATTGGGTTACCCATTAACCACGCATCGAATACCCTAAAATTGTGCGGAGTATAATTTTTTTTGCCATTTGTCACCTTTCATTCTCTTTGCACCTCCTCTTAGCTCACAATAGTCATCTCTACACATCTTTGCTGCTTCAGGTGATGCTCCTATCTCAAGTAACAATGATTTCACTAGTTGTTTATTGTTCAATGTGTGTGCATAACTAGTTTTCATGTAATTATTGTAAAATATGTGATAAAATTAGGGAAAATTGTTGATTTAATCATGAAAACATGTTATATTTGTAGTTTGAATCATTTGGCTGAGTTATTTCTAGGGCTTAATCAGTTATCTATCAAATATTTTGAGTTTAATCATTTCTTGTTGTCGAGGGTTTCTATTTGTTCTCTTATAATGATTTTTGTAGTTCCTTAGAGGCTTATGAATGCTACATTATCCACTATAATTATTGCAATATATGTGACAGAAATAGGGAACATTGTCATTTTAGGGTTATGAGAATATGTTGTATAATTGCAATATATGTCAGAAAAATAAGGAACAATATCGTTTTAATCATGACAATATGTTGTATTTATGTTTCATACAGTGTATTTGTAGTTTGAATCATTTCACTAACTTATTTCTAGGGTTTAATCATTTCTCTATTAAATATTTCGAGTACAATCATTTCTATGTGTCAAGGGTTTTTGTTATTTATTACAATATATGTGACAGAAAAATGGAATATTTTCATTTTAATCATGAGAAGATGTTGTATTTCTTTATAACATTGAATTTGAAGTTTGAATCATTTGGCTGACTTATTTATAGGGCTTAGTCATTTCTCTATTGAATATTTTGAGTATAATCATTTCTGGGTTTCGAGGGTTTATGTCTGTTATCTTGTAATGGTTTTCATAATTTCCTTGCGGTGATTTCCATAGTTCATTAGAGGCTTATGAAAGTGACATTTTCCACTATAATTATTGCAATAAATGCGACAGAAATAGGGAACATTGTCATTTTAATCATATCTATATATCTATATATACATACACGTGTGTGTGTGTGTGTGTGTGTGTGTGTGTGTGTGTGTGTGTGTGTGTGTGTGTATGTGAGTGTGTGTGTGTGTGTGTGTGTGTGTGTGTGTGTGTGTGTGTTGGAAATAGAATAATGAGAAAGAAAGATACTGAGAGGGGGGGTGAATCAGATCTTCAAAATTAAACACTGAAAATAAACTGATCCTCATTCATACATAAATTAATCTAATGTAATCTCAAATAGCATCCACACCATGAAATAAATAACACATTACACAATAACTTGGTAACCCAGAAACCCAATAGGTAAAACTGGGGTGGGGATGACACCCACAAAAGTCTCCACTACTGCAGTAATAAAGTGTACCTATTAAGGTTATAATGTTTGATTACAAAATGTAATCTACCTTGTTAGAGGTCTGCCCGGTTAAGAGCTTCAAATCATTACAATCTACCCTATTAAAGGATTTAAAATTACAATGAAGTAAGCACTTTATTAAGAGATAAATAAAGGGTTGCTAAAACCACTCTATTAAGAGATTTTCACCTGATACAACGATTAAAAAGTCTCAAGTATTGATCCTTTGATATGCACTCTGATGCTGATGATGGATCTCCTCTTTTCAGTATCTCTTCTGATCTTATAATCTGATATACCTTTACTCTGCTATTCACTGTGTTATGCTCTGCTTGATCTCTTCTTCTGAACAAATTAACCCTCTGTGCATTTCACTATAAAATGCAGTCACTTCAACAACTCCTCTTCTGCCTCTTGCACATGCATAAAATAGGGTTTTGAAGAAATCTAATATATCCATACAGATCTAACAGTGAGATCTAGATCAATGATCAAGATCCAATACCCATACCATGATGGTATTACAATTAATGTTTACAATGAGTCATGCATAGGATAAAACAATTAAATGCATAATTACTCTGTATAAAAATATTAAATGTACACATAAGTTGGCCCAAAAAGCTTATACAAGTCAGCCAGATCACTTATCCTTGAAGTTTGTATCATTCCTAACAAGTATTAAAAAACTGTCCTGCTCGGCATTTAACATCCCTGTCTACTCAGCTCGGCAATGTAACTTGGTTCGACAATGTAACTAGGCATGCTAAAAAAAACTGCTCGGCCACAATGATAGCCAACTAAAACTGCCTAATGAAGCGGCTAAGTGTTGGGCACTAATCATCAACAAAACTTAGAGATTAACAATATCCCCCTTTTATATTAGTTGCAAAAACACTTATCATTACTTCTGTACATTTCATCAAAATATCGCCTAAGTACATTAAGTACTCCCCCTAGGAATATACTTATACAAAAGTTTACAATGCCTTCAAAAATTAAATACAAGTGTACCTTTGTTGTACTGATGTATCCTTTCATAACTCCTTACTAACTTCCTCCTTCCATAGTATTATATTCCCCCTTGTTTTTTTCACTGATTGCTAGTCGGTTTAAGTTGTACTTATCCAAAAATTGCTTATGAAGCTGCAGGGTGGATTCAAATGTTGTATCCCAGCTTTCCTTTACAACCTTCATAACTTCCATTTTTATTTGTAGATCGACAGCTAGACTCACTAAACTCTTTGCCATCGATAGATTTACACTGCTCTGTGATAACTCCTTAGCTTTTGAAAGTTCCTTTTGTACTACCTCCAAATGAGGCAACAAGCTTGTCTGAATAGTTATCAACTTTTTCCTTATGCGACCATCTTCAGCCATAAGCTTGGCTATTCTCCTTTATGCATTAATCAATTTATTAAAATGTAAAGAACTGGAGGTAGTATCTTTACGTAAAGTAGTACAAGTTGATCTCAAATCTAATTGTAGCTTCTCAATAAGCTGTAAATTATCCTTTGTGAAAAATTCAACATCACATAATTTCCTATACAAAGAATAAACATTGGCTGTAACTTTCTCTAAGGATTCTACAAGAACAGAAATTTCAACCTGTTTTGTTGCTATCTCTTCTAAGATCTTCTCTAGAACTTTGCTCTCAAATCTTCTCTGGGACCATTGTAGTAGCTTCTCATTACTGTCTATGTCCTCATCTATTACTTTCTGTACAATGGTGACTAGTTGATCTATGATTGGAGTTTGAGGCATTTCATCCTCTAAGTCAAAAGCCTTTGTAAATATGTCTTTGATGTCGTGCAACACCTTCTTTTGCTTTTGTTCTATCTTCATCTCTTCCTGTCTTTTATTCCTTTTAAGTAACTCTTGAAGAGTCCTAATTTGTTCAAAAGATAACTCATTGGGATCCCATTGTGGAATCACAATGACTTCATCTAGTGTTACATCTAAAGTCTGTGACTTCTTCTTCAAGATCTTCTTCTTCTTCATTTCTGGAGAACTTATGCTCGACAGCATAATATCTTTCCCTTTGACAGTTTTAGTCTCCAATGCCTCCAATTCTGTCAATATAGTCTGTGGATTCGACATACCACTAGTTTTGGAACCTGTGGCAGTGGATGATGCAGAGTGTGGTAGCTCAACCAACACTTGTGCTACCTCTTCTTCTTTAGGCTTATCAACAACATCTATTGTTACTACTCCACTATCTAAAACTGTCTTCACAGCCTCTAAAATAGGTCGATCTTGTGAAGTTACCTCTTGTTCATTTGCTTGCTATTGCCCTTCACTTTACTGAATACTGCCAATTTCAATTTTATCACTAGATGTTGTCAAATTTTCTTCTTGAGTATCAACTGCCTTAATAGGCTAATCAGTGTCTTTTCCACTTGGCGTCTATTATTCCTCGGCATTCAAATTGCTTGGATCATCAACTATATAATCCATGGGACTTTCTGTAATCAGATCAATAGTGTTTGTTGCATCTAATGCATCCTTGATCTTGTCTTGTTCTACTGCAATTTGATCTTTAAGTAACTATGGTTCAGGGGTAGTCTTTTCTTCAACTTCTTTTGTCCTCTTCTCAGATCGCCCCTCACTAGATTTCTTGTCTTTTAGAATGAGCAGACCAAAAATCTCTTTCCAAATTCTTGTGCTTTGTTGTACTACACCTTCTACGTCATTCTTCAAAACAACATATCCTCTGAGTTTGGGAACAAACGTATTCTTATAATCCTCTATGAATTTGGTTCATTGTTTAGAGGTTAACTCAGGAATTATCTTTGCTAGGGTTCCTTCCCTGATTTTTCTTTCAGTGGCAAGTGCAAATTCCCAATTGCTTGACAGATAATCATAAAGTTCACCGGGTACATGATCTCCTATCTCTGTAGGGGTTAATTTGAAGTTACTCATCATGTCCAAGAGTACTTCCTAAACTTTGTGCCTATCTGTTATTTTCAAACTTTCATATTTGATGAACTTAAATGTTGCTAACTCTGCTGAATTCCTCAAAGTATCACATACCTCATCAATGCTTGCTATTTTCTTGAATTGAGCTATAGGTATGTTGGTGGGTTCATCAGTTTCTGTCTTCTTCTCATCACTATCTATTGGCAAATTCAATTTCCTCCTTGGTCTCTTTGCTGGCTTACTCAGCTTAGCCTTAGGAGCAACCTTTGCTTCCTTACCAAAACTACTTTTTCCAACTTTTCTCTTACCATACACTTTTGTTTGCACTTCTACTGGGGAAGTGACAGTAGATGGTCTTTTCCTTGGACGATTAGCTACAGGAGGTGTGACCTTGGGTTTTACTCAGGTTGGCTTGGTTACTATGACAATTGATGGCTTCTTGCCCTTAGATTTCTTTATATCTTCTTCTGAAGCACTGACTTCCTCCTCAGTAGAGATATCCTCACCTTGTCTAGTTGTCATACCTAGAGGTGCATCCTCAGGTTCTTCTTCACTACGCAAGCCAACCATTTTCTTCAAATTTTTCACTATATTATTTCTTTTCCTCTCCATCATTCTTTCATTCAAACTTCTAGAAATCTTAGCCTTAGCTTCTTCATAGTTTCCAAATCTCTCTGTTGTGGTGTCAATAGCCTCGACTAGGAGTGAAGTGATGGTGGCTGATGCTTCATCAACATTAATCCCATATGGAAATGGCTCTAAACATATTATTCTAGGAGTCACTACCTTGATATAAGTTCTTCACCACTTCATTCAATCTTTCTTTCTTGTACTCTTCTTCTGTAATCTTAGTATTTGTCTCTACTAAGTTGGTGAAGTGTGACTTGAAGTTTGTGAGTACACTATCCACATGTTCAACAGTTTGAACGTTTGCAACTTTCTTATCAACAGGAACTAACTCATTCAGAATGTTTAATTATTCAACAAATCATGGGTTCCTCATCACATGTTTCTCCTTTGCCTTTTCCATGGCAAGGACGCTGATCTTAATGAGGTCTTCCTCTCCCCATGCATCTAAACTTGCTGAGTCAGGAGTTAACCTTGACAACAATGATGTAGATGGTTGAGTGGATGTTGAGAAGATAGTATTCTGACTTGTGTCAACACATTCACTTTTGACATGTACCTCTTTAACTGGTGACTCATCAACTTGAGAGTCTTTCTCCTTATCCAAATCTGTTGGATCAATCAAAGGAACTTTATTCTATTGTAGAGATGTATCATCAATGTTCATTTCTTCATCAACCTTATTCATATCATTATCAAAAGTTGTCATAGATATCTTGACATTGTCAACTACTATAGTATCTTCTATATCTTTAGTTGTCTCAAAAGTTATTGTTACTGTAGGCGCAGAGACATGTGGACTTGTCATGGGTGCAGTCTAAATTTCTAGAGTTGTATCCTTTTTGGGAGGAGCTAGAGTAGCTTTTGCAGTGGGCGTCATTGGTGGATACATGTGTCTATCTATGAAGACTTGGGAAAATGCCTTTTCGGTCTCCTTACCAACCTGCTCATACTCTTTGTTCATTATCTACAGAGTTATTGTCTTACTTCAAAGATGAGGCTTTACAAGATCTAGAAAAATAGCCTTCTCATCAAGTGAACAAACAGGCAGAAGAGTGTCCAGAGTTTCTTCTCTAATCTTCATGTCTTCCTCAATAGCATGTCTTTTCATAATTTCCAATACATTCCATAAGTTATCTGGTATCACTGTCTTAAGTTCAAGAACTGATTTCTTGAACTTGATCATATGAGATATGACCATGTAATGTATCTCTGTCTTATCAACTTCTGTATATTTGTCATAGAATTTTGAAAGTGTATCCAGTCTGCCTTCATTTATAATCCTATTCTTCAATATGTTCAAGCTTGGTCTGAAGCCTAAATCAAGAGGTGCTTGAGTATTCTTTGTAGTGCTCCTTGTGGTTCTTGAAGATGGATGACATGTGGCCACTTGCTTCCTTCGTCTTGGTTTCTTACCAGGAACATAAGGTGGAGAAGTATCCAGATCAATGGTGGAAGCAGGCGCAACTGTACTCTCCTCATTTTTTTTCTGCTTCTTATTCTGAGTTTCAACAGTTTTCTCAATTTTAACTTTAGCACTTTTGGATTCTTTAGCCTTATCTAGTTCTTCTCATGTGATACCATGTTCTTTCATAATCCTGGATGTGGTTCTGGATGCTTTCCTTTTGTTAACAACAAGTTTTAATTCAATGTCCACTTCATCAGCCTTTTCTTTGTATGTTCCCCATCTAGGTGCATTAGGGTCTTTAGGTGCTGACAATAGGACCTGCGCGTATCCCTCTAGCACATGGTCTTCAACTTCATATCCTAGTGGATGAATCCACTTATTTCTAGGCTCAAAAGCCTCCATGCATGTGCAATATATTTCAACCATGAAACATATTGTATCTCTGTACTTGTCAACTATCTTCTCAGATAGTCTGAACCTGCTTTGCATTTTGACTCTGAATATCTTTATATCCATGTCCATTTTATCTCTTGCACTGCTTTCTAAGGTGGCCTTAAGAGATACTTGTGTCATTGTAGGTTTGACTTTGTCTAAATAGAGATCTGCAACCTTACCTGCTATATGATGATACAAATAGATGATTAGTGATCCAAACATGAATGTCTTGCTTCTGTCATGCTTGCTAATTCTGATGTTGTCAATCAACTGTCCACGCAAGACCTCACAAAGGTTGTATTGGGTGTTTTCGTTCACTACTATGACTTCTGCTAGGACTGTTGTTGTAGATACACTATTCAATCTACTTGCGTGGTGAAACTTGTATCCAAGTATCATCGTCATGAGTTTTATGTCGTCTTCCTTGATAGGGTCAACTGTCATACCACGCCTGTCACTTATTGACAAACAAACTTTATCAATCTGCTTCTTAACATCTTTACAAGTGGGAAGCATAGGTCCAGTCATTAGAAGTCCAGTTAACTGATGGATTAGGTCTATAGTAATATGGACAGGGACATCACCAATCAAAAATAAATCATCATGAATTCTGCTCAACAGGATTTTTACCCATTTTGGTTCTTCAAACTCATTCGCATTCGAATACTCAATAATAGGGTTATCTTGCAAGTGCGCAAATTCATCTTTGAATGTGAAGTTTTTATTTAGCATTGATGCCATGTAAGAAGCTATATGGTCATCTCCTAATGATTCCTTCTTGCAGTATATGTACACACGAATATCTTCCATGTGAACAACGCCAATTGGGGTTTTAGAGAAAGCCCCTTCCACATCATCCAATATAGACTTGAATGGATGCTTCTTAAATACGAATCTCTTCCTTTCTGCTACATCAAATAAAACTAGGGTCGCCATTACTTACTTGGAGATTGTTTAAGTAGGGTTTCCATGAATTTCTGAAATTGCGCGACGGCTAGGGCTTCTTTTCAAACTGATTAACTATTCATTCCAACTTTCAAACTGCTATGTCTTTGTGCCTAAATGTCTTAGTGCTCCAATGCTCTTCAATTTCTTGCTCTTCAAATGTAAATGTGAGAATGATCAAATACGAACTTGTTTTTATATGATCTATCGCATTTAATGCTTGCAACCATACATAGAGATTTTCAAACTTTGATCCCGATGCAATTCAGATAATGCGTGAATGCATATAGCTATAATCTGAGCTTTTAACCATGAATCCAAAGGTGCATACTCTGAAGTGAGTACACCAACCGCGCAGGGGGTTCTAAGCTAGAATAGCTCCCCCTAAGACCAAGAAGGTCTATTAAAGTAGTAGAGGGTGCGTCCACTGAGGATGCATCAACTACTTTGTCAACATCTTTGTTCTTCTTTACTTCAACCTAGATCTTGCTTGAATCTTCATTTGCTGAGATGAAATTGACTTCTCCTTTCTCTTCAAATAGAGACTTTTTGGGATCTTCTTGTTCCTGAGTTTTAGATCTGCAAAACCTTGTGATATGTCCATCCTTTCCACATGTGTGACAAATGATAGGAGGTCTGATGTTCTTTCTCATCATGCTGCATTGCTTTGTTGTGTGTCCATTGTAGTTGCATATCTGACATGTAATGTTCTGTAGATTCTTTTGATTTCTCTGATTGTTTTGATTCATACTTTTGTGATTCTGTTGATGTTGATTCTTATGACTTGTTCTACAATGTATATCCCTGTGACCAGATTTATTACAAGTATAACACTAACCATTGAAAGGTCTTACATTTTTGCAATCTCTTGCCAAATGCCCATGTTTATTGCATGCATAACAGGTTCTGTTATCTTGCATGATTTCACTTTTAGGTGGATCTAATCTAACCTCTGTAGTATCTTCAACTTTCTTGGCTTCTGAAGATGCTTCGAGTGTTTTTTATTTCTCTTGTGATGATTTGTCTTTGTCTTGTGCTGTACTGAATCCAAGACCAGAAGTCTCTCCTTTTTTCCTTTGTGCATTGATCTGGGATTGAATCAAATTAGATTTTTTGTGGAGTTTATCAATCTTATCCTTTGCTTCTATTAATTTGGATTCTAACTTCTTCTTCATTTTTTCTAATTCCAAGACTTTTATGTTTGCCTGCAAAAGTTCATCTTCCAATTGTTTGCTTTTTTTTATTTTGTCTTCAATGGTGTTCTGGCTATCTTTAAGTTGTTCCTCCAAATATTCAAGTTTATCCTTCAGGGATTTATTCTCTTCATTAAGTTTTTTGACCATTTGTCCTAGATTACTTGTAGAACAATCCTTCAGATCTTTTCTTAGCTTTTTAATAAGTATTTGAGACCCATCATTTTTCAATCTTAGTTCTTCATTTTCTTTCTCAGATCTGTCAAGATCTTCAAGAGCTGCTTCAAGATTCTTTTTCAAATGTTTTACTTCGGCTGAGTCCATGATCTCCTCAAGTGGTTAAACTTTCTTTCATAGGACCAGAGCTCTGATACCAATTGTTAGAAACATTGAGAGTGGGGGTGAATCAGTGTTTGTCAATTAATTATATTTCATCCATTTAACATAAATCAAATGTGTATCCAATGAAACATAACACAAGAACACATATCACTAGATATGATTATGGAGAACCTTGATCAGAGGAAAACTTCAGTGGGGATTAGTATGCACAAAATATTGTACTAGGTATAATGAACCTGTTAAAGTTCCTTTTCCCTATTAGAAGCAGTCTTTACAAATTGAGTACAATGACCTAGTTAAAGGTCTGACCCTGTTAGGAGTCTTTTACAATAACCCTGTTAGGGGTGGTTGGCTCACTGCCTAGGCTTACTACCCAAATATGAAGGCTACAACCCTCTGAATGTTGATATGCACTATATCAAAAATGAACTGATGTAGTGACATTGTTGTCTGATCGGTTCCGTGTATGCGTGGATGCTCTTACTCCTTCAAAGAGATATATCATTTTCTGACTTCATTATACTATCCTTCTGTAACTTCTTCTTGCACAAAAATTGACACTTGTAACATAACAATACATTACATACTTATATCTTTAAAAATGAATAGGCGCGACCCAAAACATAATACTTAGTCAGCCTCTTAACAAAATATACAACGCTTCCGAACAAGTCGACTCAAGAATGTTTTCAACAACATTAATTACAT
Organism: Thuja plicata; assembly: GCA_018584345.1. Taxonomy (NCBI): domain Eukaryota; kingdom Viridiplantae; phylum Streptophyta; class Pinopsida; order Cupressales; family Cupressaceae; genus Thuja; species Thuja plicata. Next base: position 16,181 of record MU224295.1, on the reverse strand, counting down.
CATAAAAAACTTATAACTAAAGGTGCTTAGCCTTAGCATCACAAAATAATACATGCTGATCAATATAGTAGTCGACTTCAGTGCTCTATATTCTGAACTATTTCCTGGACTGCAGTGTACTAATCTGTCTATATCTTTTCCATACTAATGATCTGTACCTTGCGCATTTGGATCTTGTATGCATATACACCATAGAGTATATATCTAAGCACACCTAATCTGGTATGGTCTCTAACATGCACGCTGATGTGCTGATCACTATATCTATCTGACTGCTCTGTATTCTATACTTAGTTATTTTATCTCTTAAGTTATCTTTGACTGAAACTTAGTATGACTTTGTTGCCATGACTGACAACACAAAATAAGCAATAATTTTAGGGGAAGCCCTGGGAGCCGAACCCACACTGGCATTGTTTTTTGTAGCTCCTCCTCCAGGTTAAAACTTGGCTTCCACTTTTCCATGAGTAGAACATGCTTCCCATAGCACCAGCTTCCTATGGATACAAAGGTGTAGTCCGCCTCAACATTAAAGAAAAAAATGAACATGCCACCCAACATTGCCGAGACAGAGAGGGACCCTTTCAATTTCCATCTGTAAGCCCACCACCTATGCACCATATCTATGGTGGGCCCGGAAGTGAAAAATCTCCCCACTAGAGCAAGTTTGAGAGCGACCAAAATGCCTTCAACCACCCCATCCGGGACAAAAAAAAAATATCTGGGCCGAACTCTCCCACAGAGCATTCAGGAGTATCATGGGTGTCATGAGACCCTTTTCCCAACATCGGATTTTTCCATCACCCCAGCAAGCTCTCTTTGTCCTCCCACACTATCTTGGGGTTAGACAAAAGGGAATCCACATTTTCCAAATTCTGTGAGTGAGAGGAAACATCAAACAATGACGCACCCTCCCCACTAAAGACAAAACAATAGTCACTATCATCCTTGCAGGACAACACCAAGAATAGGTCAGGACAGAGGACCTCCATGCTCCCCAGATTACCCAACAAAGTGGAGGCCAAAGCCAACATTCAAACAGACCAAAATGGGCAGGAAAGTTCAAGATCATCATGATATTATTTTCTTAATGTTAGGGGACCTTAGAGAACACATTTAGTTGTGTAATTGATAAGGTTTGTTAGGAAGATCAAATGGTTATGAAAATTCAAGGAAGATCGGACGAAGAAGATTGAAGCGTGTTTTTAACACAACTGTCGATGAAGGTTTAAGCAGCAAAATCAACGATGGAGATTAAGCGGAAAAATCAAAAGGATAGAAATTAAACGAGTTATGATGTCTATATAAGAGACAAGATATTCATTATGAAACATACTGATGCGCATACATGAGAATTTCATGCATGACTGATCAAACTGGTTGAAGACATAACTGAGCAATTCTGTAGACAACACCGAGCGACAAAAGAAAGAGCATTTACCGAGCAGAACAGAGTATGAAGAATCAAAGGAACTCAAGTGAACATATTGATCAGAGGTATTATGTACGTAGCATACATCTGAAAATCTACAAACAGAGTTGTATTTGAATCAGATCATTATTGTATCATTTTAACTATTGTTACAGATAAATATCTTAATCAAGTAGGAATGGAAAGTCTTTATTATGAAATTCTAAAGAATGTTGAGTGTTTTCTTGTTGACCCCATAGTGAATGATTGGTCAAGGGAAAAATGTTAGTGATAAATCCTCTAACCAGGACACATTTAACAGTGTGCATTGTAACCTTTAACAGGGTTGGCTCTTAACCGAGCTCACTTTAGAAGACTGAAATATTAAATGGGTTACCGGTCCCAGGTGGTTTTTCCCTTAGCAGGGTTTGCACATTAAAAATCTGTGTGAATGTGTATGATTGTTGTGGATTGATATTTTTTTTTACACATTAATGAATCTACATTGATCGGTAATCACAGTATTGATTTACTTCTACTTGGTAGATAACTTGATAGTTGAATTTGAAGATAAGTTTGAGATTACAGTTTATTTCACTGAGTTGATTTAAATGTTTGAAATTATTGTTATATACATCTAGGAGAATTTGGGACTATAGGATAACTAGAGCTAATTGATTCACTCCCCCCAGTTATCTAACAATTTTTGTATTAATAGTCGTTCACTCAAAAATGCGACTACTTGCATTAATAGTAGTTCTCTCAAAAATGCCACTACTTGTGGCTAAATGTCCTAGTAGTCATTACGATCGACTATTGGTACATTTGTTATCATTTTTGGACTCCTTTAATATTAGTAATTAAAAGGTCACTGTTATTAGAACCCTAGAAATTATTAGTTCCTTTCCGTAATGCTCTTCTCCTAAACATAATCAAACTGCTTGAAACTATGAAAAAAAAAAATTTAAATGCCCCGTGTTGCTAATGGAAAAGGTCTATTGAGTTGACGTTAGTGGGGAATATTAATTAAGTGTTAGTGGGGAATACTATTTAGTCGAAGATAGGCCGTATCTAACAACTCACTTAGGGTACAATTTTGAAGTGAAATATTTATTTTAAGTTTTTATTGTTTAGTTAAAAGGTTTAGTTTAATGGTAAACTCTATATTATAAATGCCTAAATAGTGTTAAGTTAACATTATCTAGTACACATCCACAAAGGAAAAGAGTTTTATTGTTTTTAAAAAAATCATAATTATCGTTTGATAAACATGTTTATTTTTAGGTTGCGTGCATTTAAATATAACTTGGTTTATAAATAAATATTTTCCATCATGTTTTTAATGATTAATTTTTTCAATGCAGAAAAGTGTTGGTACAATGGAAACAGTTTTTAAGGGTCGCACACTTCTCCAACCTCGTAAGCCAAAGCCTGATCAAGGACATGTTGCACATCATTATTAACAATATATTTTGTTATTATGTCTACATATTTATGATCAACACACTATTAAAATAAAACTTCAGTTGGGATCTACACATTCATTGTGGTCACATTTATAAATGTATATATTACATAAAGCTTGGAGATACCATAATTAGCCAGTTATCGGATGATAGTTCTGCATAAGAATGTCATGGATCATTTTGAATAAATTAAAGAACTAGTATTACAATTTCAATATGATATCAATATTTGTCAAATAAAATTGTTTAATATATGAAATGAATGTTTCTTTCAGCCATATATTAATGATCAGGTAATGTATACTTCTTGGCAACTCTTATTCTTTGTAATTTGTTTTAATTCAATATTTTCAAAAAAAATGTGTATTGTATTAAAGAATTATTTATGTAGTAAGGTCTAATTTTAAAAAATTGTATTTTCATAAAGGAGATATTCAATGTTCTATACAAATTTAAGGTTTTCAATTTTAGAGTATAATTTGTGCTTCAGAAGTAATGTTCAAAGATTTGCTAATGCATCAACATGTTGAATATTCGTTGAATGTTTTGGACCTTTTTCCTTTGTTAGATTATACCAATTGATATTTCCTAAATATTTTAATCACAATTTTTACTATAAGATTGTTAATATTGTATTACAAATTTGTTGAGTTCAAATATTCTATATTACAAAAATAGTGTATTGTAAGTCTTAAGATACCTTTTTTTTAATTTTCTAAGCCATTCATTTTTATCGGAATAGAAATTTCATATTTTCTTTTTTTTTAAACTTTTGTAGTACAAAATAAATAAAAGATTGAAGTCTATATATTAAAATTACACCCTCTTTTCAATTTTTTGAATCAATGGTTGGTAGAGCTTTAAAGACTCAAAAAGGGGTTGTCAAGTAAAAACATGGAGATGCCAAAATCATTAGTTATATGATGATAATTATGCATACTTAAGTCATGGATCAGTTTGAACAAATTAAAGAACAATTGTTATAATTTTAGTCTGATACTAGGGGAAAATACCCAATAGCCACCTAGGCTAACTTCGTGCACCTAGAACTCTTAAACCGTAAAGCGGATTTCCTCAATTTTTTTTTGTGTGTCTCCATAGGTGAGTCGAGAGCTTAAAGCTAAGGTTTCAGCTTCTGGGTATTTGTCAATCTCTCTGTAGAGATTGTCAAGCACAATGTGGTCAAAAAGTGCCATTTCAAAAGTGGCGCCCAGAACCCGCCCCATAACCCCCCCAATATGCGACAATAAAATGTTGAAAACATAATCTATTTTGACCCAATAACTGATCATTATTGCACCCATGACCAATATATTTTTGACATTGATTCGTTTAGAAATGATTATAAAATAATCACTCTAACACTTATATTGTTTGTGTCAACATGTTATTCTAACCTACCGATGACCCCATTTAATCACCCTAACACTTGAATTGTTTGTGCGAACATGTTATTATAACCTGTCGATGACCCCTTTTAATCACCCTAACGCTTGAATTGTTTGTGTGAACATGTTATTATAACCTGTCGATAACCCATAACAAATCATATTGACCCCACTGCTATCCAAGCAGTGCCACATAACTGGCGTTGGGTTACCCATTAACCGCGCATCAAATACCCTAAAATCATGCGAGTATAATTTTTTTTCACCATTTGTCACCTTATATTCTCTCTACGCCTCCTCTCAGCTCACGGTGGTCATCTATGTGCATCTTTGCTGCTGCAGGTGATGCTCCTATCTCAAGTAACAATGATTTCACTAGTTGTTTATTGTTCAATGTGTGTGCATAACTAGTTTTCATGTGATTATTGTAAAACATGTGACATAATTAGGGAACATTGTTGATTTAATCATGAAAAGATGTTATATTTGTAGTTTGAATCATTTGGCTGAGTTATTTCTAGGGCTTAATCAGTTATCTGTCAAATATTTTGAGTTTAATCATTTCTTGGTGTCGAGGGTTCCTATCTATTCTCTTATAATGATTTTCGTAGTTCCTTAGAGGCTTATGAATGCTACATTATACACTGCAATTATTGCAATATATGTCAGAAAAATAAGGAAGAATGTCGTTTTAATCATGACAATATGTTTTATTTATGTTTAATATAGTGTATTTGTATTTTGAATCATTTCACTGACTTATTTCTAGGGTTTAATCATTTCTCTGTTAAATATTTCGAGTTTGAAAAGGTTTGACAACATTGTTCACTATAGGCTTATGAATGTTCATTAAAAGCTTATGAATTAACATTCATAGCCATGTAATGAACTATGGTGAACATTGTCGATTTAATCATGACAAGATGTATTTATTTTTAATACAATGTATTTGTAGTTTTGAATCATTTGGATGACTTATTTCTAGGGGTTAATCAATTCTCTATTAAATATTTTGAGTATAATCATTTGTGGGTGTCGAGGGTTTCTATTCATTATTGGAATATATGTGCTAGAAATAGGGAAGATTGTCGTTTTAATCATGAGAAGATGTTGTATTTCTTTATAAGACTGTATTTGTGTGTGTGTGTGTGTGTGTGTGTGTGTGTGTGTGTGTATGTATATACATGTATGTATGTATGTGTGTATATATATATAGATATGTATGTGTGTGTATATATATATATATATGAATTTTTATGTGTGATTATAAAAATCTTTCTCTACCACTTTAATTGTTTATGTCAACATTTTATTATAACCTATCGGTGACCCTATTTACCCGCAGATGACCCACAACAAGTCACATTGAAACCACTGTTATCCAAGCATTGTATTGTAACTAACATTGGGTTACCCATTCAGTGCACCTCTTCTTTGTTTCATGTGATGCTACAATCACAAGTAATAAGTAACCATAGAACCATGTATACTACGAATAAGTAGTCATGTCGTCATATTGGTATCATTGAACTGTTTGACGCACATAATTGGACTGAATGCATTTTCCTTCATTTCATCTATTGAACATTGATTGTATGCATTTCTGTTATAGGTCTTCTGAATGGATATAAAATTTGGTATTGAATGTTGCCATATGGAGTCCTTAGAGAAACCGTGCTCCAGATTGTTTAACCTGTGAGATGATGACATCAAACAGGCTATTCTCTACCTTGTGAAACATAATACTGTTGGCTCGCATGTACACGATGGGGTCATCTATAAACTAGTATTTTCTACTCTCCTTGAAGTTACCAGTCGGTTTGATTGGGTCTTGAAGTTGGTTAAGCATGTGGTTGTTCCTCGTAATACCAGAAAAGTTGCGTAGGGGATTCAGATGAACAATCCAAACAATCCAAACATGATCTCTGGCAGGCTTGGCTCTATTTTTGGTAATAGAGCTGGCTTTGAAAATAAAATGGTTCAGGCATGGGAGATGTTCAATTTGTCATGCGCTAATGATAACTACGCTTCTATGAGTTGCTTCCATGGTTGCAATGAAGATTTTTTCACTGCTGACGATAAGAATGTAATGATGGACTACTTCTTTGGAGTAGCCATTTTTGTCAATAAACTAGATGATCTTTAGATGAAATCCTCGAACATATTTATTCTATCCTTCACTTTTTTGGCAATAACCTTTTAATCATATCTGGGGTAGCTATATTTGAATGCAAAAATATCTGCTTTAATGAAACTGTGCACACATGGCCTCAACATTTGAATGTAACCTTTTTATCTTTTAATGATGATAAGATGTTCTATTTCTTTTTCACACACATATATGTGTGTATATATTTATATATATGTGTGTATATATATACATGTATGTCTATATATACATATGTGTCTATATGTATATATATATATACATACACATGTATATATATATGGTTAAAAGTATAATAGTGTGTCGCACTAGAGGACATTCTAGGAGGGTGTGGCCGAAATGGGTCTTGTCAAACCCGCGTGGTGCCCTTTAGGTGCCAAGTGGCACCTATGTGGCGCGGGGGGTCAGGCCGGACCCCCAAAAGAATATATAAGAAAAAAAAGCGGCATGCATAGTTCATTGTCATTTAGCGGCTATAGGCTTGTGAGAAGAGCTACAGGGGTATTTTGGCCAGAATAGGTAAGTACCTTTTTTATTTTTTTATTTTAATTTTTTTAAATGTTTTTTTTTAAGTTTTTTATTTTTATTTAGTATTAAATAATTGTTTTTTAATTAAAAATCTTTGTTTAATAGTTATTTTTTGTTTAATTAATAGAAAATAGTTGTAATTTAAAAGAAATATTTTAATTTAATAGTTATTTTTGTTTATTTAGTATTATTTTTTTTAATCGTAGAAATAAAATAATATGATTTTATATAAAATGAGTTATGTAATTAATATTGTGATATGGTGAAATGAGGGTGTGTTAAGGACAAAATATAAAGATGTTTGATTAATTCATTAATTGTTATAGTGTGTTGAAATCCTTAACCCTATTTCACATCTCACACTTAATTGAGTTTGATATTGATAGTATATTGCAATTGTGATTGTGATTAAGGGAAGATAAGATGCTCCTTTCTTTCAACCTTAAATACACAAATAGGAGATCCAATTTTGATCAACCCCAAAGGGTTAATACACAAATGAATCCAATATTTGGAAAGAGACCAAGAAAGGGGATCTTAAATTCTGTAAATTAATTGATTAATATGATTA